>CM037094.1:92730890-93330890 GCA_020916435.1 Oxytropis ochrocephala
CGTCAATACCTCTGCCACTTCACACATGAGGTGACATATCACCAAATGACTACCACATCATCCATTTCTTTATACATCATTGGTGATTGCACATCATCTGTCACGTGGTAAGCAATAGAACAGTTTCTGTTGAAGTATAGTTACTGTATTCATATTAAGATCATCTTGAAAAGATTCTAGATGAACTACCTGAGGAATTGACACTCTTATTACTGTGGCTCAAATTATTCAGACGTGTGTTCCATCACTGAAATTAAAGCAATGCTTCTCACACAAAGGTTGGACTTGAGAAATACAAAAAGAGGCTCTGCATCACTTCTGTGATATTGCATAAGTTCCTTCTCAAGGTGCTTCATCGCAGTTGCATGTTCCTCCATCTCCTGATCATCAAATTTTGACTTTCATGACAAAGTCTCAAAGCGCAAACTTTGGCATGTACCTGAGAATTTGACACTCTTATTACTGTGGCTCAGAATTATTCAGACGTGTGTTCCATCACTGAAATTAAAGCAATGCTTCTCACACACAAGGTTGGACTTGAGAAATACAAAAAGAAGCTCTGCATCACTTCTGTGATGTTGCATAAGTTCCTTCTCAAGGTGCTTCATCGCAGTTGCATGTTCCTCCATCTCCTGATCATCAGAATTTTGACTTTCATGACAAAGTCTCAAAGCATAAACTTTGGCATGGAAGCCCTTATTGCAGTTGTGGTGTAGGTTTGGTCATTGTGTGTGGTCTAATTGTGTTGTTTAGGATTTCCTAACTAGTTTCTATTTATAGGGCATCTAATATTTGAGTTAGAGGAGCATCCCACCAGAGAGAAAAATTCTAGGTTTATCAAGGTCTCCTGCCAATAGGAGAACTCTTGGCTTGTCCTAAGTTCCTAACTAGTCCAAATAAATGTAGTAAATTAAAACTTTTGCATAACACATCTAGGAGTTGTTTTCATAAAATTATGCATGAATGAAATTTATAAACAAACCTATCGATTTATATCAAATCCATTCCATCAATCTATGTCTCTAAAATGCGATATTGTGATAAAATTTAAAAGATTAAAACACTTTTAGAATTTATAATTTGGGCTTAAAGCCTAACTAGGCCCCACAAAACTAGTTTGTATGGTAAAAATTTCCCCAATCTTATTGTGATATTGTGATAAATTTCCATAGATGAATGTCCCTAAATGCGATATTGTGATAAATTTTAAAAGATTGCAACTCTTAGAATTTGGGCTTAGAGCCTAATTCAACTCCACAAAACCATTTTGTATGGTAAAGACTAAAGAATGCCTCCGTCTTATAAGCACTACTTAGTTCATATTCCTAGTCGACATGGGATTTCAGCACCTCCCTCATATGACTGGACATTTGGAGTGTGAACACAAGCAGGTGGCACAATAACAACACCCCATCATGCCTAGCACTAGACATCTAGAAGGTAGACAGATAGGGATGGCCCATTGCTAAATCGAAAATAGAATCGATACTATCTTGCAATTTGGGCATAGCGCCTAACTCAACCCACAAAATCCGCTTGTAAAGTGAGGAATTCCCAAGTCATAAAAACACTACTTAAGCCATATGTCTAGTCGATGTGGGATCTCAACAACTACATACCATCATGAGAATGTTAGAAACATGCTTTTATGACTTAGAACAACATAGTTATCGTCTAGAATTTATACTAGGTAGGGCATCTATCATACATAGTTTCTTGCCACTGATTAAAGCAAACTGCTTATTAAGCAAGTGCCATACTTTTCATACGTCTAGAATTTTTCGTCAAAACATTAGTACATTGAATTATAACAGACAGCAGGGCAATCAATAGTAAAGCCATCATTGGCATGTGTAAAAAATTGGTTTGTAACTTTGCATTTCTATATTATGAATCCAACAATACATGAGATACCTATATATAGTGCTAGTATAATCTATACATTAATTACACATGATTACTGAGTCATAGCCTACTCATAGTCTAGTCATGTATAAAGAACAAGAATTTTGTTCTTCAGTAGATGACAACTTGCATGCTCTATAGTATAAATTTAAACACTTTTACAAAATGAATAAACAAAACATTGTAAAGGCCACATCAAATGATCCATGGTCCCTTTCATTAAGCTAGGAGGCATAAATTTTAAAAAATAACTATTTAAATACCTCCACAGCTGCGACTGTATGGCCTATTGATGGACTTGATAAGCCGGCAACAGATATTATATCACCAGCTCCAGCACAATCAGTTAGAACCATGGCTGTACCCTTCTTTTTCATCAGTTTCACCACCTTTCAAATGAAGTCATGAAGTTAGAACTAACGGCAGAAGGTCAAGATATCTTCATCTTAAAGGTGACACTGTTAATTAATAAAAGTCGACACGAAGGATTTCAACATTTCAATTCAAATGTTAACCATTACAGGATAATTAGTATTCCAGGAACTATTTCCCGTTTCCGCCGTTTCCACTGATTTCAATTAAATGATTTTTAAATTAATGATTCAGTTATATTTTAAGCATTGTCTATTCAATGAAAAAATAATAGTATGTATTTGATAATTTAATAAAAAACAACTTAACTGAAAAATATAGAAAAATATTTTGCTCTTATCATTTACCAACTACAAAAGTAAATTGCGAGCTCAAAGATCTACAAACCTTTCCATCTTCAATCTTTTCGGCAACAGAATCCTTATTACGTAATCCGTGGACCCTATCACCAACACGAACAACCCCGAATACACGTCCAGTCAAAATTAAGCCCAAGATAAAAGTCACGTTCCATCATCGAAACCTGAAAAGCACTATTAAGCACGGTTTTCACTGTTCCGAAGTACACATCCAAAAAAAGTACAGGGAAACAACACCGAAGAGTATTTAAGCAAAAAATTTTGATGGGCAAATGTTAGTGGTTAATCAATTAGGAATTGGGTGATATGTTAGTTTCCAAGATTGGAACCCTAGACTCACTGCATCAAACTCTTTTGGTGTCCCTTAACTCACCAACTTGAACTACCTACTTGGGGCGAAAATCTAAGCAATATAAAATGGAAGTATGAAACAGACATTCCTAGAGCTATTGGGCTTGTGTTGTGGGCTCCTATAATTAGTTTAGTTGTGACTTGTGATTATTTGAATAGGGAAGCAAATTTGTCTAGGTAAAGAACAATGTATTCAATAGTAAATAGGGATTTAGCCATCTAAATCCTCTACAAAAATGCACTTGATTAAAGAGAAAAGTGCATTTGAAACAAAAGAAAAGAAACACTGCATCAAGAAGGCAGCTTCTTCCAAAAGGAAGCTTATCAGGACACATAATAATAAACTCATCAATATTTTAAATACCAACCAGCATTTGGAAAGGTGCATCAATGTTTGCATTTGGTGGTGGGACATGCGTTACAATGGCATCGAGCAACTGTGACATGTTTTGGCCTCAGCAGGAGGATCCTTGGTAAAGGTGGTTGATGCCCATCCTTCTTTAGCAGAAGCATAAAGAACTGGAAAGTCTAGCTGCTCCTCTATGCATTCAAATTAGACATAATATAATTTCAGAAAAGAAGTTTGAGCTACAGAACAATCAAAGCATAATCCTCAGATGTTTTCATTTTTGTACCTGTAGCACCAAGGTTGGCAAATAGGTCAAAGACCCGACTCTCAACTTCATCACATATCTCCTCAGTAACTACATGAGACAAAAATCACAAGGTTTACGGTCTGCTTGATTTGACAACAACCAAAAATCCCATGTTAGATTTTGGGTGTGTTTGATTTGCTAAAAAGTAAGGAACTGGAGTGGACAGGACAATTCCAGTTGTACCATGTTTGATTTGAAAACCGTCCTTGCTACTGGAAAAAAAATGGGAACAAGGGACCGGACAAAAACTCAAATTTCCGTCCCTCACAAAACCACAGTTCACCCAAAAACAATACCAAAATACTAATTTTTTCTTCTTAATAATTTTCTCACTCTCCTATTTCTCTTCTCTAACTTCTCTCTCCAGTCTCCACTATTCTCTCTCTCCTCTATTCTTTCTCCCTATGTCTCCTATCTCATTTTCTCTCTCCTTTCGCTCCCCCTCTCTCTATCTCTATCTCTCTCCTCTCATTTCTCTGCTAGCATCTTCTCATCCCATTACCTCTCTCTCTCTCATCTCTCTTTTCTATCTTCTCTCTCAAAATTTTCTTTATAATTTTTAATTATATTATATGTTATATAAAATCATCATAAAGAGAAATAATGTACATTTTCCTTTTTTTTGTGCTATCCATTGTGCACCAAACAGTGTACAACACAAAATGTTGTCCAGTATTGTTCTGTCCAATCCAGTGCTTATCGGTTTGCAAATCAAACGGATTCTTTATAAATAGTCATTGGACAATACAAACCTAGAAATAAGGTATGGAATGAAACTCTAAAATTTTGTTACTCAACAAATCATAGGACAGCTTTTTGTCCCAAGGATAAAACTACTTCATAGACAAAAAAACATTTTCCTACTTAACAGCCATTCTCTCTCTCCCTCTGATTTCCCTCTTCTCTCTATATATAATATAATAATAATAATAATATTTCTCGTGTAAGTGTGTCTGTGTGTGTGTCTGCATATATATATATATATATATATATATATATAAATATATATATAATATATACAAAAAATACTATATATATATATAACAACTAAGCTCTCTCTTATGCATACATAATTACACATGATACATGCATGATGCATGTACACACATATATATAGCAGAGTTTTCAATCCATAAGGAGCATGTAGCAGCCGACCTAAAAACGGTATAGCACATAGAGAAATAACTGCTATTCTAAAATATATAGATTAGATAATTAATCCCATAAACACATATGCTGAATAATTAAAGCAAACTATACAAAATTCATGAAAAAATAAAAATAGCAAAAAAATTTACAGATCTTAACTCTTAAGCAAAACATTCAAATAAATACCAACAAAAAATAAGAAAACAAACAAGTTCAAGCCTCTAAGGCTTAAAGTAACTAAACACTAAAATTTAATTAGGAGTTTGTGCTATTGTCCTATATATAAATATAAATTAGTATTCTACTTTCAAAGCTGACAAGGCAGAAAGTGGTTTTCCATAAAAATTAAAAAGCAAGGTAGTTAGAACTGAGATCCTGAGGATCCCCAAGATTGTAAATAGCAGGATCATTGTGGCAGAAAATTAGGGAACTACCTGCAGGTCGGTCTACTTTGTTTAAAAGAAGAATAGGGCGCAACCCATACTTTAAGGCTTTTGCAAGAACAAATTTTGTTTGTGCTAGTGGACCTTCCCCAGCATCAACAACCAAAACTGCTCCCTCAACCATACCAACTACAAGTTCAACCTGGTAAGCAACGAAACACACAAATAAGAAGAAAGAAGCAGCACAACCACAACAAGTATGCAGTTTTCACTAAGTAGACTTCACATTGAAAATGAAACAAAAATGCATCAGCTAATTGCAAAAGGGTGTATGTAATCCAGTAAGGCCACCAAGAAAAAGTACAGGCTCCATAAACAGAAAATTTGCTTAAATAAAGCACCACCCTTTGTGGCTTTCTTGATTTTAATAACAAAACCATTTTCTTAATTAAACATGCTAGGCCATAGAATTAAAACCATGCAATTAAAATTCAATCCAAATATACTGTTCCTATGCTTAACATCCCAAATTTTCAACTTTACCTCACCACCAAAATCAGCATGTCCAGGTGTATCAACCATATTCAGCTCATTTTCTTTCCACGAAATGGAAGTAACCTGAAAATTCAAGCATACAAGTGATGGAAAATTCTCATAGAACACGAAATGGAAGCGTTGGATTCATTCAGAGAGAAACGAACCTTGGAAGAGATGGTTATGCCACGCTCGCGTTCGAGGAAATGGAATCCATGGCGCGCTCGTGGGGATGTCGGCGCCGCACTGACGAAGGAGGCGGTCCATGAGTGGTCTTCCGTGGTCAACATGGGCGATCACTGCGACGTTTCGGAGGCGGCCAGGGTCGAGGATCCCTCTGAGACAGCAGAGGTAGCAGCGGCGGGAGCTGCAGCGAAGGCGCGTGAGAAGAAGCGAGAGGGAGAGGGAACGAAAGGTGAAGAAGAGGAAAAGGACTTTCTGGTGGATGACCAAAGAGAACGGAGAAGAAGAGGACCCGCCATTAACCACCGTGGCGACTATGATGCACCGCCACTTGCTTACCGATGAACAACCCCCTTGTAAGTGTAACTGTGAGGGTTTTAGCAATTCGCGACCCACTTGTTTTTTTCTTTCTTTCCTTTTGGTGTTTTTTTTTTTGACAAGCTTTTTTTGGGTGTTACAATGTAACAAAATGAAAAGAAAAAAAACACACAAAAGAATAAACTAGCTAATCTTGTTTGTCCCTAAGAATGAGAGATCCTTAGCCAGTGGCGGACCTACATATATTTGAGGGGTTCAGTGAGCATAAATAATAAATTAAGCTGCCCAAATCTTTAGGAAAAATATTTTTGCGTCACTTGAAAAATATGTTTCTTGCTTTGAGTTCTTAGTTTTCTTGTACAAAGTTCTAATTTGACATAGCATTTCTCTAATGCCACCACACTCACACAATCACTCCTCTCTTCTTACTATATTTTATTTTAAAAAAGTTTTTGTCTCTCTATCTCCTTGAATTCATTCTTGTTCTTATTATCACAATTTTGAATCGATTAGTATTATTTAGTTTGTATTTTGTGTTAGTGCTATTTAATTTGAATTTTTTACCAACAACGATTTGATTTGAGTGGTAACTTGGATCCCATCGCAATGTCTCGAGTTCGGATTTTGGGTGTGGCAAAAACTTCGATTGGAAGAGGCGCCAATATTGATTTTTAGTGCTATTTAATTTGTATTTAGGAACTAATTTGTGCTATTTAATTTGTATTGGTCTAGTCAGACCTGAAGTTGAGCACGATAAAGTCTTCTTTTGGAAAATTATAACACTAGTTTTATGCATTGCAACCGTACATGTAGAAATAACTTTCTGCTATGAATATTGTGAAGAAAGGTTGCGTGATCGGATGTGGGATACATGGATGAGCGATTGTTTGGTGACGTACAATGAGAGTGATGTATTGATAAAATTGACTTCTGAGAACTTATTATTCAACGATTTGAGAATATGAAATCACGTAGAAAAATTATGAAATGTATAGTTTATTTATTTAAATATATTATAGTCGTTTTTAATTATATTTTTAGTAAATTGTGTATTTAAAAAATTTGACACCCACGACCACAGAGTCTGGATTATGCCACTTGTCTTGGTAGTGCGCTTGTTACTGCTCCCGTAAGATATGCATAATAGTGATAAACTCACTTTATTAGGTAAAGGAGTCTAACCGATCTATTTACAATCGGCAAACAATTCATTCCATGTGAGAGAAATTAAACCAAGCTCCTCAGGCCAAAGTAAGGATTGCCAAAGTCGCATGGCCTCCACCTCTTGTGGTGTTGGAATATCGGTGAACCACGAGTTTTAACTCTATGAAAGTTGTCTATTGTGATCGAATGCACATACCTAAATCATATTTGTTCTCACTATTAAAGAGATTTGCATATACATTCCACTTGTAGGTATGCGCACAAGTCACTTTGCCATGTTTGCTTAGCCCCCCATTACACATTTGTTGTCATTTGTTGTTCCCACTCACGTCTGCGCATGACACCATCCATGAAGAGCATCCATTGCTCTATTAGCTACATGTGTGGCCGTATGCAATACACTCTCCCACACTTTATCGTTTTGTCTCCTCCACAGCGACCAAAGCATCATTGCAAACTTGTTCTTGTTATCTTCGTTCGTGCAATTGCATTCGACTAAAAAAGCGATCCACAAAAATCGATTCTGCAGTACGAGTGGGTTGTATCTCTTGAAACAAACCATAATACGCCAAATTTACTGCTGCACGAGCAATCAAATAATGCATGTCATTGATTCGGGTTCCCAATCACAAATAGGACATTGGTTATTGCATTCCACATGCCTTAAGTAAATTATAAAGTGATTTTTTTGGATAAGCAAATGTTAGTGAGGTGTGGGAATGTTTGTTTACGGATTTGAACTTTGGACCTCCTTCTTGCAAATTACAACTCCTTCATGTTCGCTTAACTTTCGCCAAAGTGAACTACATTCACGAGACTAAACTCTCACTTTGGCCTTGAAACTATCACACACACTCCTATTTGGTCCATATACTATAAAATATAATAAATAGTCTTTGAACTGTCCTAAATTCTTCGATTTGTTGTCCTGAACTACACATCCTCTCTCCTAATTAGAAAGTGATTTGGGAACTATATTGATAGATATAAAATAGTTTAGGAACTATTTATTATATTTTATTGTTTATGGATCAAATAAGAGAGAAGTGTGATAGTTTAGTTACTAAATTGAGAATTTATTCAATATGAATCATAAAAGAAACCATTGTTACTCAAGGAACGACAAATAAGATTTAAAAAGAAACTTTGCAGGGTTGATATTACTAAAAGGGTTAAATATGTTTTTGTCCATATAAAATTTGGATTTTTTTGTTTTAGTCCCTAAAAAAATCACCTACTTTTGGTCCCTTTAAAAATTTAGTTTTTTGTTTTAGTTTCTAATGACTTTTAATAACGTTTATAAAAAGTAAAAAAATAAAGTTATTAAAAGTCATAAAGCGTTATTAAAAGTTATGAGAAACTAAAACTAATTAAAAAATAAAATGTAAGGACCAAAAGTAAGTGAATTTTTTTTGTGAGACTAAAAACAAAAATTTCAAACTTTATAGCAACCACGAATATATATTTAACCCTTTCTAAAATTAATACTACTTTTATATGGCTTATAGCCTTTTTAAAATCACCTTTGTTCCCAACCGGGCTGGCTGGTTTACACATGAGCTCGACCTCCACTCTGACCGCCTGGATCAATAATAACTCACTTACTAGACCTAGCGATCATCTGTTATGTTCCCACCCATATCTGCACAGAACGACCACCATATTAGATAGTCAACATAGACATTGAAGAGAATCCCCACTATTTCGCCCATTGTCTTGTAATAGTCATACTAAATCATAATTGCCATTTATTTGTAATAATCATCTTTATAATATAAATATAGCCCCGAGGCCAATGGAAAGGGACCCGAGTTCAATTATCATTTTGACACTCACTTACATTCTTACTACATTATTATTGTGTTCGATCCGGTTCTGCTCGAGAATAGGTGCAACATTAGCGCTCATAGTGGGGTTTGAGTAAAAGTTCTCTGCGCGCCTCATGAAATCACGATCTATGTTTATCATGGCGAGAGATCCACCATGGCGACCCAGTAATATGTCTCCTAGAGATGTTATGGGCTCTGCTATAACAAAATCGAAGCATAAAAGCGAAAGGAAGAAACACGAAGAACAAATCCGGATCAAGATGTAACACCCTCAATTTTCTATGTAATTGCTTTTCGTGTTTTCACTGTGTGTTTTTCTCACGCTAAGCGCGTGTGAATTTAACCCAGAATTTGTTTGTGTTTTCACCAAACCAGAAAGTAGATATAGGACCTAATATATTATATTAGGTTGAGGTTTAATTTTAGTTCCAAAATTCCACGGAATTTGGGCGCGTTTTGAACTGCTTGGGACGAAATTTAGCAGCTTAAAAACTCTAACCATGACACGAATATGAAAATGTTAAAGCGTTAAGGTTTTTAATCGACGATTAGAATAATTTAGTTAACATCGGATGCGATGTTAGTTAAACATAAAAGCGCTAACTATCGCTTAACAGTATTATTCTAGTAGTATTTTAAGTAAATATCTAGATATTTTGACTATACTTAGCAGTGAAGTTATCAAACCTATTTTAAATAAAAAAAAACATTTGTATCTCTCTTATACATCGTTGGACCCTCTCAATTACCCACCTTCTAATTTCACTCTGATTTACAATTACTCTCTCTAAAAGCATGAGTTAGAAAGAAAAAAAAAGATGTTCATCCTTTTCGCTCTTCCTTACGAGCAGCGACCTTACTAAAATTTCCATTGGCTCAACTCTTCTCTAATCTTGCTTCCATTCCTCTCTACACACAATTGAAGTTGACCTTTCAAGCTCTCTGATAGTGAGCATCTTTTTCCCTTTCTTTATTTTGCTTATTTCTTTTAAGGTTTTTTTTTTGTTCCCTTACATGAATATTAGTTGTCATAAGTTAATATGATCATGGCAAATCAAATACTTTTTTATAAGATAACCTCAAATTCATAGTTTGTTAAAAAAAATCCGTGAGTTTTTCTTTGAAAGTACTCTCCTTTTTTATCTAAAAAGAAACAATTTTTTTTAGAAAAAAAATTAACTAAGCTTTGAGTATAAAATCAGATAGTTTTTCACTTATGTGCATGTTATTTCAAAAGAGTTTCTCTTTGTCAAAAACGATAAAAAGAAAATTAAGCTTTTATGAAAAGGAAGATAAATATTTTTGTAAAAGTTTGAATTTTGAGTAAAGTTTAAAATTTAGAGTCACCAAAAGTTTTAGTAATTTTCTCGAGCACTTTCGATCGTCATAAAAATTGAATCTTTCATACAAAGGAAAATGTATTTTTCGATTTTCAAGTGTTCAAATGCACTGCGATATTTATGGATTACATGAATCGGATTTTCACCCGTTCCTTGATCGATTCGTTGTGGTGATTCATGTTTCTAGTGATGAGTCGATGATGAGGAGGACCGGAGGCGAGTCCATCTTATTATTACTAGTGAGATTAGGTGAAATTGAGTGCAGTGTTTGTGTGTGATATTGTTAGGTATTTTGGAGGGCCTAGGATAGTGGGCTGTGACGTCTTTGTGAGTCGATGGTAAAACCACATATGTCTTTTGAGGATTAGTGTCCTTGTATATAGTTTCCTTTTCTCCCATAAGTATTAGGGATTGACTATGTTTTGATGATGTTGATATGGTGCACTTTGAGTGCGTGCTTTGTATATTAGCCTTGACTATGCGCTGCGGCGTGTCGTGCGACTTATTGCAACTATGACTTTATGTTTAATATATATAGTCTTTATCTTGGACCTATTTATAGTTATTATTCATAGTGAAGTATACCTTAGTTATCTTTAAGTCAGTGAAATATTTTCAACCGATTTCAAAAAAAAGGTCCATTTTTAGTAAACAAATACAAAGTAAGAGGAGTTAAGTTAGCAAGGTGACACTTCATAAATGGGGTGTTACACAGAGACTAGAGAAAAAGGCTACAAGAACACACAACAACGCACAAAAATTGTCCCGATGTATGACCACCAAATGCAATTGACCAGATGGAAGACCATGCAACCACCACCACCTCCACGAGAAAAGAGCCTTCAAAGGCACATCGAGGAGGCAACTCACATACATGGCCTTGTTGGTTTCTAACAATCAAGAATTGTGCCTAACCATATTTTTCTATCCATATAGAAATCTAGAAATAGTGCAACTCTAAATCGATACCTTGTTAACACATACGAATTCAAGATGAAATAGAAAGCGAGCGTACATTTAGGATCCATGTAATCTTAATGAGAAAACAATTATCTTGATAGAGCAATGACCTTCCAATTGTAGATTTCTTATTTCTCTAGTTCCTCTTCCAATGGGATAAACAAAATCAATATTTTGTTATATTGTGTTGTCTACAATTGGGGACCATAATCCCTTATTTATAATAATCTCATGCCCTTTTTCATGAAGG
This sequence comes from Oxytropis ochrocephala, assembly GCA_020916435.1. Lineage (NCBI taxonomy): Eukaryota > Viridiplantae > Streptophyta > Magnoliopsida > Fabales > Fabaceae > Oxytropis > Oxytropis ochrocephala. The sequence continues at coordinate 92,742,644 of CM037094.1, forward strand.
GTCATGATTATTCAAGTTTTATTATTTCTATTTCTATCCATCATAAAAATAGAAACAATACTTTTGGTATCTACACAATATTTTTCATGACAATTATATCATTAGCCATAAACCTTATATTAAATAGATCACTTTAATCTGGCTAATTAAATAATGGTTCTAACACATTAATTTATTACATGTATTACCCAAAAAATTCTAACATGCAGGTCATTCTTCATAATTCTTTTTATATTTGATTATTAGGTATATTTATTGATGATTTTGACTCTCACAATAAATTATATAAAACTCTATTATTGAGGGGCCCAATTTGATAAAAGCATGGGTCCAACTTTTAAGATTTACTTGAGGCGCCGATTGTTTGGGGCGGCCCAACTAAAAATATTATGGTATTGCAATGATTTTGTTAAAATATTCACTCTATAAATCTCCTTTTGTTGCTTGAGTAGGAGTGTTAAAAAGCAAAACAATCCAATAAAAAGCTATGCCAAGAACCAACCCAAGCGAAAACACGCAAAAAACCTATATTTATCGGAACTACTCTATTCATTTATCAATCAAGCTATTGGTTTGGTTCGGTCCTCAATTTTTGTTCCTGGCATAGAACAAACCAAACCTTAAGTATGTTAGATATTATATACTATATTCAATAGTTATAAATAGAATTGATGGAGTAAAAAAATTAAATTTTTTATAAAGTTGTTTTTTAAGAACTTTAATTTAATTTTAATGGTTTATAACTCCTATTAAGTTTGAATATTAGTGACTCTTTATATTTATTAACTCATTTCTTTTTTAACGTTAAATTTTGAGTGTTATTACCTAATAATTTTTTTAAAATTGGAGAAGGGAAATTTTTATTAATCAAAGTGACACAAATGGTTATTTTACAACTGTTCCCGAGGGAATTTGAACTCAACACCTTAAGAATATAATAATGCTAGCTCTTACTACTGAGCTAATCCCCCTTGGTACCTAATAATAATTATAATAACCAACTATTTCAATTTGTGTACTAATTTTCTCCTAATAATAATTATCATGTGAAACACGAGCCTTATAACTCTGCTGGTGGTATTCATGTGAACTCACGAACCTTATAGCCCCTAGGTGGTTCTAATAAAATTTATTTTGTTTAAATAGAAAAATAGTAATATTTTAAATTTAGATTTAATATTAAATTAGTTAACTATAACTCTATTTTAAATTATGTTTTGTCTCACAAAAAATCGAATCAATCCAAACCGCACTTATTTGGTTTGTTTTGTTTTGGATTTTTAAAAAAAAATAAATCAAACGAACTAAACCAAGTTGCGTGTATTTTTACCTTACAATTTAGATGGTTTTAAGGCTCAAAAATTGAACCAAGCGGTGTTGCGAATACTCCTACTTGATAGGTGTCCGCCTATCAAAATGGAGTCGAATTGTGGACATTTATCTTGTGTTTGTGAGAACAAACATTGGAAATTTGTTGTTCTTTTAAGTATTCTGGGAAGCAATAATCTTTATTAAGCCCAATAATTTGACAAAAAAAACATACAAATATATGTATTAGTATATGTATCCGTATAATAATAATTGAAAAGCAACTAGTATAATCGTATTAGTATTTGTAACCATATATTTGTATGTTTTTTTTATTAAACTTAATAGTATTATTGTTACCGAATATAGTTTATTTTAAACAGATTGGTAATAAGTAGCGCCTGTAGCTCAGTGGATAGAGCGTCTGTTTCCTAAGCAGAAAGTCGTAGGTTCGACCCTACCTGGCGCGCATTATGTTTTCAACTATTTTGGTTTTTTGCAACACTTTCCGTAGTAGACTGAAACTGGTTTGTTTCTAACTTCCTGTAGTTAGAAAGAAAAACCAGTTGCCAGTTTCCTGATGAAGAATCAAAGAAAAAAAATCCAGTGCAGTAGATTTTTTAGGAAACAAAAAACATAATTTGGATGAAAATTCAATTGTGTTACAGTTTAATGAACTCTGTCATGTCAAGAACATGCCTATGATTAGTTAGTAAGTTTGCTAAAAGTTTAATCGGTCAACAACATATAATCCAATTGTGTAAAAAAAAAACTACATATAATCCAATATAAAACTTTGTTTTTTGTCAGAAAAAATAATATATATATATATATATATATATATATATATATATATATATAAAGCTATGTTATTTTAGAATTCTTATTATTTTTCATATGGATTACTTAACTACTTAAATAATTATCACTCCAAGAGACACAAACCATAACCATCTTTCCATGTTCTTCCTACACAAAAAACAGTTACTTTTTCTATGCAGACCTATATATAGGTAACTATTATTTATACATATATGATTTTTCATTTGCTACAAGACAATAAGAATTCCCAAGGTTCGTATGTTGAATTCTACTCTAATTTTGTGTTTTGTGTGTTGTGGTTGTGAGAACATTAACACACACATGTAGATCTTCTTTCCTTTTATTAATGAGGGTCTTCTCTCCAAATATTCTCAATATTCTTTTTCTTCTTTCTTATTTCATAAAAATTTGATTACATCTTCTATTTGATTGGGACAAGAAAAAGAGATGATAGATGAGTAGAGATTCTCTTCATTTTTGAAAAGAAATATATATTTCATTCACTACAATTTTACATTAAATAAATTAAGCCTCGTGACATTAAAATGATATCAAATGACAGGCTAAAACACAACAAAAGAGAGGTTGATAGTGGATCTTATCAAACAAACAAAAAAAGAGGTTGATAGTGGAGCTAAACACAATAAAGGTGTTGTGTTGAGCATTTATGTAATGGTAAAAAAAATGAGTCACTTTTGGTTATAAGTATTCATCGAAAATTCATGACAATCGTAAAAGCGTAACTCAGTAACAAATCTTAAAATCGTTAGTAGAATATCGTATATCGAGTTTGAAGTCGAGAATCTAACAGATTGTGTGTGTAAATTTACAGTGGTAGTTATCATTTAAATCTATATATAAAAAATCCATGACAATAGTAATTTTAGAAAATAGAATGAGACCAACCTTGATAGCCTAGTACTATTCTACGCTGCTCTCATGCACACATATCTAAAAGTGGTGATATAAATTAAATAAAAATATTTAAAAATTATAATAATGAAGTTCTCTAGTTCTTTTTGAAAAATTGGAGAAGACTTCTATTCAAACCAAAATAACTTGTCTCTTTTTTAGTTGGCTCATCAGAGTCAGGGAATGAATTTTGTTTTTAGTAGAGTTAAAAATAAAGGAGTTTTAGTGAAATGGAAGGAAGTTATTATTGTTTTTTAATGATAAATAAATAGTTAGTTGGCAATTGTTTGTGTACGTGGTGGATCATTAGCTCCATTCCAACCCTTAACACCCACACCTAAAACCACCACTCAACTTTATCACTCATGTGATGTTATTCTAAAAAACTTGAATTAACTAGCTACAAAAATTTGGGATAGAAAAAAAATCATTTGATTCTTATTATGCACATTGCTGTCTTTTGGGTGGATCCAAGACTGCAGTTGGTAGTCTTTTTGTCGGGATGGATCTTAATGTCTTAAACTTGAAGGGGGTACCTGCAAAGTCACTCTGACACTAAAAGCAGTATTGAGAATCGAAGAATAGGCATAAAATGAGTAATCGTACATTTTGTGGCTATAAGAGCCAATATTTATAGGGATCCGTGTCAACCCTAAGTCGTTAGATCAATCAGATGCATCTGAGCTATTGGTGCATGATAAACAAGACCTTGGATATAAATCCTAGCTATTGGGATGATCCAGGTCCAATTAGCTAGTGGGCCTAATCCAGAACAATTCTAATCATCATTTAAGTGTTTCATAGTTAATTATCATTTAACAAAATTGGTATCGAAGTGTTCACCTTTTATATGTTTTCTAATAGAGAATTATCTTTCTACCAAACCCTCTTTAATTTCCTAGAAAATATATTTTACATATGAATTACTTTAAACTATGCACTTAAACCTTCTATTATATGATTATTACCAAACATTCTATTATGTGATTATTATGTAGCTACTATCATATATATTATTTACTTAAATTTTGCTTACACAGGATGCAAAGAAATAACAACGTGATGAATCCAGCATGTGCAGCATGCAAACATCAAAGGAAGAAATGCAGTGAAAATTGTATATTAGCACCTTACTTTCCATCAAACAGAAATCGTGAGTTTCATGCTGTGCACAAAGTTTTTGGTGTTAGCAACATAACAAAGTTAGTAAAGAATGCTAAAGAAGAAGATCGAAGAAGAGTTGTAGATTCACTAATATGGGAAGCATGTTGTAGACAAAGAGATCCTATACATGGCCCTTATGGAGAATATACTAAAGTTTACAATGAATATAAAAGAGTATTTGATCAACTTATGATTTTTAAAGCTAGTCAAAATCAATTATTGCAAATGCCACCTCATCAAGGATTACAAGATTTTATTGCATGTAATAATATTGGGACTAAAGGGAAACATAAAGCAGAAGCAGGTGATCATAATGCAGTAGATTATCTTCATCATGAGGAGAATTATAAGAATGGTGTTATTGATTCTACTATTTATAATGCTTATTGTTCAAATTATTTGCAAGATCTTGAGAATTTGAGGCCGGAAGTTGTTACCCCATTTCAACAACATTCTCAACCGTACTACATCACAGGTATATATACTAATCTCTTTGTTACAATTAAAATTAAATGATTGTGATAAATTTTGTTTGTTCTTAATGAGGTCTCATGAGTGAAAATTTTAAATATGGTACACATATATATATAGATATTACTCCTTAAAAGTATGCTTCCATAATGCTGTTTAATTTGCACATTGTTTTTTTTATAAGTAAATTTTATCCACCTTCTAAGAAGTGGTGTTGAGAATACATTCAGTCATAATTCGCTAGAGGCTAGACTAGAGAAATATATGATTATATATTTTATTCATCGAGTGGAGCAGTGTTTTAAGAGGCAAAATAAAGAATTATAAGAATTTTAAAAAGAAAGTGACCAATGAAATTTTAATAATTTTACTATTTATGTTTGTATTTTTCACAATCTTAAATCTTGATTTCGCAATTTGTTCTGCAGCTCCATTCTTTTTAGTTTTTTTGACAACGATTCTTTTTAGTTTTAACAATGTCAAATTTGTGTTGTTTTTTTGATAAGTAATTTGTGTTATTTTTGATTTAATCTATCAATTTGAATGAATGAGTCTCTTTTTTTAATCAAAAGAAATTAAGCGTAATAACTCTGCACTTTACTCTCTCCAAAATGCAATTGTCATATTAAAAAGAGCACAATTAGGTTATTTTTAGCTTTCTAACGTTAGAAGTTAGAACAATTTGAAGAATGTGGCATATGCTTTCTTGTTTAATTGCACTTTTGGCCACTCAAGTATTATATACTTTGGTCGGATGATTAGGGTTTGTGAGTTTTTGTTTTTAAAAATATGTATAGTTGCATTTCTTGCCGCTCAGTATTATGATTATGTGACTTTGATCAACACATGAGCCAATTGTGCAAACAGGGACGTCCTTCAGATTTCACAATTTTTGTCTCTTAAGATATTGAGATTGTACGATTTTGGTCATTTCTTAGAACTATCGTTCAATGTCTTATCGAAAATGTTGGTATATCAAGTGTGAGTATGACACGACACATAGCTTAGTCAGAGGGGCATGTTATGCTGACCAATTTTCATCTGAGTTGGTTTGAAATTTAATATATATATATATATATATAAAATAAATGTACAATTATACGAATGGATAAAAATTGGAAAATTGTGTTATTTTGAGGTTTTAATTTAGACAATTGGAAACTAAGTAACTAAAATCATATAATTTTAATAAAAATAATAGTAATAATTTCTAAACCATCATAAATAAATCTACCTATATGATTTTTTGCTGTTTCAAAATTTCAGGGGACCAATTCAATCAATAAACAATGGTTACAGGGAGGACGACACGTGGAGTATCAATCATGCACAGTGAAGGAGGTTCTGTATTTGTATTTAGAATTAGAATCTCAATATTGAGAATGGACTTTAAACAATAAAGTGAGATATTGTCATCCTTCATATCAAGGGATAGTGAATTATCACTTGTTAAGAGTTTTCTTTTTAATTTCGTAAAAAATATTTTTTAATTATTATTTGATCACATATATAAAAGTTGTTATTATAAACACTAGTATAACTTATCTTTTTCCCCTTTTGGTGCAATATATGAGTATGTAATTATAAATATATTGGGAATTAATATCTCATTGCAAGAAAGAATGATTCTTATTAAAAGTGACCACCACACTTTTCTTTATCGGAAAAGGGGATGGTCAACTAAACCTTTGATTCTGGACAACAAGTGATAATTCATTAAATCTGAAAAAATTAAGAATCAAGACTCTCTTAGAAGAACTTAACTTACGGAATTCTGACGCCAAAATCAAAAATTCCATAAATCCACTATTTATTACTATTTTTTAATTTTTCATAGTCTCCAAAAAATCTAAAAAAATTGTATAATATATTGATTTTGTTAGATTTTTAGTGGTGTTTTTATAATTTTTAGAGTAGTTTTGACTATTTACTTGAATTTTTAGTAGCCTTTTAGTAATAAAAATCAAAACAAATCGTATATATGTCATTTTGGACATATATCGATGCCTACTAAACACATCGTATATATGTCCTTGAGGCGTATATCGATTGCATCTTACGACTAATCGTATATATCGTCTTGGGACATATATCGATGGGTTAAATTGACCATCGTATATATGTCCAAAATAACATATATCTGATTGACCTTTTAAAAAAAAAAAAAAAATTGCAAAGGGCATTTTGGGGTTTCACTTTTGGGTGAGGTACATGGGGAAGGGGTGGGGTATGGAAAAAACATCCTAAAAAGACACACTAAAAACTAATGAGGCTTATACGATCCAAAGAACCAATAACCCAAAAAGCAGAAACAACTAAAAAGGTAATCGAGACATAATGTAGTACAACAACAAAATAGGAAAAAACACCAATGATTGAGCAGATCTACAAATCCCTAATTTAGCAAAAAAAACCTAGCCTCTTGAGCTTCATTTCCGCTCCACGGAGATCGGATCCAACAAGAAGAAACGATACTTGGTGAGCACATGAGTGAGCGAGATCTCACATGGGGTAAAGGTTATTTCGAAGACATTGGGCATCCATGACAAGAGCTCGGCGAAGAGTAGCGGGAGGCGAAGGTACCACGCACCATGAAGAAGGTTGTCTCTTGCGAGCGATGCAATTGTGTGTGCCTGAGATGTTTCCTTCCCTTTTGCTCTAGAAATAAACTTCGGAACTATGAAGATTTGATCTTAGAGAAGTGAATATCATCTACAATTCATTGAATTTCTCCACTAATTGACTTCTTGTTGCACATTTAAATGAGTATTTGATTATCAGATTATGTGGTCAATTTATCACGACATTGTCCAATCTTTGGTTTGGGCTCATACAACACTAGTACTACTTTTATGTGGTTAATTTATCCACGTCTTTGTTCATATCATTAAATTAATGGTCACTTAATGAAATGATCATTTTAATTGATTTTAAAAAGATAGAATACATACTGAAGTTGGTTTTACTGAGATATCATATCACATCCCAATAGTTGTTTTACTCAAATTAGAGAGCCATGATAAAGATGCTCTTATGTGGTCAATTTATCCATATCACTATCCACACAAGTCTTAATTAATGGTTATTTAACTAAACGACCATTTTAATTAATTTTAAAAGAATATAAAATACTTTCGTAAGAAAAATATAAAATAAATAAACGAACATTTTAAAAAATAAATAAAAGACGTAAGTTAGAAAAGGTGAAAAGATAGAGGACCAATTTTTTTTTTTTTGTTCAACGAGGACCAAAACTTTATTTATTTTAGGCTAAGTATAAATAAAAGATAGTGGATTGAGTTTTTAAAAGGGTGAGACCGTGAGAGTAGCTAGGTTCTTAGCTGAAGTCCAAGTCAACAAGTACACAATCGGAGGTAGCCTGGAAAACAGAGACGGAAGAGGAATCCGTCGTGGAGCACATTGAAATGGAGTTCCATTGCTTCTTATGTTTTATTCTCCTCACTTCTGCCGCATCCTGCCTTTCCTCCCTTCTCTCATTGGCGTTCACCCTCTAGGTACTTCCCCATCTGCCCCTTTTGCCTTAAAACCCCAAATTAGAATCTTTTCTTATGTTTGTGTCGAATCCCAGTCATCTGTGTTATTTGTGAATTTCTTATTTTGACGATTTGGGTTTTGTGTTGTAGATGAGAAATATTATAGCTCTGAGGTAATCAACTGCAAGGATGGATCAAAATCCTTTTCAGAGACCGTCTCAATGACAATTTCTGTGACTGCCCTGATGGCACCGATGAACCTGGTATGCTATCATAATTCATATAGATCATCAATTTCACAATACAACTGATTCTTCAATTTTTTTTATTTTTATTCTTATAATTCATCAGTCACCTACTGGTTAAAAAATCAACAATTGAAATGGTTAATGCAGTACTAATTTATTAAAAGGAAAAGGTTAATATTTTATAAATATCATGAAGTTCATGAAATGGTTTATGATACTATGTTTTTTTCAAATATCATGAAGTTAATTATATTAACTGTGTTTTTGGAGTAACTGCTTATTATTATTTAATCTTACGCAAAATGTTGAGAGTTGGGTAATTTGTTTGTTTATTTATCTTTAAATGTTAAAATGTCAGAATTTTCTTACTTTCTTCATGTAATCACACTTACACACAGATACGCATGCAGATGCATCTTTGTGACAAAATCATGAGGTGGACTTTTATTTATACCACTTATGACTTGTTAAGAGGTTGTTGTTCATTTATCTACAGGAACTTCAGCTTGTCCGGCAGGAAAGTTTTATTGCAGAAACCTAGGAAGCAAGCCACAGTTTATAGTTTCTTCCCATGTTAACGATCGTTTTTGTGGTAAGTATCTTTGTCTTTGTTTTTTTTTTCTTTTTCATCTTTATCTTTCTGAGTTTCTTGTTCAGGCCTGTTTGTCATATAGCACTCTGCACATGTTTTTGACATATTGTTAAGTCAAAGGAATGGACTAGAGATCTTACTTTCTAAAGGCATTGAGTTATTCAGAATGTTGGATTTCAATGTTTCCCTTTGAAATTGTCTGCACAATGATAGAATGACACATTGATCTCCATACTTTCCACTGCAGATGGAGATAACTGGTCTATTTAAATAAATTAAATTAAATTAAATTAAATTTTGATTGATTTTTGGTTCATTTTTCTAATTGGTCTTAACCTAATTCAAACTCATTTCCTGTCTGTGATTAAATATTATTTTATAGATATGAATTCTTTATACCTGAAAGTTCGGTTCTAACCGATATTGTTTAACATTTCACATTAGCAATATTCTTTTACATCAAGTGAATTGGCAATTGAGTCTATTCTTCTGCCTTCAGCTTTGAGTTCGAATTATCATTCAATATTGCTGCAGATTGTTGTGATGGGAGTAGCGAATATGATGGAATCATTCGCTGTCCCAACACTTGTGTCATGGGTGGGAGTGCAGAACACATGATTGTAAATTATAATTCAAAAGACAGTGATCTGGCCTTTTTGGCTGAAAAAGAAACCATAAATGGAGGAAGTCAAAGGGATCAGTTTATAACCTTAATGGTAACTTATTAGTTTTATCCAACCAAGAACTTTTCACGTGTTTAAAACCCACGTAAATATTAATTGACACTTGCTGGTTTTAGGTTTGAAGATGGCAATTATTCTTCAAGTGGTTTTGGTTATTTTTCTGATATGTCTTTGTTGTTGTCGTTGCCACACCAAATCTAGAAGGAGGCGTCACCGTTAAATTGAAAGAGTTAAATTGAAAGAGACCTTGCCGTTTATCTGGTACTGAACTTTGCTAATATTTTAGAACATCTTTTTCATTTTCCCTTTCTTTGTTCTTCTCAATTTTGATTTCCTATACTTCTCAGTTAGTTGAATTCTGAGCCTATTTTGTAACTTTCCATAGTTTTTTTAAGGAAAAATAGAAAGAGAGAGAACACCAAAAAAGGAGAATAAAACTTTTGTCGTCATCCAGAAAAGCTGAACAAAGTCCATATACTGTTGAATCTCGTATCGTTGAGGCACTACAATTAAGTTCAAGAGTAGAAATAAATGATCTCTTTCTGAAATATCATGCTTCCCTTTGACCAGGGTTCCTATTAGTGTTTTTACTTTGGACAAGGTACCTATTAGTGGTTGCTATCGATTTTTCTTTCTTTTTACCCAGATTTTTTATTCTCTTAAGCTTTCATAGAAAAACAGGTGGTACCTGAAAACACAGGATTAATGTTTCTATATGTGCTTACTATCATTCATGTCCTAGATAGTAGAATGTCAGTTTATTTTTTTTTGTTATGGTGGATTTGGCTTAAAAGATATAACACTACCTAATTGCTTGATTTTTCCTTTTGTCTCCGATTTGTGATCCATCAAAAATATCCAATGGTTTCATTGTCATATTTGAATCTCATGAAATTATTAGTGGAACTGAGTCTTCAACCATAACAGGTCAACAAGCTGACTACATCAAAGGGTAGCTGGCTTGCATGGCAATGCCACACATACCATCTTTACTCAAAGTATCACGCTTCATCCTGATATAGCCAGATTCACCCCAATCAGCACCCCATGAATTCTTCACAATCCAGTACTTGTCATCATTTACTTCTCCATACCCAACTATAGTCACACCATGATTGAGTTGCTTTCCACAAATACCAGAGAAAACACCTTCTGAATAAAGTTGAAATGGATAACCATCTGCATCAAGTGCAGCCGAGACAGGTTGATGAGCAACTGCAGCTTTGAGCTTAGCCTCATTTCTTGCAGGAACTACTTCATATCCACTTATACTGACAGCATGATGTGCAGCTTTTCCTTGTTACAGGTACCATCTACCCCTTTATAAGGATAGTCTTTCTCAGTGGTTATCCATGCATTTTTATGATGAATGTAAATGCTGTCTCCATTAAGCCGCCTTACGCAGCCTTGGTTACCATTTTTAACATCACAGTCTACCAGTTCTTGTTCAGATAAAAACCAACTTCCCTGATTTTATTTTGTTGATGCCTTCCACAGCCGCCACACATGAGAGAGATGCCCAACAACTTCCTGCATGAAGACATAACTTCAAAGAAGTTAGAACATGAACTCAGCATTGATTTGGTATTGTGAGAATGTATGTTCTTTAGGTTGTACTAAATTCTACATGTTATAGACCAGATACATCGGTTGTTCAATGAACTTAAAACTGCAATTTTTTCTTATAAATACGACCACAGAGAGAGAGAATAGCTAATAAGCTATGCGCCTATGTCCCTTTGATTTTGTTTGCTCCCTTGGCTCTAAAAAAGTTTAGCAACATATGGAATGAACTGCATAATCTATGAAATTGAAAAAAAATATGATTTGGCGCCCTAAAAGCCATGCACTTGTATTGTAAGAAAGATTACCACAATTGCCTTGATTCCTGACATTAGTTACTGCTCCCTGCTTTCTCCAATCTTTGCTTTCTGGAAGATCACCATGTTCATGATACCTGAATCCTGTGTGCGAAACTGAATCCAACCTAGCTCCAAAACCCATATAAATGCTTTTAAACTCTTCATTTGTAAGATCTGCAAATTCATTGTCTGTGAGATTGTAGGAGTTTTTCTGGGAGTTATGGCACTCTATGTACTGCATATTTGCCTGATAAATGCCGAAACGGACTTCCCGTTCTTCATTATCCTTGTATTTTCGACCATGTCGTTTCGACCAAGTTTTAAACCTCTTCTTCATGATTTCTATATTGGATGAATTATGCTTTTTCACTGGAGCACATTCACTTGCGGCAATTATACATACATTGCACACCATGAGAAGACTGAAGATAGTTGTGGTTAATATTGTAGTTTTCGTCATGGATAGTTCTCAATGCAAATGAAAATGGGAGCATGCATTCATATATATCATATAAACAAACATGTACACTTGAATGTGTTTCTTTATGTCACGTTTGTTTTCTTTACGCATTGCAATTCATGTACAGATTTGTTTAGACGTGTTTTGATTTACATAAACATCTTGTTGTGTACATGTTTTTTGTGCCTGCGAGTTTTAACAAGGCAAGGCTTTCATTTCCTCTACATGACCTTATACATGTTACGTGAAGGTCTTTGACTGCTTATGGTTTAGCAAACTAAAACAATTGGTATCTGACACATTTGAATGTTAGATAGGTGTTGTGACTTGTATTCTAAAATTCAATATTTAAATTTTAAGTCACTAAGTATGTTTTTCCTCTAAATCGGTCAAGTGATCAAAGAATAATGGGTGACAAGTTAGACAGCTAAATTAGAATAATTGATGAAGGAATATATTCAGGACATTTCAATTATGGAGTAGTTACAGTTCCTCTGTTTTAAAGTAGTTGGGTCTTTGTATTTGAACACAAAACCTTAGCAAAATGCAGTAACTTAATTAGATAGTTCAAATTTCTACACCCAAAGGTTAATGTACAATACAAGAGCCTTTATGTTATATATATGTTGTAAAATGGAGTTCCACCAGCCTAATCAGATGCTGTCATAGAATAAATTCTAGTAGCCTAATTGTTCGAATAATAATATCAGAAGTCAATGTTTTTCATTGTGATTTTTAAACCAGAAACGTGTCATAGGCATTACAATATTAGTTTGCTCAAAATGACGCGTTATGGTGACATGATACCAATTAAAGAAGGAATATGATTAATTAGATATTGAACTTAAAAGCTTTGTACGGATGTAGTTCTTCAATCTTAAATCAGGAATTAAGCCAACTCTCAATGTATTACTAGTACATTACTATTCTAAGTTCTAATCTAACACATAGATGCAAATGATTAATTAATTAATGAATATAAGAAAGTTGATCCACGAAGATGCTCTATTGGGAGGGCAGTAGGCAGTTGCTTGATATAGTAGGCAACTTTTTATAAAGATATCCTCAGCACCTCCTAATTAATAATAATCATATGATTTAACGCTTTGTTAAACTAGTAATTTCTGGATTAAAAACTACAAGAGTCGCAGTTAAGATAAGATCATGGAAGAAGAAGGTGCGTAGAAAGTAGAAATACATCTGCACACACAGCTGATAAGTTCACCCAAAGAGAGAGAGAGAGAGAGAGCATATACCTACCTACCCTACATGTGGGAATGGTTTGTGGACAAAGCAAAGAAAGCATATAGAATTCCACATGGCCACATAACATCATCTCTTTCATCTCCTAATTCCACTATTCCATTCATTTTTACTGCACCTAGTTTATTTGGTCATTTCATTTAGAATTCAAACCTCACCTCATTTCATTTTATTCTAAATAAATTGATTAATAGCATGAAAGCCAACACCACTAGATGCGCACAGTACTGTAAAAAAACCTTGAGCACATGACACTTGTTTGTTATCTCATATAAAGATATAGATCAGAACCCATATGATTTCACCAATCACTAACACCCTCTCAAGTGGGGCTGTCATACCCCTCCTTTGTCCTAAATACACACATTATTAATTCTTTAAAATTTTGAATACAAGACTATATTACTTTTCTATATATAAGATAAGATAAGATTAGATTAGATTGGATTTGTAATTAGTAGAACTATAAAGGGGATCTGATGCTATGCTACTAAAGAGAAGGTCACAAGGGCACGTGGTGGCTGATTAATTTCCCACTAGTTATTATTTAAAGCAGTGCGACTTTCCAGTAATGCCGTTGAGTTGAGGAGACCCAACCAAACCAAACCAAACCAAAAAACCTTTTTCTCTTCTCCTCCCTTCCCTTTCCTTCCCTTCCCAGCTGTTCATAGCTGTCTATCCCTTCTCCATGTGATGACCCCACTGCACAAACACATAGATTAGATTAGATTAGATGCAGCATATGCATATACCCCACACATTTATTATTATTATTATTATTATTGGGATTTTAAACCCCAAAACTATCCATTTCTTAATGCTTATAAACAACAACATAACAAGAAATATTTATATCATTATCTAATACTACACACATTTTCATCTTCTTCTTCTTCTGGCCTTTTCTCCCAATAATGCTATTAAAAAAAAAAAAATCTACAAATCATCATCACATTCTGTTTTTAAGTAGGTAATAAAGCATCCGATTCAGAGTTTTTAATCGCGCCGAAAATTGTGAAAAAGTAGGTTGGTTATTTGGGCTTCTCTTCTCTTGTTTCTAGATTTGTCATTTTGTTGCCTTTTCTCCCCTCTAACATTCCCTCTTTCCTCTTACCTAGTTACAATATTATTATGTATTTATAAAAAAACCCTTATCATTTCCTTTCTCTACTTCACCTACGTATAATTCATTTCTTCTGCCTTCTTCATCACACATTACATATAACACATTGAATTGTTGAGGCACCATCTCTTTCTCTCTCTCTCTCTCTTCTCTCTACATTTCATCTTATTGTGAGTGAGTGTGAGGGAAGGGAAGAGAAGAGAGAATCAAAATGGCACAATTGCCACCCAAGGTTCCAAACACGACACCAACTTGGCTCCCCGAGTTTCAGAAAATGCCTTCTCTTAAAACAATAATGTCACCAAATGCAAACGCTTCATGGGTCGATGAGTTTCTCGACTTCTCCTCCGCGAGACGTGGGGCCCACAGGCGGTCGGCGAGCGACTCGGTGACCTTTGTTGAGACGCCAATGATGGAGCATTGTCGGAGGAAGAGCGGTGGTGAGAACGAGTTTGAAAGGTTTGATGATGAACAATTGATGTCTATGTTTAATGACAATCATGTTTCGGGGAATACTATGAATATGATGCAGCAACAACAACAACAACAACCACCTACGTTGTCTTCCACCTCCAACCCTTCCTCTCCTAATTCTGATCACAACAGCATTAACGATGAGAAAGAGGAAAATAAGCAACAAGAATTGAATTTGAAACATGAATCGGATGAGGAGGATGAAAGCCAGTGTAAACAGGAGATTAATGATGATATTATCAACAATGCAAATACAACAACACGTTCCAGTCACAAAGTTACTGATCCCAAGAGGTCAAAGGTAATGTCACTTGCATTGCTCATCAAATTTGGATAACATAACGTGTTAATTAATCACATCATTATATATGTGTGTGTTTGTGTCTTTGTATCATTTATGTATGTATGTATCTTATGGCTTCTAGTCTTGGTTTCTGCTGGTTTAATTACCTCATTCATTAGAATTTACTACGAATGAAACGTGAGTTGATGCTAAATACTACTCTGTTACAGAATATAAGCAAAAAAATGTCGAGTATGGAAAAATTATTGATCCGATCATTAATGTTTTGTATATGTGAACAGAATATTGGCAAATAGACAATCGGCACAAAGATCAAGAGTGAGGAAGCTGCAATACATATCAGAGCTTGAGCGAAGTGTGACTTCATTACAGGTAAACTTACATTAAAACATGATTAGTAGTAGTTAGTTAATTTTACATAACTTGATACTAGTAGTTTGTTTAATTAACATAATAAATATTGTTGTGTTGACGAATGAAGGCAGAAGTTTCGGTACTGTCTCCAAGGGTTGCATTTTTGGATCATCAGCGATTGCTTCTAAATGTTGATAACAGTGCTCTCAAGCAAAGAATCGCCGCTTTGGCTCAAGATAAGATCTTCAAAGATGGTACTTCTTTTACTTTCTAAACTATATTATCTATACAAAAGTATCATTATTAAGAAGCTAAATTGAATTAATTATTTATTGATGTGCAACTTTATTTGCATCATGCAGCACAATTTGATTGTACTACTTTAAAAAGAGGTTGAAACAAGGCACTTATTATAGACAGGACAGTTTTATATTGATTTTAGTAAAACTGCTTTGCATGCAGAATGAGTGATAGTATTTAAATCTGTGTCTGAGATCACCATGTGCTCTCTCTCTCTCTGTCTGTCTGTCTCCAACTAGTTACTAAAAAAAGCTATAAACATGCAGCTCATCAAGATGCATTGAAGAGGGAGATAGAGAGGCTGAGACAAGTGTATCACCAACAAAACATGAAGAAGATGGACAATGCTGCAGCTGCAGCTGCAGGTTCACCATCCCCATCACCAAAACCACGATGTGATACTACTCACACTGAAAACGAACATCTTATCAATGTCTGAACTGAAGACTCTCACATGATGATCTTAATCATTTATATATATGCTGTGATTCTTTTTATTTTTTTATAGAAGAAATTGCAGATTAATTAAGGGAACAAGGGGAGAAAATTATAAAAAAAAAAACACTGTGACAGGTTGTATTAATGTAAAATGAATGGTATCACGTACTGTTGTTGGGGAGAAATTTTCCTGGCCAATTGAATATGAAGAATATTACTAGTGAGAAGAGTCACATTATTATGAGTGAGGCCACATTTTGCTATCAAACTGGGGCAGTCACGTGATGTGTTATTACTTTATAGAAAGGGACCACTTCAACTTGTATGTATGATTGGAATGCAGAGAAAGAGAAACACATGTGCACCACTGACATCAATATATATTGAGAGTGAATGGATTCAAGAAAGAAACAGCTCCTTTGGTTGTCTGCTTTAACTAGAGAGTCAGTGGAAGTGGGAGGAGGTATATGCATCTTGCAGATTCTTTCAATTCATATCTTCTTTTTTTCCCTTAATTAATTAATACTATCTGCTCTCTTTGATTCTTTTCTAATACTGCATTTTTATGCTGTTTTTCAATTCAACTTGATGGAAAACAAAGACTAGTGGGGTATGTCAGTTATGTCTCGGCTGCTTTGGGTTTTGTTGTACTTTATATTTACTGCTTTTCATGGATGTAATGTAGTAATTATCTTTGTTTGAAAATAATAATAAAAAGTCAAAGTGTAAATATTCAGTTGAATCAATCCTTGTTGTATATGGTGAAAGTGTTAACTGTTGCACCAATTTTTATGCATTGTGGATTGATCATGCTTTCCTAAGTAGGGGGGAAAGTGAAAATTTCATCTGAGGGTAAAGAGCAGGGGAATAAGTGAAAATAACCACTTCTTCAATTTGAGTGTTTACTTCAGTTGTGTTCTTAATTGTAGTCTATCTTTATTTCAAAGGTTGCAGTTAGTGGTAATGAACAAACTTAACTCAAACGTAGTTTGAAATTCATTTCGATAAATAGTTTCTTGAACTTGGTTTATGAACCAAATTGAAATTTGAATGAAAAGTGAGCTCGTTAAATAAACCAGAGTTGCTCACGAACTTGAGTCAAGTCAAGCGGTGAAACAAAAGTTCGTCGTCGAAATCAAGTCGAAATTCTGGTGAGTCGATTCTTATCAGTCGGTAGAAATTAAACCAAATTCAAGTAGTAGTAATTAATTTGAGTTTGCAATGGTGAAATGTGGTTTGAGCTGATATAAAAATGTTAGGCTTTTTAGGTTGGAAAATGATTTTAGCCTTAAAACCGATTCTTAGTGCAAGTTCTATTTTGTAGCTTTAATGTGACTTGGAAATGATTCCTAAATTCATTGTAATATAATTTTACATTGAAAATCAAATTTGATCAAACTATCCAAACAAATGAATTGATAAAAAGCACTTTTCATATAAATTTTCTAAACATAAACTCACTTATAACTAAAATAAAATTGTATCACCACAAAACCAAACATACACATAATGTCCCCTCTTAAGCCTGCCCACGTATAAAAGCGAGAGCCCTTATGTTCAAATTAGAATAGTACAATTTGGCTTAGGTGTGACTAGAGACAAGATTGAAACATCTTCTATTGTAAGGGACCATTATGTTTAGGAGCTTTTGGGTTAGGGTTTTATATGTATTATTCTTCATAACACAACAAGGGGATATCACTTGGAAAAGAAAATGTTCCATACTAATGGATTCTAGGGTTAAATTTGTGTGTTGATAAGCATACTCTTGATATCCAACATGATGAAATATTTGCAGTGAAAATACCATAAAAGATTATGCTGTCAATAGTTTATTCTGGTCACAAATTCCAAAAGCATCCTACATGTGAGCTGCAAGGCTCATGCCACGAGGTTTTTACATGCAGCATCATAAGAAACGCACATGGAAGTAGATATACACCCAAAAAAATGCCCAGGACATTCGTCTTGTCCTCTGCCCACATGACCTTTACCGCGTAACCAAGCACTAACCAGGTTATCTCTTTCCTCTAGCAAAACTGAATACAATGTGGATGATACACACCATCACCATTGCTCAATAAAACCATAGTTATCAAATCTTGGCGCAATGCTGCCAATTTAGAACCAGCAGTATGGCCCCTCTACTCAAGACTGTAACGTTAAGTCAAATAATATGTATTATTCCTACGTACACAATCTCAGAAATAAAATTAAAAATACAGGAGACTAAAGACATTCATAATTCGTAATAGGAAACCCTAGTCTTAAGCTAAGAGACACAAGCTAATAACGACAAGTCTAGGAATACAGATGGTTAAAACTACGAGTGAATAACGCCTTGGCTGCAGAGAACGTGAACGGTATAACAATCACAACACAACAGGAAGGTAAAAAAAACAGAGAAGTCATTAAGTAGAACAAAATGAGGACTGAGACAGGGAAAAAAGAAAAAGCAATAGAAGGGTGAGGAACAGAATAGAGGTAGAGGAAGGCCGCAACTGAAAAAGAGTGTTGCTAGCATTTCTCATGGTAACAATCAACAGCAGCAAATAATGAGTGTGTCCGAGATTGGCATTCATACACAGGGGCTGGGGAAATAATGCCCGGGCATTATTTTCACAACAGTTTCCACAGCAGGTGACAGCCACAACACAGTAATAGCAGCACTGCTGCACCCTATTGATAATTTTTGTTAAAACTAGGGGCTTGAGTTTTCATCAATGCATACACAAGGGGCTAAGAATTTCACCAACTATATTCAAGATATAATCTTGAACTTACACTCAGAATTTAAGGAAATAGAAATGCCAAAATACTAGTACTTGTCTAACGAATATTGAAGTTAAAACCTGAATTGGCAAAGAGATAGTAGTTGGATGACAAAGAACAAAAGCATAGAACAAGAAGTTTTCTAAGAAACGATCTTAACCAAATCCAACATATTCTCTATTAATCTTAAAAAGCTAATACTACAGAAACCAAACTGGTAGAAATTGGACACAAATTAACATTTTTAAACTTATAATTCAACCTGATGTTTACTTCAAACAAGTATGATCCCTGAATAGAAACTGAAGGATCACAAAAAAAGCACAAAAACCAGCATAACAGCATGCAGTCTGAAACTCTTCTAAAGGAATCTGGCTGCAGCTTCACAGAAGAGCATAATGCAACCTAGCACTGTAAGATGTGGCTATTTACGATTATAGTAACAACCAATATATAAAACTGAAAGTGCATCAAATTAAATCAACTAGTGTAACATAAATCAATCACGCTAAAGATCCCAAATGGATTTTCCTAGACAGTATTTCTATGATTCTATCTCACTACATTCTTCCAATAAGATACCACTTGGTCAAGAAAATGTAACATACCACGTAGAACGAGGACCAACTTTTTCAATGTCAAACAACAGAATTTAGGTTGGATCCTAAGGAAAAATAAGAATGGCATAGAGATGCAAAATAAGAACCTAAACAACCATAATTTGTGACTAGATCTCCCACAATTTCAGGTAAGAATTACCTTACTTTAAGATCTCAATTTCAAAATGAAGCTTTGTACATTATAAACATAAACATAAACAAACTGCAGCATTCTTGATCAAATGTTAATGAAAAAGCTAAGCCTTACTATTCAGCTTGTGCTTCACTTAATGGAGCACATGTAAGAGTATCAGCATCCTTGCATTTTGTGTTCACTTCTTTCAGATGTTTTACTTTGTCCTCGAGAGCCTGCAACCTATTACCCAAGGATTCAAATTTACTCAGATGACCATTCAGTAAACCCGTCTGTCCCATCCACTCCTCTTCTATATTTCTACAATTCTTTTCAAAATCTCTAAAAAACTCTCTCAACTTTGTATTTTCCTCTTCTTGCTTCTTCAGCCGCTCCTTTTCTTCCGCTTCCAGTTCCATCACACTCAAAACAAGCCCCCCGGACCCAGGAACATCCTTGTAAAGTGGCTCATCAGCTTGCGGACAACGTGCTCTATAATCATCAAAAGCCTTTTGTGTTTCTCTCCAGGCTTTTCTGTAGCCCTCCACTAGGCTTTGCATCATATAAAGTTCCTTCTCAAGCCGATTTACTTCCATATGTCTTTTCTGCATCTCATCTATCTTTGCTTTATGCAGATGGTCAACCAAGCTATCTCGCTTTTGTAACTCATCCATGTACATTTGCTGATTTAATGTAAGTTCCTCATAAGCCTGATCTTTTGATGCATACATCATCCTAGCTTTCCCCATCCAATGTTCCATCTGTTCCATGCACATTTCAAAATCATCTGGTTTAGGACTCCACAGGCTATCATTTCTAAGTCGTTTGTTACTGCCATTCAGAGAATGATGAGAGTTATGATTAACCAGGCCAATGTCTCTCTTGTGGCCATTACCAAAAAGTGATGAACCAGAAATCATCTGAGGATCATCCCTAGCAGAGAGGAAATCTCCTACTTGATTGTCACGAAGATCAATCCCAGAATTGAAAGGCATCTGCCCTGCTTCCATTGCTTGAATAAGATTCCCAGTTCCAGAAGACATTCCTTCCAAAGGAATACAGTTGCGTGACAAATGGAACCCAGTCTCATGCTCGTCTTCTTCGGCATCTTCACCCTCCTCTTCTTGTTCCTGCCCGTCTTCTCCTTCATCCTCCTTCACTTGGAGGCAGTCCATATCCTTCAAATCAGTATTATGACACGGCCTCAAAAAGGGCTCCCCACCACAGCTCTTCTGATCCAAAAGCCACATCCCCGGTTCTTGATCCTTTGCCTGCTCAAAATCCATTGTCTGTTCCCCTCCATCCAGCTCCCCTTCAACAGGAAGATCCCCAACATCATCTTCCTCTCCATCCAGCTCCCCTTCCACAGGAAGATCCTCAACATTATCTTGCCCCAAACTTAATTCAATGTTGTGCTCCTCCAACTCATGAGCTCGACTCTCATCAATTCCACCCATTTTAAAATCACCGGTCCCATCCACCTCATCCCCGGCTGCCACCTCCTCTTCCCCATCCTCTTGTTCCTCATCGTTTGCCTCAACCTCTTCACCTTCACCCTTCACCTCAACCGCTTCTCCTTCACCCTTCACCTCAACCTCTTCTCCTTCACCCTCCACATTTGTCTCCACCACTTGATTTTCCTCCAGTAACTCCTTGTGCTGAGTCTTAATCAAATGCTGCAAATGTGAAGCATAGTAACAGTCCACCAGCTGGGGGGCCTTCAATTCCTTTTCCAACATGCTCCAGATCAGTCCCGCCCAATCAACCTTCTCGATATTGCCCTCTTTGATCAAATCCAACTGCCCCAAAACATCTTCCGGCATGATATAAGCATCATCGTGCAAAAGCATCCAATTCGATACCAGTTCATTAATAAAGTCTAAATCTTCCCGGGTAATTTCCCCAGGCGCGAAGGGAGGGAGAGAAGAGTTTTTCTTCACCGGGATCCTGAGAGCGCGGCCAAGGTCAGCACGGTTAACCATGATCTTAAACCCATTAACGTAACTTTTCCGTGGAGTAGAGCCATAGCTAGCAATGAGCTGCGCGATCAACTCGGTGCTAATGGTAGAATCAAACTCAATGTGGACAAAATCCCAGAGCCCCAGACGCTCCAGGAGGTCTTGTGGCCTTCAAAGTCGAGCTTTGGCGGGAATGAAGGGAACGGGATTTAGGGTTTTGACCAAAACCAGAAATTTCTCGCGGGATTTCCTCTCCTGGGCGGTTCGCTTCTGCACTGATTTCTTCCGCTTAGGTGCACGGCGAACGGCGGGTGAGGCGGAGGGAGGTCGTGTTCGGAGTCGTCGGCGTTTTGGGGCTGGACCGGATCTTCCATGATAGTGTCTTCGTCAGGATTAGGGTTTGTGGAATCAGGGATCAGGAAGGTTTAGGATTTGGGGACTTTGAGGGGCAGAGGGGATTGAGGATCGGGTGTGTTGAGTTGGTGGTGCTTCTTCTTCTTGTTCCTCTTCTTGGCATTGTTTGGCAGTGTTAGGGTTTAGGGTTTCGTCGGGAATTTGGTCAGTCATGGCGCAAGGAGAGAGTGAGTGAATTTGAAACGCTATTGGAGTACTTTATTACACGGAGGACGACTGAAGGCTCAGCTTATATGTCTGGGAACAAGTGAGAAGGGACGAATGCGGATAGTCGAATTTGACCTTGACCCTGCTGTGCTGGTTATATTTTGACAAAATACCATTGCGTGTGTGCTTACCTTACCCCAATAGTATTTGCTTACCCCCGATGGAATAGGCTTCGTGCGTGTGTGTTAAATCTTGGAAAGGGAGTTGGGATCAATAATTACTCCTGATGAAATTTGCTTATAATAATAGTTATTATCATCAATTTAGTAATCAAATTACACCATTTGTGGTATTGTATGGAAGACATTGTAGATAACTGATTGGTTGATTTGAAGTTGGAGATTCTAAACTTGAAGGTCCAGGTTTTATTCAATAAGTCACTGAGAAGTCAAGGTAATTTAAGATCGTTTGGTGACAGCTCAAAGAAGACAAAAGTCGTATGCAGATCGAAGGCGACGACCTCTAGAATTTAGTGTTGGAGAACATGTGTTCTGAGGTGTGCCTCCGATGAAGGGAATTTTGAGGCTTGGAATGAAGGGTAAGTTATAATAGAGAGTAAAGAGCAAGTCAACAAAGTCAAAGAAAAATGAGTCAAGAGGACACGTCAGCAGAAAGTCCAAGTTCAGCTCAAGCTCATCTCACTGAAGTTCAAGCTTCCTTTTCCCTTTGTATAGATTTAGGGATAATAGTTAGTTAATAAAGCTTAACTGAATTTGTTAAGTGATAGTTAGTCTGTTATGATGCAGTTGAGCTTCTTCATCTGTATATAAAGGATTCATTGTATTCTGTTCAGATTGATCAATGAAATTGAGAAATATTCACATCAAGAATTCTTTCATGGTAATTCTGTGTCTAAATTTGCTGCTGATAATAAAGTATATTTTGAGTTTCATATTCCTCACTGCTTGGTGAAATCACAGGACTCTAATCAAGTAGTCTTGCGTGGAACACTTGGGAAAGATGGCCTCTATGTGTTCGAGGATTGCCACTTTGCTTAAAGTACCTAGTTCACTTTACGTATCAAGGCCTCGGGCGATTGTTTTGCTTTAAATCATTACATTTTACGCTTTACATGTTTCGGCACTAGTTCTATCTCGATATTAATCACGTGGCATGCTAGGCTGGGCCATGCACACTCACAAGTATGTATCCACAAGTCTTACAACATTGTAATATTACCAAATTGAATAAAGCTCTTTGTTGATTTTTGTAATTCACATCGACTTGGCAAGTCTCATAAGCTATATGCACCACCATCCCAAACACATTATCATACACCATTTGAGTTAGTATGCACGGATCTTTGGGGTCCTCTCCATGCCTTGAGTGCGGGGCATCAACTATTACATAGCATTTGTAGATGCTTGCACTAAATACACGTGGATTTATTTCCTTAAACATAAGTCGATGCATTTCAAGCCCTTCTTGTTGTTTCATAAATTGATTCAAACTCAATTTTACGCTAAAGCTGAAAGTTTCTGATCGATAATGGGGGTGAGTTTATGCATTTCTGAAACACTTAACCAATTTGGGAATCATTCATAGGTTCTCATGTATCCTTACACTTCACATCAAAATGGTTTGGTTGAAAAAAAACATAGACACATCAACGAAATGGGACTCACCTTGCTTGCTCATGCATCCATGCCTCTTAAATTTTGGGATCATGCATTCACCACATCATCTGACTTATAAATAGGTTGCCTACCTGCAGTGCATCTTCTTTCATTTCTCCTTTTGGGCACTCTATATAAGTCGATCCTAGCTATCGTGATTGAGGACATTTGGTTGTGCTTGCTTCCTCATTTGAGACCTTACAACAAAAATAAGTTTCAATACAAGAGTACAATGTGTATCAATGCAGGTATATCTCCAATTCACAAAGGTTACAAGTGTTTAACCACGAGGCGAGAATAATAATTATCACGAGGATGTAAACTTCAATGAAGCATACTTTCCACATCTGAATCTGTTTCCCACCAAAGTAACTCCTACCACTACGTCGGTTACGCAAATTATCTTATACCTACATTTACCTCCAACAACATACCACAGACTCACCCAAATTCAAACACACCAACAACTCCAGCATCACAGTTACCTCCTGCAACCCCAGCATCACATTTAAATCCTGCGACACGGTCTCGATCCAAGACTCACGATCACGGACAGAGCTTTCCCACGATTATGTTTCTCCTACTCCCCGACCCACGGTCACACCTTCTCCACCACCAGCAGTCAACAACAAAACTCATCATATGGTCACAAGACTCCAAGCAGGCTCCTTAAAGCCCAAAAGTGTTCCTAGCTCACACTTGAGCCAACTTCAACAAAGCAAGCTCTCGGTGAACCCAGTGGAAAGAAGCAATGGAACTTGAGCTAAAAGCTCTAGCAGACAACAACACATGGACTCTCACATCCCTACCTCCAAATAGGAAGGCTATAGGATGCAAATGGGTGTTCAGAATAAAGGAAAATCGGATGGATCAATAAATAAATACAAAGCAAGACTAGTAGCCAAATGCTACAATCAAATTCGAGCGAGAGACTATGGTGAGACATTCTCACGATGGTGAAACCCACTACAATCGAAATTCTCTCTCTTGCACTTTCAAATCATTGGGACATTCAACAAATAGATGTCAACAATGTCTTCATCAATGGAGTGTTGCGAGAAGAAATATACATGTCTCGACCACGGATTACTGCGGCTCGGACAAAAGTCAAGTCTGCGGGTTGCATAGGTCCTTATATGGACTCAAACAAGCCCCGAGGGCTTGGCATACTCGGTTAAAGCAAGCCTTCTACTGCTTTGTTTGGGTTTGTCTCCGGCCAAGTGTGACCGCTTCTTTGTTTATTTACAACAAACCGGTGTGCAATTATTTGCTTTGGTGTGCGTAGATGATATTCTTATCATCGGCTCGGCTTCAAAGCTCATTACGGATCGATTAAGAAGCTAAATACCAACTTTGCTCTTAAGCATATGGGTAGGCGAGAATATTTTACGGGGATAGAACTCAAGTTTCACTCCATGGCTCTCTCACTTTAACACAAGATAAGTATATCGGGGACTTGTTGCGGAAGAATGCTATGGTATTTGCAGGAATTGCCACTCAATGGCATGCAGTACAACACTTAGTAAGTTTGGAAATGATCCAATGCAAGATATCCATACTTACGGTCAACGATGGGTGCTCTGCGATGCACTTACTTTGGTAGACCAGAAATAGCTTATTTAGTTAACAAATTGTGCGGTTTCTATCTGTCTAGAAACTCATTGGAAAGGCTGTGAAAAGAGTGTTAAGGTACTTATACGCTACTAAACATCATGGTCTAGTCTTTGACACTGCAACAAATTCGAGTCCTCTTACCTTGCGAGCCTCTTTGTGATTACGATTGGGGTAGTGATCCGGATGACAACGAGATCTACCTCGAGGTTCTTGTGTGTTTTAGGGCTAATCTAGTGTCTTGGAGCTCAAAGAAGCGATCCACAGTAGCAGAAGTAGTGCGAGAGCGAGAATATAGAGGTATGGCTAATGCCACATCGAAACTTGATGGATAAAATCCTTGCTCAAAAAGCTTCAAGTTGACATCATATCCCGGTTTATTATGTGATAACATGAGTCTTTGTGGCTATAGCACATAATCGATCTTGCATTCCGTACAAAAACACTTAGAACTTGACATTCATTTTGTAAGAGGAAGAGTAATTGACAAGTCTCTGAAAATTCTACATGTTCTGTTTGTAATCAACTTGCGAGATATTTTAACAAAACCTTTGGCGACTCCTCTGTTTAACTCTCGAAAAACAAGCTTAAGGTACAACCTTTGTCTCCTTAAGCTTGAGGGAAGTAATAGAGAGTAAAGAGCAAGTCAACAAAGTCAAAGAAAAATGAGTCGAGAGGACACGTCGTGAGAAAGTCAAGTTATTTCAAGCTCATCTCACTGAAGTTCAAGCTTCCTTTTCCCTTTGTATAGATTTAGGGATAATAGTTAGTTAATAAAGCTTAACTGAATTTGTTAAGTGATAGTTAGTCTGTTATGATGCAGTTGAGCTTCTTCATCTGTATATAAAGGATTCATTGTATTCTGTTCAGATTGATCAATGAAATTGAGAAATATTCACATCAAGAATTCTTTCAAGTTAAGCCCGGGATTCATTGGACCTTTTGAAATTTCAGAGAAAGTGGGACAGGTGGCTTACCATTCCCACCTAATCTCTCAGGTTTTCACCAAGTTTTCCATCTATCAACGCTTCAGAAGTATATTTATGATCTCTCTTATATTATTCAACACCAGTCAATACAACTTGATGAAAATCTCAACTACATTGAGCAGATTGTAGCTAATGTGGACAGATGCATCTGGCGCCTCTAGTTTAAATATATTGCTTCTATAAAAGTTGTGTGGCGAGGACTGGGTGGTGAGGAGATGACTTGGGAGCCAGAATTTATTATGTGTGACAAATATCCACACTTATTTAAAACTCAAGGTTTGTATGACTTAAAGAATTCGATGACATATTATCATTTGGGGAAGAGAATGTAACATCATTTAAGTAAAGCAAATAATAATAATAATAATAATAATGGAAAAAAAAATGGGGTTTACCTTCGAAACCCCCACCCCCAACCTTTTCACTTTCTTTCTCAAAATGGGGTTTTTGACAAATTAGTGTTACATAAACTAGGACACATGCCGGTGCGATGCACGGGGAGGTGATTAACAGGCCTACAAATGTATGTCCGTCTAAAAATATAGAGTGGGGGTATATTGGTAAACAGTGGCAGTATAAAAAAAACCAAAATGATTTTGATAATAAAAAACAATGAGTGCTAAACAAAAAAAAATATGTGGGACCTTAATTTTTGCTAGATTAATAATGGACATAAAGTTTGCATTATTTACAATTAATGTTATCAAAAAATGTCTCCCCAAATTGATTAATAAAGTAGCCAGTGTAAAGTGTACCATACTATAACACATACATGACTAAGTAACACACATAAAGAGACTTATAAAAAAAATAAAAATTAAAGTAGCCAGTGTAAAGTGTACAATACTATAACACATAAAGGGACTTATAAAAAAAAGTTTGCATTATTTACAACTAATGTTATCAAAAAATGCCTCCCCAAAGTGATTAATAAAGTAGTCAGTGTAAAGTGTACCATACTATAACACATACATAACTAAATAACACACATAAAAGGACTTAAAAAATTACATAAAGGGACTAAAAAAAAAAACAAAAATTTTTGCCGCTCGTTAGTGTATTAATATATAGGGATTACAGATGCGATGCACGAGAGGGTGATGCGAGGCTCTGGATGTAGTTTCGAAAAAACATCAACATTTTATAAGGGGGGGTATAAAAATACACAACACATATATATAAGACAAAGAGGCAACAATAGCCCTTGGCGGGATGAGGCAACAATGTCGGTCCAAAAATATAGAGTGGGGGTATATTGATAAACAGTGGGGTAAAAAATGAGGGGTACATTTTGATAATAAAAATAAAGTGTTGGACAAAAAAAAATTTGTCAAGGGTATGTCGGTCCAAAAATATAGAGTGTGGGTATATTGGTAAATAGTGAGGTACAAAATGAGGGGTATATTGGTAAATGGTGGGGTACAAAATATAGAGTGGAGGTATGTCGGTCCAAAAATATAGAGTGGGGGTATATTGGTAGACAGTGGGGTACAAATGAGGGGTATATTGGTAAATGGTGGGAATAAAATTTTCCCACCAAAAGTGGATAAAAAAAAGTGTTGGACCAAAAAAAAATTTTGTCAAGGGTATGTCGGTCCAAAAATAGAGTGGGAGTATATTGGAGTGTGGTACAAAATGAGGGGTATATTGGTAAATGGTGGGAGTAAAATTTTCCCACCAAAAGTGGATAAAAAAATAGTGTTGGACAAATAAAAATTTTGTCAGGGGTATGTCGGTCCAAATATATATAGTGGGGGTATATTGGTAAACATTGGGGTACAAAATGAGGGGTATATTGGTAAATGGTGGGGCACAAAATATAGAGTGGGAATATGTCGGTCCAAAAATATAGAGTAGGGGTATATTGGTAAACAGTGGAGTATAAAATGAGGGGTATATTGGTAAATGGTGGGAAACATTTTTTTTCCCACCAAAATGGCAAAAGATGCGCTTAAGATGCGCTATTGCATTAATAGATAGAGATTGTTGCATGACTTTTGATAAGTTTATAAAGGTTTGAAAATATTATATTGATGTTTAGATCAGTGTTTTAAAAACCGGCTCGGCCCGGGTGAACCGGGAACCGGAGGGGTCACCGGGTCGAGCCAAGCTATGGATCGGAAATACAGTGACCCGGTGGGAACCGGCATGGCTCGACCGGTTTTGGTGAAAACCGACGACCCGGTTGGTTTTGTAAAACCGGATCGGGTTTTGCGTATTTGAAAAAAAATGCAAAAACGACGCCGTTTTAAGCAGTAAATTTATAAAAAAAATGTAAAAATGAAATTAGAACCTCAGATAAACGAGAAGAAATGTGTCTCTTTCTCAATCTCATTTCAAAAACTGTGTATAAACAATTTGTAATTTTGTTTTGATCTGGGTCATATGTGTAATTTTAGGAACCTCAGAGAAATGAGAAGAAATGAAATTAGGCAGGATGTGTAATTTTAGGAAATTATTTACAGGTATTGGGCCGGGTTTTGGTCCTGTTGTCCGGTCCGAGTCATGCGGCCCGGGTTTTTGTCATGCGATTCAACTGTCGACCCTTCGGTCCGACCATTGACCCAAGACCTTCACCGAGTCGGCCACCGGTCCGAGTTTAAAAACATTGGCTCAGATTAAGTGCAAGTTACTCCGGTGGTTCCTCCCAAAGGTAATGGAAGTGATTTATCACACTCATTGTAGTTGTGAGTAGTTAATCTACAATGTGGCAATTTTCATACTTATTTTCTATATGGGAGAAGTAAATAAATTTTCTTAAATTAGTTTTGCCTACAAATAAAAGTTGAAATCTTATTTCTATTTGTTTTTGCGGATTTGACTTGTTGTTGTTGTCAGTCCTACTACGGGATGTCGTTTGCTGCAACGAAAATATACTACAACCTATGACCTAAAGGTTCAGAAGATCTAGTTTATCGTTCGCTGCAATAAATCTAGCGATTGAAAGTCATTAACACTACAAAAAAAAAACGAGGATTAGCTAGGGAATTAGCGAGGGAAAATTTGTCCCTCGCAAAAATAGACATTTGTGACGGAATTAGCTAGGGAATATGGGCCCTCGTTAAATGTGACCATTAGCGACGGAATTAGCGACGGAACGTTGTAGAGTGACCATTAGCGAGGGAATTAGCGATGAAACTTCAAGTCCCTCACTAATATCTGAACGTTGCAGGTTGATTTGACTGTTGCAGGCTGATCTGACTGTTGCAAAGTGACAGTTAGCGAGGGAATTAGCGATGGAACTTCAAGTCCCTCAATAATGTTTGAACGTTGCAGGTTGATTTGGTATTTGCGGTGATCATTATTGCGAGTGTGATTAGCGACAAAAATTGTAAGTCCTCGCTAATGTCCATTACTTTTGGTGAATATCTCGTTCTTTCACTCTTCTCTCACCCCTTCTCTCATTCTTTCACTTTTAACCTTCTTCTCTCATTTCCACCACCACACCACTCACTCTTCTTTCTCACTCACAACACCCTCACTCCTCTCCTCTTCCTCTTCCTCTTCCTCTACTCTCTCTCTCACCTACAAACCCTAGCCCACCACCACCACATGACCACCACCACCACTCACTCTTCTTTCTCACTCAGACCACTTCACTATTCTCTTCATAAATTTCTTACCCACACTGACCACCACCACCACCACCACCACCACCACCACCACCACCACTCTCACTCCTCTCTCTCATCAACCACACAACCACAACCTCTCTCTTTTGGAGCTTTCTCTCTTCACCACCACCACCACCACCACCATATTCTTTCTTCTCTTTCTCTCTTCACCACACAACCACAACAACCTCTCTCTTTCACTCTCTTTCTTCCACACCACCACCACACCACCACCACCACCACATAGATCTCTCTCACTCCTTTTCTCCCTTACTCTTCTCTCTCTACCTAATCCACCATTCACCACCACCACCACTCTCGCTCCTCTCACTATTTGGAAAGCTTGGTGATGATGATGATGATGATAATAATAATAATAATAATAATAATAATAATAATAATAATAACAACAACAATAACAACAACAATAATAATAATAATAATAAGCTACTGACATGGTCAAAACAAATAAGCGACTGACACAATTAGCCATTCAGGTTTAGGAAGCGTGTTTGTCAGACTTAGCGAAGGAATTAACGACAGACCTCTATTTCTCTCACTAATGGGATTAGCGAGGAGCATTTTAGCGACCGAACTGGTCCCTCACTAATTCCCTCGCTAATGGCAGTTAGCGACGGAAATGGGTCTGTTAGCCACATAAATTTCCCTCGCTAATCTCAGCTTTTTTTGTAGTGTCAGCACATTGAAAGTCACGAGTTCATCTTGGACTTTTAATATCAAAGTTCCATCCGCCACATTAATTACAGCTTTAGCGATAGCTAGGAAGGGTCTTCCCAAAACCAATGGGATGTCATTGTCTTCTTCATTTCAAGAACCACAAAATCCACGAGAAAGATGAGTATGTTAATTTTCACAAGGACATCTTCGACTACACCATATTGATGTTTCAGCGAGCGACCGACCGGATCTGAGTCATCATGGTGTTTTTATCGACCAATCCACTAACTTTTTGAAAATGGAGAGGGCATTAGGGCGTCGTGCTCCCAAATCACATAGTGCTTTCCCAAAAGTTCTATCCCCAATAGTGCAAGGAATAGAGAAACTTTCAGGATCTTTGAGTTTTTGTGGGAGCTTCCTCTGCAAGTTTGCATTGCACTCCTCAGTAAGCATGATTGTCTCCTCGTCAACGATCCTCTTCTTCTTTGAGATGATTTATTTCATGAATTTGGCATATTCGGGCATCTGTTCAAGAGCTTCTCCAAAAAGAAATATTAATTTGTAACTTTTTGAAAACATCTAAAAACTTACCAAATTGCTTTTCATCTTGCTCCTTCTTCAATCTTTGAGGGCAAGGTAGCTTGATGATTGGCTTTGGAAGCTTAAAATTCTCTTGCACAGTAGTATCCTCTTGCACCTTAGAAGGTTCATCAACAACATGTAGCTACTTCTCATTTTGCTATTTCTTTAGTCTGCAGGAAAAGGTAGCTTAATAATTGTTCCAAACTACCACAAATGCCTTTAGGAATCTAGAGATTATGCATAGTGTATCTTGACATAGAGCTAAGGACAAACTTATCTAAAGTTACTCTCATGACTCACTAAGCAACCTACCACTTCCAACTACTAGTATGTTGTGAACTTTATCAATAATAAAAGAAAAACAAGAGTTGGTAACCTTACCTGACAACATAGAAAAACTCAAGTATCGCCCAATGTTGTAGGTATGTTGAAACTCCAGCATCCTTTCAAACTTGAGAACCTTTGTTCTAGTAAGATTCTTTGAAGGGAGAAATCTAGATTTGTGAACATTAATCTTCATTCTTGAGGCTAAACAAAAGGAGTGAAGCAACTCCTCGACTAGTTGAATCTGACTTAGCACTGGTGAAAAGGATACAATCATCTGCAAATAAAATATGAGAGATGGCTAGGCCATGCTCACAAATCTTGATAGGTTTCCACAAATGGTTCTCCACTTTAGATGAATTAGAAGGGCGAGTTTCTCCATATAAAGAAGAAAAAGATTAAGGGTGAATACCCCCTTGTGGGAGAGAATTTCTCAAGCCTCTTGTTATTCCATTTAACCGTTAAGCTAGATGATGTAATCCCACTTATAATCAACCGAATAATGGGAGGAGGAAAACCAAAATCACTAAATCAGAGACAATTCACACTATCATATGCCTTCTCAAAATCAATTATAAACATAAGAAAACCATTCTGACCTTTCTTTTTGTGCATAAAGTGAACCAACTAACTCATGGACTATCATAGCATTATCAGTAGTGTCTCTGTTAGGAATAAAACTACCTTGTAACGGACCAATAAAATCATCCAAGAATGGTCTCATCTTCTGACAATGATCTTAGAGATGAGCTTGAACAGGACATTACAAAGACTTATAGGTCTAAAGTCTCTAAAAGATTTTGGATCATCCAGCCTAGGAATGAGAACAATAAGAGTTTTTGTAAGATAGTCATCAATAATTCAAGCATGAAAGACCTTTGCAATAAGCTCAAAAACAGTAGGAGAAAATAGAAAGGCAACAAGAAGACAAGCTTCCAGATCACCACCAGATGTAACAGTCACTGTTACAATTATATGGAAGTACCCTCTGGTTCAAACACAAGCATCACACACACACACACTCACTTTCTTTTCTACTCCGCCTCCTCGATTTCGCTCCTAAACACGCTAGTAAGTAACGGTCACATTTCCATCATCCCAATAACACAAGCACCTTCTTGTTCTTGTTCTTGTTAATCAAACACCACGTAACCACAACCCATAACATAATCTAAGAAATGCTCAGAATAGAAACCTTCCTATTACCCCTCCTCCTCCTCCTTACGATCCTTTCGCCGTTTTGCGGCGGCTCGGGCGGCGGCGTTCCCAAGCAGGAGCTGTGGTGCGTGGCCAAGAACAACGCCGAGGACGCGGCGCTGCAGTCGGCTCTGGACTGGGCCTGTGGGGCTGGTGGCGCCGATTGTGGCCCAATCCAGAATGGAGGACCCTGCTACGACGCCAGTAGTGTGCAGAATACGGCGTCGTATGCTTTCAATGACTATTTCCTTAAGCACGGCTTGACTGATGATAGCTGCAACTTCAACAACAACGCTGCCGTCACTTCCTTAAACCCTAGTCAGTCAACCTCTCTCTCTCTCTCTCTCTCTCTCTCTCTGCTTCAATGTGATTTTATTTTCAATTTTTGCTTTTACTTTTTGTGTGGAGTGACGGGCGATCTGAAATCCATGCAATGCAACTGTTGTGGATGAATAAAAGATCTGTCTTGGAGTGTTTCAGGAAGATTTTGATTTGTTCCATTGTGCACAAGTCTCACTCTTTTCTGGATTTTGATTTTCAGGTCATGATAATTGCAAGTTCCCATCCGGGTAAGTATTTGCTTAGATTGGAGTCTTAAAATTGATTTTAGTTGAAGTTAATTTTGTAAAAATTGTTTTTAAGGGTATCTGAGTTAATTGATGCATGATTTAAAATATTTAGATTATGCTAAAATAAGACTGATTTTTCTTGCATGGCAAAAGCGACAAAATATTGTTTTGTTACTGGACAACAAACGTGTTATTATGATACAAAATGAACTTTGTTGTGAATTCAGCTGAAAGTTTAATATGTTGGAACTTCAAGGTTTGGTTCATAGTGCTTTGGAAGAAGTGTAGTTGGAGATTGTTGATTGTGGAGGTTTGACATGAGGCTCATTTTTGCTGATGCAGTTTGACAGCAGTGAGCAATGGAAGTTTTATTGGATCAACACCATCATCGTCTTTTGGATTGGGATCCAGTGAGGATATGAGTGGATGCAGTAAAGCTTCTTGGAGGTTGTGGTTCTGGCCTTTGGGTATCACTCATTTGCTGCTCATGCTTTCAGTTTCTGCATAACAGGAGGTGAAAATAGACCCTGATTTGATGGAGGAATGGCCAAAGAAAGAAGCTTTCCTTGCTCTTGTTAGTTCCGCACAGGTTAGACTATTTAGGAATATCAAATTGCGTATTACTACCGACCGAGATAAGAATGGATAAATATATTACTGCTTCAGAATGGATAAACCACTTTGAAGAAGATTAGTGCCTTATTTGAATTTTAGTTACCCATTGAAGATTTTGTTGAGTCATATTGCTGCTTCTTTAATGAAAGGAAACTCATTCTTAATTTATTGCAGTTTCCTTATGCATTTCCACTATGCACTAAATCAATGTCAGTATGTCAGATGAGTTTTTGATACCTGATTAATATTTGAACTTTGCTTGCGTAGACATATGAAATGATTTAATGACTGAGCAGCACTCACTCTGTGCCTATCAATTTTCCTAGGTCTGTTTTTGTAAACAACTTACAAGGAGTTTTAATCACTTATGATTCTGAAAAGTCGCATGCTCACTCTGTTTCCCGTGTTCTTAATGTAAAGGATACATTGCTTTTGCTAGTTCAAATTGAAGGGTGATTAAAAATCGGTCTATTTCCGGTATCAGATCGCTAGGATCAACTGTTGGTAATAGAGGATTTTAAGAAAAATGTCATAGTTCTGTGTATGCTTTGGGAAAATTTATAATTGTGTGAAGCATCTGTTTTGTTAAACACTGAAACATAACTATTCTATTTGTTAAAAAAACATACTGTAACCATTTACTCTTTTATTTTCCTCTGTCTCTGTTCTCCACTTTGACTTGACTTCTCTGAAAACACGTCTTTATATTAGTTGTTGAATTGCAGCTTTAGCTAGAGTCGTGACCTTTTAGAGTTGTGAACCCCATCGAATATTGGGGAAAAGGGATTGAACTAATCTTCTGTTTGGGTTCGGCTGGGCAGTAAGTGAAACTGGTTTCGATTCAGGGGCCTTATCTTACCATCCATGTATTTTCTGATTAGATATACTGAAACAATTTCTACTGGTCGCAATACAGTCCACAGACCATTAATTTCTATTTTCTTAGAATACTGAAACAATTTTCACTTTTAGCACAACTTAGTGGTAGGTAACACAAGCATCTGTTGTATGGACCTTGGGTGCGCAGTTTTGTACCCACAGTGATAAATTTTCCCTTCATCCCCGATTATTTATATTTGAAAAAATGGATCTCTTTTATTTGTTTACTAGAGATATATTTGTACCTTCGTTAGTTAGAAAACATTTAATAAATTATCTCAATTCATATTTCGAAGAAAGATCACTTGAAATTTGAGAATAGTTTCTTGGCAGAGTTGGTAGTATTGGTTTGTGTAGTATTGGTATGTCACAAGAGTATGCAACAATTAAGTTGAAAATTATACAGAAGCTGGTTATACAAATTGTGGATACGACCCAGTACCCACTATGCTTCTGCATTTGTGTTGCATAAGCATTTAGTATACTGTGCCACATGTGATGTTAAATTATTGTACCAAATAACAAGCAGAATCTAAGTACAAAATTCCAAAACAATACGAAGAGAATGCTATGAACTTCCTCAAATTTTAAACTCCACATCTTTGATCTCTGGAAAAAGGTAGTCACCTATTTGGTCAAAGGTGCAAGCTTTGTTTGCAAGGCATTCAGAAGTGGGTTTTTTCTGGGCATAGAATGTTTACAGGAGTACTGAGTAGGAGTAGTAAGGGAGCGCATAGAGTGAGTGAGAACAGGGCAGTACAATGACTGCACAGGCACCTAATTCTATTTAGGAAAAAAACGTTAAAAATGAAAAGCTTATTGCGTGTTTGGTATCGCGTAAGATACCCCTTAAACTCACGTCCAAGTCATAGCTCCAAGTTCTAGAGTTTGCACTGATACACGTTTAATGGATGACACACACAAAAAGCAAACACTCTGTTAATCGTATTTTTAGTTCTCCTGTTATATGCGCAATTTTTCCGTGATTTTAGTCCTTCATATTTTTCCGCAACTTTGGTCTCCCAATTGTTGCGATTGCATAATTTCAGTAAGCGGCTAATTTACCATCAATTTTTGACGGATATGTTAATGCGAGAGTAAAGCATTGATGTGTTAGGAACATGTTTAGCTGACATGGTGGAACACTTACTTGTATGCACATTCCTCAAATAAATTGGCACTGTTGTTCTGCTGCTGGGTGGTGTTTATTGTAGTATATTGGATTTTAATCCTAACTGTCATGAAGGCTGCTTTTTGTTAATGATTATGTTGGGAAATGTTTTTAGATGTACCTACCTATTGGCTATTTTGTATTCGGTAGCAGCTTGTATTGATCTCAAGGATTCGTTCTGGGTAGTTGTTTTTATTGAACCCCCATTATAATTGCTTCCAATGCTAAAGAAGTTTTTGCTTATAAAAGAAAATCAACCCGAACGGAAAATCTCAGGAAATCATCCAAAAGAAACCGTAGGTAAACATACCCGAAATTAGATCTGTTAATATTAGCCATGTTCGCATGGGTTGCCTGCCAGTGCCACCCCAGGTACTCTGTTCATATCACTTTGCAGCAAATATCTATACTAATTTATATATTATGAAAGTTCAACAAAAAATAAAATAAAATAAATCAAAATCATCGCAATATCTTTATCACTAGTCATGTGCATTCACTAAGAAAACCAACAAAATATAAACAAGATACTCCACCAACAAAATCATCATGATCAGCAGCTTGCAACAACATTAATCTTCTCGACGATCATTCCCTACTAAGAACCCTCCGGGACGAGCTCAGCCGTAATGTGGAACTGGAACCATCAATTTTAGCTGACTCATCAGAGGGACCCCCTGTCTGTGACTGTGAGGGTTCCAAATCCAACACCAAGTGTGCAGCTACAGCATCACGCAGACGCTCAAGAGGCAGGGTAGAGGGACCCTCGCGGAGCTGCGGCTCAAGCCGTGGCTGGACCATGGCTCGACACAAAGGACACGTGGCGTGTGTAGCCAACCATCTATCAATGCAACCAACATGAAAAGAATGCTTGCAGTTAGGAAGCAATTTGGCCATTTCTTCATCTTCTAAAGCACCCAAACACACAACACATTCCGTCGCATAATTCACCTGACAATCTTTGACGTTGTAGACGGGGAGTGCCGCAATGAGTGCACGGTCGAGCCCAAAGGTAGGTGGATCGGTGTCAGTGTGGTGAAGTTGGAGAGTGAGGATGAGTCTCTGTGTCCTTCGACGAGATTGACGTGTTACAAGAACACATCTCACGTATATGTAAATAGAGATAAAAAGAAGCATAAGTACTGACAGAGAAGTCGCAGATAAAAACATTATCTCTCTGTGCATCTCCATCCCCTGTGGACTCATAAAATTCTGACCATCGTCCAAGTCATCTTCAGCCATGGAATGGAATGAAAGTACTACCGAGGAATAATGTTTATTTCTTCTGTTGGTGGTTTGGTTTGGACATGAGGAAGAACAAACGACACCTCTGAATATTAGTTTCCTCAGTGCCAGAAATTCTTATAAAGTGCTAAATGGAATGTACAATATCAATTTTGCTAATGAATTTGGTGTTAGTTATAACTTACTATCAATGAATTTCATTTAAAACAATAACATACAAATGAAAACGTTTTATTAAAGTCATTCTTATTTTTACTATCTAAATCAATGTATTTAAGCTAATTATCTTGTTTAGTTGGTAGGAATTTATTGTTAGGATTCACCTCATATCCCATAAGCATGTGACTTCAAATCTACATTATTGATGTGAGAATCTCGTTGATAATGAATAATAAGTACCTTTAGACCGTTGACCAACTAAAGTTAGTTGCACCCGTGATAAATAAATAAATGTAATTATTTCTCTATAAAAAATTATTTTAACTATCTCTTAATGTCAAAGTTTGCACTCAAACTCTTAAATTTAATTTACTGCGAGACTATTGCATTGCATACTCAATCTGTATGAATAAATGACTGACTTGTGACTTAAATGAACTCACCATTCAACGATTACAAAACAAGTAGAGAACAATTATGATGTATGTAATTTATTATATTAAATAAATTAAATTTATTTTAATGATGTTTTAACGATCGTGATTTTAAAAATTTTACACCCATTGACCCAATGGGTGTAAAATTGAGTTTTAAACTTTATGGTGCACTAGTGAACACCTAGAATCCAACCTAAACTCTAACTTTTCTTGATGATATAAATTGATTTCAATCTTTTAATAATTAATTATTTTTTGAATTTTTTTAACTATTTAGCTAATATAATTTAATATTTTTAACCCATTGTCGAGGTGAGAACCTCTCTAATGGGTAATATCTAACTAGCTCTATAAACATTCAAAGAACATTGAGGCTTTTCTTAACCCTAGTGAGTCCCGAAACACAATTCGCCTAAATTTGTTGTTCAGTAATTTTTTTTAATTCTTTTCAACATTTCTTGAAAAAATTTACATATCATATTTTAAAACATATTTTCTCAAAGACTTTATTCCTAGATCCCTTTTCAATCTTTTTCAGTTTTAAAATATTTTCTTTTGAAAACACTTTGTCTAGACTTTGAGAAATTATTTTTAAACTTATTTTACAAATTATTTTTCGACTTGTCTGTGTAGATTTTTTCTTACCATATTTTGAGAACACATTTTTTCAAAGACCTTTTTAGACGCATTTCAGATTTTTATATTTTTACTTTTTCAAACGGCAATTTATCTAGACTAAGTTTTTGACAAATAATTTTTGAAACTTTACTCATATCTTATTTTGAAAAGTTCTTTCTCATCAACTTTGTTATTAAGATCCTTTTAAAACCTTTTAATTTTTAAATTTCTACTTTTGCAAACACTTTTTCCTATTTTAATAACAGTTTTGGTTGATAAAAAAGAAAAACTTTGAAAGACAACTTTTGTAGATCATCACAATAATGTGTCTATTTCCATCTTCTCATTATGTTTGCATCTTAGACATGGTCGGTCTTGATATTTTTGGGGTCTTGGATGAACTAATAAAATGGTAAGAGTAAAAGAAGATTCAACCAAGCGTGTAGGAAAAAGATGGAAGAGAGAGAAACAAGAGAGAGAGAGTGTGCGAAGTCAAAGGAATACGAAAAGGCTCGGAATAGCGCTGTGGGTGGGCGGGAGGCGAGACGCAGAGCGAAAAGCAGGAGCAGCATGCGGAGTGGAGCGAGAGCGAGGAATGCGAAAGCAGCTGCTGGGTACAAGCCGAGGAAGGAAGAGAGATGAAGGCGGTGCATGGAAGAAAGTCGGGGAAGGAAAAGGGCGGCCAACATGAAGAAGGAGAAACGGGCGTCGCCGGTTCTGGGGTGGTCGGAAAAGATGGGCAAATCTCTTTCTATTTCTCCGACTTCCCGATTCTCACGGAGCAAAGGAAATGTTGAGCTTTACGCCTTCTATGGTAAGGTGGTAGAGGTGGTTATCCCACCAAAGAGAAACAAGTGGGGGAAGCGGTTCGGCTTCGCTCGTTTCGTTGAAGTAAGGGAGCCAGAAATCTTTGCGGTAAAACTAGACAACATCATCATCGGTGCAGACAAAATCCATGTCAATCTACCAAGGTTCGTAAGAAGCAGCAATGTTCCAACAAACACGAAGGAAAAGCGATTCGGTTCGGCCACGGTAAGGGCGGCTGCGCAAGGAATGGAAGGAGGTCCAGAATGGTGCACCGCACGATTCATAACCTGGTCACGTAAAGAGGCACGGCGGTGGCGAGTTTGCAGAAGGAAGGAATTTCAACGGTGCAGCTTCTGGCGGTGCAGTCGAAAAGGCAGAATCTGGGCAGGAGAAAAGGCGCGGCGGCGAGTTTGCAGGAGGTAGGAATATCAACAGCTCGGGTTCAGGTGGTGCAGATGTAGCGGCCTTTGGCCAGAAAGGTCCAACAAATCTGCAGTACAAAGGAAAATGGCGAAGCACCACTACACACCACAACAACGCATGGAACACAAGAAGAAAAGTCGCGGTGGGGAGGATTGTGAGCAGTGGGGAGGCCGAAAATATATCTACAAGAATCATAAAAATTTGGTGAAAGATGCATGAAACTATACTCACTTATGATCAAAAGATTGTGTATTTTAGGAAAAAGAACTTGGTGAGGTGTGGTATAATGCCTCACCGAAGATTTGGAAGGGTTTAAGAAGATGTATGTGGGGATTGTTAAATATCACAGGAATACACACATGATCCGAGGAATGGTTCAACATGCAAGGCTTCTTCTCCATTAAGGCAACACCAGTGGGGGCTAATCGGGTACTTTTAGAAGAAATGGAGGAGGGGATTATACGAGGCATTAATAGAGGATGCGGAGGATTGGGTGACGGAGAAGTTTGTGACATTAGAAAGTGGGAACTGATGAAGTTGATTGTGAAAGGTTAGTATGGGTTCGTTGTCACGGTATCTGGGGTGCATGCATGGAACAACGACTTTTTACGTCGCTAGCTAGACACATTGGCACCTTCACAGGTGTGGATGAGAACACTAGGACAAAGAAGTCCTTGGATGTGGCAAGGATATTAATTAAATACAAGAGGATATGATGTGTTTAACATGGTTCTAAATGCTAGAATCAACGATTCAATATATAATATCAAGGTGATTGAAGAATGGTGTGGTCAGATGTATTGGGAGGGTTGACTCCGACTTATGAATGCAGTAAGGCAGAAGGCAGATTGCGAGAGAGAAGTCGGATAGCTCACGAGGATGAGGTGATCCACCACTCTTTAATGTAGAGGCCCCATTGTTGATGGTTTTGTGGAGAATGGCGAGGCATTAGTGAATAAGTTGGTGGAAATGGAATTAATAAAGGCAGAAGAGAGGAAAGAAGCCTTGGTACAGACTCCAAATGAGGTTGTGGATGCCTCGCCTGAAGGTGTTGAGGAGGGGAGAGGTAATGTAAGGGTGATCGAAAGGGAAGGTGAAAGGGAGATCGAAAGGGAAGATGAAGAGTTAAATAAGGAGGATTCTCGGGGGGGAATGGAAGTGAACGGAATTGATCCATCAGTGGATGAGGTCGTGGTAAGAGACTCGCCACCAATAAATCAAAACCCAGAAAACGAGGTGGAGGTTGAGGACTGCAGCTCAGGAGTTCAGAAAGTGGATAGTGAAAAGATAGAAGAGAGAGCGGTGAATGGGCCTAAGGATGATCGGATCAAGGAAGTGGTGAGGAGGCGATGAGTGCGACACTCGATAACTCCTTGCCGGGTCTCTAATGAGGAACACGAGAAAAACAAAAGGAAA
Source organism: Oxytropis ochrocephala (assembly GCA_020916435.1). Taxonomy (NCBI): domain Eukaryota; kingdom Viridiplantae; phylum Streptophyta; class Magnoliopsida; order Fabales; family Fabaceae; genus Oxytropis; species Oxytropis ochrocephala. The sequence goes on from CM037094.1 coordinate 92,783,949, forward strand.
GGGAACTCGGTTAGCGGTAGTAAGGAGGCCGAGGAGGAAGTGAACCAAGGAATTGTAGTTGGAATAGTTAGCGAGGAGGCTAGAAGAGTAATTCCATCCATTAGTCTATCTGGTGGATCAAATGGCCAGTCAAATATACATGTTGTAACTTCGCAATCCTCACGGCTCAAATCTCTCATTGTCGTTTAGTTGTGATGGAGTGCGGAGCGCCATTGGGGAAGTATCAGTGGGTGACTCGAGAATTCGAGTTTGCAATGAGAGGTTTTTGGTAGATCATGAGTTGTCGGTGCCAATAAGGTGTGGAGTTTTGCGAGGAAAATGCAGGAGTCTCTGGAAAAGGCAGGGATGAGGAATATGCAGGGAGAATTAGATCCTTAGAAGCCAGGGATCAGAATGCGAAGAGAAGGAAGGGGAAAAAAGATGGTTCTAAATGAAGATTGCAACAATAAATATGAGAGGGTGGGGGGGCGCCGCTAAGAGAAAGCGCTTACAGAAATTGATGGTAAACGAGAAGATTGACTTCTGCATGATCCAGGAGACAAAAAGCTGTGATTTATCAAGAAGGTCGGTGGGTAGTATCTGGGGCAATCAAGATTTTGATTGGTTGAGTAAAAACGCAATGGAATGTCAGGTGGTTTGTTAAGCATTTGGAAGGCGGATATGTTGGAGGTGTTGTTTTCTTTCTCTGGTGAACACTTTGTTGGAGTCTGTGCAAAAATTCAAGGTAATCTTTGTTACTTGGTGAATGTATATTCGGCTTGCAACATGGCCGGGAAGAGGAGACTATGGGATAATATCGCATCTTGAAGGATGATTTGAGGTGGGAGAATGGTGCATTGCTGGTGACTTTAACGCAGTTACATCCAGGGTAGAGAGACATGGTTGCTTATCTGGTTTCAACAATGCGGAAGCAAGGGAATTTGTGATGTTTATGGAGGATATGGGGTTGGTTGATGTGCCGGTATTGGGAAAGAAGTTCACATGGTTTGGTTCAGACGGTAGAGGCGGCGATTAGACGAATCGATGTGAAGAGGCGATCTCGAAGATGGAATGTTAATGCGCGATGGGTTGGTGATAGAGATTTACGATCAACGCCCGGTATGGTGAATTCGTCGGAACTAAAGCGGGGACCTAAACCTTTTAGGTTCAACAAGCTGTTGGTTAGAACATCCACGAATTTATGGAGTTCATCAAAGAGTCTTTGGAGCTCATTTCGGTGTAAGGGAAAGCATCCTTTGTGCTAAAGGAAAAATTGAAGTTGCTAAAGGAAAAACTAAAGGTGTGGAATCGGGAAGTTTTTGGCCTCAAGGATCTCAAAATTGAAAATATAGTCCGAGATTTGAATGAAGTGGAGAGGGTGGCAACGGAAGGGGCGTAGATGATGAGCGAGAACAAAGCTGAATGAGGATTTTGGAAAGAGATATCGCAAAGGAAAGCCTTCTTGCCCGAGAGGCAAGAGTGAAATGGATTCTGAAGGAGACTCTAACAGCCGTTTTTTCCATGCCTGCATGAAAGGAAACCGGAGAAGAACTCAATTATTAAAACTCCAGGTGAATGGGGAGTGGACTGAAGAGGTGGGGGCAGTGAAAAGAGAGGTGAGAAAACATTTTGAAGAAAAGTTTAAGGAAGGGGATAATAACAGGCCAACAATTGATGGGGTGAGTTTTAAACGTATCCTGGGGACGGATAATGAGATGTTAACTGAACCGTTTTCAATGGAGGAAATAAAGGAGGTGGTGTGGGAATGTGATGGCAACAAAAGTCCAGGCCCGGACGGTTTCAATTTCAGATTTATAAAGGAGTGTTGGGAGGTTATTGCATTGGAAGTCTTGAACTTTTTTGATGAGTTCCACTCAAGCGCAAGGCTACCTAAGGCGATTAGTGCTTCCTTTATTGCACTTATCCCCAAGTGTAACAACCCACGAGCCTCGGGAATACGAGGCCTATATCCTCGTCGGTGTTTATATAAGATGTTAGCAAAGGTGCTAGCGGGTAGATTGAAAAAGGTGCTGAAAGGGTTATTTCGGACAGCCAAAGCGCTTTCCTTGCAGGCAGAAACATCCTTGATGGAGTGGTGGTTGTAAATGAGATTATGGACTTGGCTAAGAGAAAGAAGCAAAAATGCGTTGTCATGAAAGCAGACTTTGAAAAGGCTTATGATTGATGGTTGGGCATATCTGGACTATATGCTAGAGCGGGGATGGGGTTTGGAGAGAGTGGAGAAAATGGATGTGGCGAGCATCTCATCCAACTCAATTTCAGTATTGGTTAACGGGAGCCCAACGGAGGAGTTTGTGGCACGGAAAGGTCTAAAGCAAGGGGATCCGCTGGCTCCGTTTTTGTTTACGATAGGCGGTGAAGGGTGGCGGGTTTGGTGAGGAAAGGTGTGGAATCAAACAATCTCAAAGGATTTAGTGTGAGTAACTCTCTTTCGGTTGAGCTCTCGCAATTTGCGGATGACACAATTTTGTTTTGTGATGGTGGGGATTCGAGTATCTGGGTGTTGGAAAGCATTGCTAAGAAGCTTGAGATGGTATCCGGTTAAAGGTAAATTTTGCGAAGAGTAGTGTTATTGGCTTTGAATATCGAAGAAAGAGCCTTGGAAGGTATATCACAATTTTTGGCTTGTAAGGTGGGATCGGCTCCACTTTAAATTCTGGGTGTTCGGTTGGTGCGAATCAGAAGAGTAAGTGCGTGGCAACCCATAATTGATTCAATCAAGGCAAGGTTAAATAGTTGGAAAAGTAGACAACTATCCATTGGGGGTCGTGTTACATTAATAAATTACATCCTTATGCGGCTCTTAGTTGTATCTATTCTCATTTTATAAAGCAGAAGAAGGTGGTGAGGAGATTACGAAGATTGAGAGAAGTTTTCTTTGGGGAGGTGGTGAGGAGAACAAGAAGATGGCGTGGATTAGGTGGGGTACTATTTGCTTACCTAAAGAGGGCGGAGTTTGGGTGTAAAGAATTTGGAAGTGTTTAATATGGCATTACTAACAAAATGGCGATGGAGAATCTTGGTCGAGGAAAACAATCCAATATGGAAGGAGGTGTTGTTGGAAAGGTATGGGGTAGGAGGAAGATGGCTGACATCACCAGAGTAGAAGAGGGTGGGAGAAAAAAATCGCTATGGTGGAGGATTTATGCTACTTGGAGAGAGCGTTGGTAGGCAAGAGGATTGGTTTGGAAACACAGTAAAAATTAAAGTAGGCAAAGGTAATTTGGTTCGGTTACGGAAGGACATTTGGATCGGGAGGACAGGTGGCGGATGTGTGCCGGATATATTTAATTATTGTAGTGCTCGGAGGCTAAGGTAGAGGAATTTGGGGTGTGGTGGTGTGGGGCGCGAGTGCGTGAGGATGGGCCTCGGATCTGGCGATGCAAGCTGCGAAATTGGCGACCGGTAACCGTTGCAACAATTGTTATGCGGTGTTTCTTTATCACAGCAGGTGGATAAATGGGTGTGGTTGCCGGATGCGGTGGCAGGATTTTCGGTGAAGAAATGCTATTCTGTATTATCAAAATTTTATGCAGGTAATGATGATGTTGTGCAGGCTGATTTAACAGCTGCAATCAAGAAGATTTGGAAGACCGACGTGCCATCTAAAGTGCAGATTTTTGTGTGGAGAGTTCTCTTGGGCGAATCGCTACAAGGGATGCGCTGCATAGAAGAGGAATTATACAATCTCAAAATGAATTGAGCTGCGTATTGTGTTCTCAGGGTGATGAATCGGTGGACCATTTGTTTATGGAGTGTAGAATAGTTAAAGAGATATGGAGGAGTGTTCTTGGTTGGGTTGGATGCTCGTTAGGCGAAGCGGGAAATATTGTCAATCATTTTGTGGAATCGGAGACTAACAAAGGGCAAGAAACAAAGGGGGTTAAGCACCTCATATGGATGGCGGTTGTGTGGAAAATATGGTTGGTTCGAAACAACATTATTTTCAAAGGGAGAAGCGGTTTCCATATCGGGTATTGTAGAGGTATCAGGGCGCGGCTTGGTTGGTTCAAGGCAAGCGAGGAGGAAGCTGTTGGCGGCGTGGGCGGAATGGTATAATTGCGTTGAATTTTATTATTCTATTTTGTGACTCAATTATGTAATTATGTAATGTATTTGCTATTGTTACTTGTAGTAGGGGAGAAGCGATGGGCTAGGTTATTTTTCCCCTTTGTTGTGCGTTTTTTCTGCGTCGCGGGGTACTCTTTTTCCTCCTTGAGTCTTTTTCCGTGGGGTTTTGGCTCGGGGAGGTTTTGAGAGCCCTCCCCCCTTCCATTATGTGCGGTTGGGCACACACGGTGCTTATATCAATGAATCGTTGCTTATCTAAAAAAAAAAAAATGGTATCATTATAATTATTTGAATATTATTTTCCTTGCATTGTCGTAAATCATTAGTAATTCATTTATAATAAAACTATAAAAGGTTCTTTTAAAAACTACTTTCAATAAAACCAAAACGAGACTATTTTATCTACTTTGCGACATAGTAGATTGCAAATAAGATTTTTAAAATTCGAATTTAGAAAAATTCTTTTCAATAACAAGAAAGTTAATACTCCATCCAGTCCACTTTACAAGAGAAAACTCACTTTTTAGATTAATTCAATAAATGATGTATCTAGTCAGTATTAAAAGACTTAGGTACATCATTCATTTTTTGGTAGCTGAAGAAAAGAAAAAAAAACAAAAGAGGGCAAAAAGGTCAATCAGCTACGGAAGTACAAAGAGGTACGTCATTTATTAAATTAACCTAAAAATTGATTTTTCTCTTATAAATGGACCAAAGGTAGTATTATTCTATATATCTGCATCACTGATTGCATAAAGAAAATAATTAATTGTCTTCGAATTCAATATTATACAAATTAATTTTGATTTGGCAGTTTAAACCTCTCTCTAATGACTTTGAATTCTTTAAATAGAATTGGCTTAAATATGTTTTTAGTCCCTGCCAGTGTTATGAAAACCAGACCGACCCGGTCGGGCGGGCCGGTCGGGCCATGACCCGATGGTGAACTCGGTTCGGTTTTCGTATTGGATCGGAGATGTATATGACCCGTCATGACCCGGGGAAACCCGTGCGGCCCGGCGACCCGCCCGTGCTATTTAACCCGGACCTGCATCCCTCAAGTATCATGCGTCAAACTTTACCACTGGGCGACTTTTCGTTTTGGTAAGTATTTTGGAAATGTTGCTTATATCTAATTAACAAATTTGATATCTGATTAACTAATTCAAACACTTATTATTTAGAATTAAATTAAAGCATTCCACACCTTATTATTTAGAATCGGATCAATCGCCTTCTACCCTCACCAAAGTCTATGATTATATAAAAAATAAAAATCTGCTTTATTTAATTATCATATAGTAATTAAGTTTGTGTTATTATATATTAGATTTAATATTAGGTTTATATTCTAATTATTTAATATTTTGTATCACATTCAACAGTAATTTTATTAGAACTTACATATTTATTATTTAGAATATTACTGAATATGAATAATATTTATGAGACCATTATTATTATTTTAAACATTTTCTAAAATATGGTAAACAAATTCATAGCTCTGTGAAGCATGAATTTATACACATGATGCCTATTTTATTAGTTTTTAGTAGTGTCACAGGTCATGCAGACTGATTAGTGACCCAACAGTTCGCCCATTGATCCAGTGACCACGTGTCTGGCCAGAGTCGACAGAAGTCGGTTTACTAACATTGATCCCTGCAAATATAGGGTCTTTTGATTTCATTCCCTACAAAAAAAAAAATCAAAAAACCTCAGTAAAATCAACTTTTTTTAAGTAGGTCATTCTGTTAATCCAATGTTACAAAAAATCTGAGTTGCCTAACAGAATTATGATGTGTAATTTTCTTTCCTTTCTATTTTTTTTAATGCTGAGTTGTATGCCAAATCACTATTTTTTGTTTTTCATTATTTTTCATTTCTCCATTTCCATGACCATCTTCTCCATCAGCACCCTCTTCTCTCTCTCTCTTTCTCTCTTGTCACTCACTCACATCTCTCTATTATTCCCCATCATAATCACGGCAATAATTGACAGCCCATGCTTCGTACAATCCCCTTTCTACTCAGTAGAACCCCCTACCGTCCAAATATCCCCAAAATGCCTCCAAAATATTTTTGTCTTTTTCCTTTTAAAACCCCCTTCACCACACTAGAACCTCCCCCCCCCCCCAAAAAAAACACCCCTCTCATTCATCCTCCTCCCACCGGCGTCCTCAAGCTCCCACCGGCCTCCTTCTCCTATTGGTAAGCTTCCATTTCTCCTTCTCTATCTTCCATTTTCACAAATTTTTTCACTGTTTGCAGACTGTTCGACGCTGCAGAGGTCGACCACGAACGACCAAGCGTGCGCCGAATAGTCTGTGTTGCCTTGTCTTAGATCTGTTTCACAACAGATCGATTGAGCGTGCGCCGATCTACTTTGAGTTGGCGTGCGCCGATCAGTTGTTTGATTATGAAAAGGCCGAATAAGTCTAATTTTGTGTTTTTTACTTGTTTTTTCAAGGATGTCTACTTTCACCTTCACCGTTGATAGGTACACTGGGGAGATTTGCTTCCCAGATGTGTTGGACCTGCTGCCAGACACAGTGATTTTTATGATGGATATTGGGGGCTAAGTCTATGGTTACAACCAGGGCTTCGGCAGGATATCTTGTGACACTAGGGAGTTTGTTCGCGCATACGGCTGGGGGCGCAACGATAGGTTTGACAGTGTTACTCTGCAGATTACCTACATGGGTGGGGACCGCTTCAGTGTCAGCGAAGTCCCCGAGTCTGACGTCAGCTCTGGCGGTGATTCTTCTGGCACTGAGTCTTCTGACACTGAGTCTTCTGACTCCGATGATGACTCATCCAGTTCCGATGATGAGTTATGAGCGTTCTTTATTTGTAGTTTATTTAACTTGAATTATTAATGAATGAAATTTTAATTTGTTATCCATCGTTAATGTTTTTTATTTTTTTTCATTGTGAATACTGGTGCATACATGAAAATAAAACAACATAAAACTAGTGAAAATAAACGAAACTACTAGTGATCTCTGGGTTGGGCACAACTGCAATTAATTTAGATATTCCATTTTAGTGAAAAACAGCGAAGGGGAGAGTGAGAATCAGTGAAATGTGAAAATCACTAAAGAGTGAGACTCTATTTATAACTGTTGGACAAAATTTCCAAAAAAATTGAATTTTGGGCGCCAAACTGGACGGTGGGGACTGTTCGGCGCACGCTTAGTCGACCATGGTCGACCCTCACTGGATCGAACCTGGTCAAATTTGAATTTGAGTCAATCTGGGGTGTCTGACAAGGCCCATGCTTCGTACAACCCCCTCTACTCACTAGACACTCCTTTTTGGGGTGAAAAGACCAAAAATACTTACTGAAAATTAGATTTTATATATTTTTTAAAGATTAAGTGCGGTTCGGCGCACGCTTGGCCGAACCGGTTCGAATTTCATTGCACCGAGTGTGTTATTTTCAAAGAGAAACCCCTTAAAACTATTTTTATTAGGTTCGGAGCACGGCTGACCGAACCAGTTCGGTACACGGCCAGCAGAACAATGCAAAAACGTAAATGCTTCCAAATGTGAAAACGTAAACATCACGTGTGCACAACTTTATAAATCTAATATCTATTTATACAAACAAACTACCTACAAAATTACCACTTTAGATATCTTATTAACAAGACATATATTCAGTTTAAGGATAAAAATGTCATTACCCTTTCTTTCTTTTTCTTCTTGCACTCTCTTTCTTCCTTTTTTCTCTTTCTTCTTACACTCCCTTTCCTCCTTTTTACTTTTCTCTTACACTCTCTTTCTTATTTTTTTTTCTTTTTACTTTACTTTTATTTTTCCATAAAAAATTATTCACTTTCTCTTCACTTCACTTTAGTTTTTTTTTAACTAAAATTCTAAATTTATACAAACACTACTCTACTTAAATTACTCTATTAAAATTATCTTATCTTTTCTCTCTGAAATCTGTTTACACTCTTATTGAGTATCTACTATCACCTCTTATTAATAATCTACTATCTATATTTTACTATCTACTAATATAAAATAATTAATTAAAACTACGGGATAACTACAATGATAAATAAAAAACACGAGAACAAAGGATTAATATTTGTCATTGATAATTGAATTTTTTGAACTACTGATTAATATTTAAATTAATACAAGAAGATTTAATGGCTATTTAAACTACTGATTAATATTTATATTGATAATCTACTATCTCTCTTTTACTATCTACTATAATATACTATTCAACTAAAATAATCAATCGGAATTTGAAATAACTACACTGATAACTACAATGATACATATAAAAAAACACGAGATTAATATTTGACATTTAATTATAATTTGTGAAGACTATCATAAACCTACTATCTAAAAACACGAGAAGGTTTAGTGGATATTTAAACTACTAATTAATATTAAACAAATATTTCTTATTGATAATTTACTATCTAACTTTTACCATCTACTATAATCTACTAATCGATTAAAATAATCAAATGAAACTACGAGATAACTGCACCGATATATAAAAAACACGGGATAACTACAATGATATATAAAAAAATACGGGAATAATATTTGTCATTGATAATTACAATTTTTGAAGACTACTACAAACCTACTATCTAAAAAAATAAGAAGACTTAATGACTATTTAAACTGATTAATACCTAAAAAAGACAAACAATTGTCAACATTTATATAAAAAACACGGGATAAATATTTCTTATTGATCATCTACTATCTATCTTTTACTATCTACTATAATCTACTAATCAACTAAAATAATTAAGTGAAATTACGAGATAAGCGCAATGATAAATAAAAACACGAGATAACTAACTACTGTTGATTTATAAAAAAAAGGATAATATTGGTCATTGATAATTTAAATTTTGAAGACTACAATAAACCTACTATGTAAAAAACTAGAAGATTTACTAACTATTTAATTTAAACTACTGATTAATATTTAAAATAAATATTTTTTATTGACAATCTACTATATCTATTTTCCTATCTACTATAATATACTAATCAACTAAAATAATCAATTGAAACTACGAGATAACTGCACTAATATATAAAAAAACATGAGATAACTGCAGTGATATATAAAAGCATGAGATTAATATTTGTCATTGATAACTATAATTTTTGAAGTTTATTATAAACCTACTATCTAAACAAACAAGAAAGCTTAATGAGTATTTAAACTGATTAATACCTAAAAAAGACAAATAATTGTCACTGATATATAAAAAACACTGGATAATCATTTCTTATTGATCATCTACTATCTATCTTTTACTATCTATTATAATCTACTAATCAACTCAAATAACCAATTTAATCTATGAGATAACTACACTGATACACAAGATAGTTGTATTGATATATAAAAAATAAGGGGATAACTGCAATGATATATATAAAAACATGGGATAGCTGCACTAATATATAAAAACATGGGATAACAATACAGATATATAAAAAATACTGCACTGATATATAAAATAACACCGGATAAATGCACAATTATTTTTAAATAATACTTTTACATTTTTAGATTTTAATATTTATCTATTTTTTGAAACTCTTTTTTATCTACGTTAAATTTGTTTTTATTTTCACGGGATATTGTTGAATAAACTTAAATCTTATCTAAGTTCATTCATAAAAAAATGACAAAGACTGTGCGTGCGTATGCACGAAGTATCCTCTCTTAGTATTTAATAAATAAAAATGAGACAACCAAACATACAATGCATAGCTTGTATCCAAAAAAATATATTATGACTTGATCATGTGTGCACAGAATGAGAAATATTTAATAAAAAAGTAATTTAGTCTTCATTAAAATATTTTATAGATTATAGCTGGATACATTTCTGGCATAGAATGAGTGGTAATATAAATTATACACACTGAGGTTCTGTACACACATTTCTACACAGTGGGTAAATTACATTTTTTAAGACTTGATGAACACCAGTAATGTTCGGACCTCACACTACCAAAATTGGTTCGGCCAAGCGTGCGCCGAGCCAGCTAAAATACAGCTTGATGGGTTTTTTCACGTGAGGGTATTTTAGGAATATTTAAGGGTTAGGGGTGTCTACTGAGTAGCTAGGGGGTTGGACGAAACATGGACAGTTTGACAAATGATTGACAGGTTCAGCGTTGTGAGATTCGACCACGGTCGATCAACCTTGCGTCGAACCGTGCAAAATCTATAAAAAAAATAATAACCAAATTTCAGTATGGGTTTTTGGTCTTTTCACACCAAAAAGGGGGTTCTACTGAGTAGTTAGGGGGTTGTACGAAGCATGAGCCTAATTGACACTAGATGGATAGTTGTTTGGAAGGTAACACATGTGGGGTTATTGGCAAAAGGAAACCCAATCGATAAGGTCCATGCTTCGTCCAACCCTCCATCCTACTCACTAGAACCCCCGTACCACCCTTTATTCCCAAAATACCCTTGGATGGTGGAGAGTGTTCGGCGCACGACTAATCGATTTGGATCGGCACACGCTTGGTCGAACCTAGTCAAAACATAAATTTGGGGTGTTTGAGTAAATTTTGACTGGTTCGGCGCAGCAAGATTCGATCAAGTTCGATCAACCGTGCGCCGAACCGTGCATAATCTTTAAAAAAAAAAATCTAATTTCAATAAGGGCTTTTGGTCTTTTCACACCAAAAAAAGAATTCTAGTGAGTAGAGGAGGGGTTGTACGAAACTTGAGCCATCGATAATACCAACAACAACAACACTAAACACTTCCCATGACAACAACATGGGTTTTATCTTATTTTTTTCCTTAACAAAACTCCACACATATACCTTCTTCCAAATCAAACCTATTATTGAATATGTGGGTTTTTGGGTTTGGGAAGCTTTATGGGTTTGGAATCAAGGCTTTTTGAGTTAAAAAAATCTGTGGGTTTTATGCAACATTGATTGCTGCCAATTAGAGAAAGAGAAATTCAACACTAGGTGAATTCTCACTATCTATCTGACTTTGCTTCTCTCGCTGCCTTCAACTCACTCTCACGGTTGTTTCCTGCAATAACTCAATTTGGGGACTTAGGGTTTCTTGGTGGCAATTGAAAAGAAGCTTAAATTTGATTTCATTGGAGAATTGGATGCATAGGATGAAGGAAGAACAAAGTTAATTGTACAGTTCACACAAAAAATTGAATGCAGTAGTGAGAGATTAGAAAGATTGGAAAGGTAAGGGAAAGTGAAGATGTGTATCTGTTCTTTTCGTTTTTTCCCTTTCTAAACTGGTTGTTGTGAAGTATGAATGGTGGTGGTGGTAGATTGATGATGATGGTACGGTGGTTTCAAGTGAAGGTTGCCGAAGCTATGGGTGGTGAAGGGGATCCGTGGAATATGGTGAATTGAGAAGATGAAGAAGATGAATGAAAATGAATTGGCATCCAACTCAGCAATTAAAAATTAATTAAAATAAAAATTAATGACATTAAAAATGAAACATTAATTAAACGTCATAACTCTGTTAGTCAACTCAAATTTTTGGTAACATTAGACTAACAGAATGACCTATTTAAAAAAAGTTGGTTTTATAGGAATCTTTCTTAAAAAAAATTGCAGGGACTAAAATCAAAAGACCCTATATTTGCAGGGACTAAAAGCATATTTAAGCCAATAGAATTTCACTGTTAACATCATAAGTATTGTGTTTTAGAAAGTTTGTAACATGATTTCAAGTCATTATCAAAAAATGATCTAATTATATGTGTATGTGTGCGCACGTGTAATACTTATCATCAGAATTGAAAAGTCTAGGAAGAGAAGTAATCATAATTCTGTTGATCACAGATTCACAGTATCAGGCAAGAATTCACTCAAAACAAGTTGGTCCCAATTTCCTTGGCCATTCACGAAATCACTAACCCTCCTTTGATAGAGATTAGCATTGAGAGGTTGAGTAGTCACATTGATTAGAGTAACATCATTTGGCAACCAATTATCTTTCCACAATCTACTGGTTCTCCATTACCAATCTTCCAAACAAGGTTGTTTCTAAACATATCCCAATTAGCACTTATACCTTGCCAGAAATTTTGTTTGACCATTCTCCTCCCCCCAAATGAAACCTCTACAAATCTTGTCAATATCATCACAAAGACTCTTAGGAATAACACAGGACTGCATGACATAAGAAGGGAGAGCCTATATCACAGACTTAGTTAGAGTGACACACCCAGCCATAGATAGAGTTCTAGCTTTCCAGGAGCTCAACCTTTGGCTGACCTTGTCAATAACAAATTGAAAGGTTTGCTTATTTTCCCTCTAGTGGAAAATAGGTATCCCCATGTACTTTCCCAAATCATTTGTAAATTGGAGCCCAAGCTTTTCTTTAATCTCTAACTTTTGATGGAATGGAACATTGTTAGAGAAAAAATTCTGGTTTTCTCGAGGCTGGCTTTTTGGCCAGACGCATCACAAAATTTTTGAAGGACCATATGCATTATCTCAGCCTGATCCACAAAAGCTTCAGCAAACAGGAGCAAATCATCTGCAAATGCAAGATGGGAAACCGCAGGGCATCTAGGATAAATATTTATTGGAGACCAGTTAGAATTCCTCACCTCAACTTCAATTAAATGAAAAAGTCTCTCACGACAAAGTACAAATAGATACGGAGATAGGGGATCTCCCTGTCTAATTCCTCCAGTTGGTTGGAATTCCTCAAGAGTTTCACCATTCCAAAGAACTCTTATAGTAGGACTTGAGATGTAATACCAAATCAGGTTTATCATGTTCTCAGGCAGGCCAATAACTTTAAAAGTATCCAAGATAAATTCCCAATTTAACCTATCATAGGCTTTTTCCAGGTCTATCTTTATAGCCATCCACCCTTTAGCCCCTTTCTTTGATCTCATGGAATGGAAGATTTCTTGAGCAACAATAATATTATATTGCACGCTTGCTTAGGTATGAAGGCACATTGAGATGGGCCTGAAGCTTAGTAAGAGGGTTTACGATCGACAGACAATGATCTATGTAATTGTTTTGTAAGACACATTACAAAGGTGATGAGAACATAAAGGCCAATAGGTCTGAAGTGCTTCATAGAGATTACCATATCAATCTTAGGAATGAGAGTGACAAAATTTTGATTTATTTCAACAACCAACTCAGGTCTATCAAAGATTTTGTGGATCAGTCTACAAAAAAAGTACCAATAATACTACATTGGCTTTGATAGAATATGGCTTGGAAACCATCAGGGTCAGGAGCTTCTAAGGCACCAAAGCTCTTGATGGTAATCCAAATTTCCTCACCTAAAATTCCCATACAAAGGAAATTAATATCATCTTCCTCAAGAAAAGGAAAGGTATATTGTAAGACACCCGAATTCTGATCCTCCAAATAGGTAAAAAGCTCTTTAAAGTAGTTGGTAGCATTGTGTTCAAGGGCTTCAGGATCCTCAATCCAATCCCCTGCTGCATTCTGTATGGAGGTAATGTGGTTTCTTCTTCTATGAATGCTAGCCAAGCCCTGGAAATATTTGGTATTTCTATCACCAAATTCTAACCATTTTGCTCCAGACTTTTGGTACCAAAAGACTTCCTCTTGCACAAGAATCTCCTCATGCAGGGCCCAAAGTTCCTTTTGCCTGAGAAGGAGACCTTGATTCCTGCCTCTAGTAATCTTTTTGTCCAACTGATACATATGCCTCTGAAGTTTCCTTTTCCTGTCAAAGATCTGACCAAAAGTCTTTTTATTCCAATCCTTAAGAGCATGTTGAGTTGTCTTAAGTTTAAGTGGAAATTCATGCTCAAGAACTTTCCAAGCTTCCAAGAGAACCTTATCAAAATCCTCACGAGTCAACCAAGAAGTCTCAAAACGGAAAGGTCTCCTATGTTTGTTACTTCGAAGTTCTAACTGTAGCCGCAAATTTGATAAGGAGGACTCTATGATTAGATTTATAAGAGGGAAGATGGTGGACAATTACCTCAATAAATCTGATCCTCCACAGTAAGTTTATGAACATTCTGTCAAGCCTCTTTCTAGTGTCATCTCTCTCCCAAGTAAAGGGATCTCCACTAAAGCCAATATCAATGAGTTCACAATCCCTAATAGCCATCAGGAGCCCAGTTTCAGGTCTAAGAGGGTTTCTCAAAAGAGGACCATGTCTCTCTGAGTCGCAAGTTATATCATTGAAATCGCCAATTAGAGGCCAAGGTTCATTTATACCCTCATTAATTTCTCTAATCTCTATCCAAATATTCGGCAAAAAGAGAGTGAGGAGAAGCATAAATAGCAGTAAGAAACCAGAGAATATCATCCCTATACTTCACCTTCATGTGTATCAGTTGAGTTGAAGATTGGATGATTTGAACTCCCCAAATATTTGAGTCCCACAAACACTAAAGACCAACTGATTGACCCCTAACATCAACAATGAAAAAACTGTCCATGCCACATTTTTTGGCAATTTTCTTAACTATATCCCCACAAGTGTGAGTCTCACCTAGAATGACTAAGGAACTAAAAAAATTCTCTTTTGATATCTTTCATAAGACCAGTAAAACCCTTACTGGCAGTGCCTCTGCAGTTCCAGCATATTATATTCATTGACAATGTTTAGTCATTTGGGATTCTACTATCCCCGAGGTATCCATAAGTAAATTACCTAATAAGAGACTACTAGATCCCCGTGAGTTTCCTTTGTGAGAGTTATGGAAACCCACATTTGAGCTATTATCATTGAGCAGTTAGCAACTCTAGGCAAGAAGGCATGCTCAATTTGGTTAAGAATAGCTCCTTGCTTGGCTTCAACCACGTGCCTCATGTACTCTAGCACTTTGTTTTCTCTTTCCTTGGCTTTCAATCTATTTTCCTCAGTAGAAACATTCTGAGCACCCATTGATGAACTAGCATTTTCTTTATTAATAGTAGGTATAACTATATTCAGTTTTGGATGCTTAGTGCTATCGTTATCAATGTTCTTTGGTAAGTTAGAAGCAGATTTGATCTTCTGATTCACTTGTTAGTTTCTTCATGTTGCAAGATTTCTTACTCTCACAACAGAGTTGACAATTGGCTTAGGTACCAATCCATCATCACTGCTCGATCTCTTCTTGCTTTGGATTGGCTCAGGTTGCTCATCAAGATTATTTAGCTCTCCATAACGAGGTCTATTTTGGTTAGCACTAGAATATCTTAATCCCTCTGTAGATTCAACATTATCAGCTTTCTGGGCGCAGTTTTCTGATTTTGGACTTTTTTTCTCTAAACCTTCTTTGGAATGTTCCAAGGATCCATAATCCAAATCCTCATTCTGCTTCTCAGGTAAATCCCCTGTATCAGAAGCACCATTTGTAGACTCAACCACTATAACTAATTCAGAACTAGAGCCCGAAGCACTTCTTGATGCATTGTTGTTTGATTTGTCTGCAGCAAATGGGGAATCCTAACCCAAAATTTCTCTACATTGCTCCTTTTTATGTCCATACTTCCCACACCGAAAGCAAATGGCATGAAGCCCTTCATATTCAAGACAAAGATGCTCCCCTCTAATAACCACATGAGATGGTAATTGTTTGTCTAAATCAATCTCAACACAAATTCGAGCAAATTCCCCCCTATTAATTTATGGTGTTTCCCATCCTTTTCAGAAATACTTCATTGCATAACTCAAGAGGGAGTTTTGGAATACAGATCCACACTGCAATTTTTTGAGCTAGGGCAACAGACCATGAAAACTGTGGTCTCCAACTTTGAACTATGAGATAGTGGTCAGCTATCTTCCAAGGACCTTAAAAAAGGGCACATTTGTAGTCAGCTTGCGATAAATGCAAAGATTACGACAGAAGAAAGTGAATAGGAAATTATTAAGAAATTGAGAATGAGTAGTAATTAATTAATTAATTAATTTGAGGTAAATCTGCTATTTTTTAAAACTTTCAATAACTAAGTGACTAGGCAATGTTGACTCCACATACACAAATTATCCGCATGACATGTCATATAGGTGCAACACCCATGTTTTTCACTTGGGTACATAAGAATTTGCCGAGGAAATATTTTGGAGTGATTCATTCTCTCTTCTTTTTATGAAGAAGAAAAAGTTTTTTTATTTTAAATATTTAATTTTTGTAATTAAATTTCAGTTTTTAATTAAATAAATAATGACGTGACAGTCATGAGTAGTGCCTATGTAAGACGCCGTGTCATTAAATGAAGGCCACGTCACATTTTTTTTACAGACTTCCAAATCAGCAAAAATAAAATGAAAAATTCCCATTTGGAATAAAATGTATGAATTTTAAAAAATAGGGGGACTAGATGTCAAAGTTTTAAAATAGAGCGACTAAATATCTGTTTTTTTGAAAATAGGGAGACCAAAATTATAATTTAGCCCATAAAATATTTGCAAAATAGATTAGACTTTTGAGTAAAACTTTTTATGTGGCTAAACTCTGATATTAATAGGGTTTAAATAGTATATACTATAGGTGTAAATTTTTTTACACCATTGACAAATAAAAACCATAGTTATATAACTTTTAAAGTAGTTAAAATAAAGTAAAATATTTTTTATGTCGTGTCGTTTTGCGATAGCTTTGTAGAAAATGTTCTACACAATGGTTTTTTTATCAGTTCCAAAAAATTGGGCATATATATATATTATATAAGTTAGGCTTAATTACAGTTTTGGTCTCCCTATTTTCGCTAACTCACGATTTTGGTCCCCCAAGAATTTTTTTCACGAATTTGGTCCCCCTATTTTCACTAGCTCACGATTTTAGTCCCCCAAGAATTTTTCTCACGAATTTAGTCCCCTATTTTTTTCAATTCACGATTTTAGTCCCCTATTTTTCCAATTCTTAAAATCAAAGTCTCCTCTAGGAAAAATAGGGGACTAAAATCGTGAGTTCATGAAAAAATTAGGACTAAAATCGTGAGTTGGTGAAAAAAATAGGGGACTAAATTTGTGAGAAAAATTCTGGGGACTAAAATCGTGAGTTACTGAAAATAGGGGGACTAAATTCGTGAAAAAAATTCTTGGAGGATCAAAATCGTGAGTTAGTGAAAATAGGGGGACCAAAACTGTAATTAAGCCTATAAGTTAAATACATATAAATATGTTACCTAAAATATTAGATTAAATATATTACCCAAAAAAAATATTATATTAAATAGTTCGAATAATAACTGAAGAGTTAGACCAAAAAAAAAGAATAATAATTGATGAGGAAAAAAAAAGGCGGTGAGAGTGGGTGGATTTTGATTTTGGGCGAATACTGAAATTCCCCGTCACTCCGCGCCCTCAAGTTTCGGTTTTGCCTCTTGCTCTACATTTCCAAATTAAGAAGAAGCGCCACCACCATAAATTAAACTTGAAAATCAAAATTCGGAAAATTTTCAATGCTCCCTCCATATTCCAAATTCAAATATTTTCCAAACTCCCCAACATTAAAATATATAAATCCCATTTTCTTATTACAACCCAATCTCATCACCTCTCCATCCACACCACTGCTCAATTATTTCTGCGTCTCTGAAATTCCTTCGCAGCAATCGCAATGGAAGGAAGTTCAAGTAGCACTCCCACCACCGGTACAACTAGCACAGCCGCCGTAGTCGACGAAAGCAATAAGGAGAATATTCCACCAGGTTGTGAAAGCAATAAGGGGAAGAAGAAGAATAAGAAGAACCCGATTCCTCCCAAATCTCCATCTTTCAAGAACAAGAAAAAGAAAAAGACCAAGAAGGGAACTAAGCGAAAATCAAAGAGGATTCCACTTGCTGATATCACTAATCTTGTTAACGAATCTGCTACAACAACTTCAACACCAACACCAACACCAACGGCAACAGCAACAACAACTACTACAATTACAACAACTACAATTACTACTACCACCGAACAACCAGAAATTGAAGCCTCTGTTCCTCCTTCTTCTGCTCCATCCAGTTCTAGGAGGAAGGCCAAATCGAAAACATTGAGAATGGGATTCAGATAGTTAATAGATCATAGATCATATGATACATATGTAATACGCTCATCGTGTGTGATGAAATGAAATAGCTAGGTTTCCATTTTCTTTTTTTCTTCCCTTATATTCGGTTTGTTTGTATGATGAATTGTAATAGCACAAGTTGAAGAAATGTATAAATACAATGTTCAGATTCACGATATATGCAGTTTCTAGTATATTTTTTTTCTGTATCAATTTAGCGATCTTGAATCTGCATTTTCCCTCCCGGTTGATTGCCTTTTTTCGAGGAAAGTACATTAGGATTAATTAATTAGGTATATACAGGGGAAAGGCAAAAGATTATGTAAAAATATGCTTTTAGAATTTAGATCTAAAATGATGTCAAAAAAAAAAAGAATTTAGATCTAAAATGCACGTGCTGACACAGTACACAAATTCTCTCTCTCTCTCTCTGACATACTAGGTGCTGTCTTTATTGTGTGTACACATTACACAATTCTCTCTCTCTCTAACACACGGATGAGAAATCAAATCTACAATGGTCTGAGATTTTAGTTGAGTATTACTATTACTACTATACTATAATTGTCTGATCAAATATTAATGAATGTTGTAACATGGTCAAGTATTATACTAATGTAATCTCGTGCATCTGAATGACTATTGAATGCCACACATAGCTACCATCTATTTGTAAATATAGTAAGGGTGTGTGGGAGTGAGAAAACATGAGAAGGGGAAGACATAGAAAGGGAGTGGAGCTATGGCTATCTGAGAGGGAAGTACTTAGACTAGACAAGTTCAAGACTCAAAGAACTAAAGAAGGGAGGGAATGGAAGAATGACTTTTACTTCACAAACTTTCCAAAGGATGTGAGTTTATTATAATTGCACAAAACATGTTCTTCATCAATCAACAGGAATAAAGAAGGGAGAATGTTTGCTTTTTGGCTAAATTACTGTTTTGGTCCTTTATCTTTGGCATCGATTTCATTTTGATCCTTTATCTTTTTTTTTTCTCGTTTTGGTCCTTTATCTTTCATTTTCGTTTCATTTTAGTCCCTCCCGTTAGTTTAAGCTAACAGACGCCACACTGACAGTTAACTGCTGACCTGGCGTCTTAAATTAATTAAATGACGTGGAAAAATTAATTGAGGTGTCAATTACACATCAACATTTCATGTTTTTAAATTAAAATAAAACAAAATTGAAATAACAAATTAAATAAATGAAATTCTCAAAACATTAAACTGCAGATTTCATTTCATCTTCATCTTCATCTTTCATTCTTCTTCATTTCCAACACAAACCCATAAATGAAATTCTCAAAAGAAGATGAAGAACAGATCTGAAGAAAACAAAGAACAAATTGTTGGGTTTGGGTTTGAAGAAAACAAAGAACAAATTGTTGGGTTTGGGTTTGGGTTTGAAGAAAACATTGATTTCGTTTTTGGGTATTTTGTTCTTCTTTTTTGTATTGTTGTTGTTGCTGGATTTTATTCAGATTTGTTTGTGTTGCTGGGTTTGGGTTTGAAGAAAACAAAGAACAAATTGTTGGGTTTGGGTTTGAAGAAAACATTGATTTCGTTTTGGGTATTTTGTTCTTCTTTTTGTATTGTTGTTGTTCTTTGGATTTTATTCAGATTTTTTTGTGTTCTTTGGATTTGGGTTTGAAGAAAAAGCAAAGAACAAATTGTTGGGTTTAGGTTTGAAGAAAACATTGATTTTCGTTTTTGGGTTTTTAGGTTTGAGAGTGATTCTGGTTTTGTTTTTGATTCATGGGAGGAAGATGGTGATGATGATGAGGGGGTGGGTGGGTGGGTGGGTGGGAGGAAGATGAGGAAGATGATTCTGAAAACATTGATTTTTAGTGTTTTTGTTTTTGTGTCAATTTGGTCCCTTATGTTTTATTTTAGTTTCAATTTGGTCCCTGACAACTAAAGACGCGTCGTCGTGATTAGCTAATCGCCAAGCGTGACGTCAGTTAAAATCATAGACAAAAAACTACAAAAAGGCCAAATTGACACAAAACAAAAACATAAAGCGACAAAACGAGAAAAAAAAAGATAAAGGACCAAAATGAAATCGAGGCCAAAGATAAAGGACCAAAACAGTAATTTAGCCTTGCTTTTTTGAATTAATTCCTTTAAACAATAACCAAATTTTACTGAAAAAATTGTGTGAATGTTGGACCAGATCATATATAGTCTGTGGTCTCTTGTTGGGCTGCAACATTGATGAAGTTTGGTTTGTAATGTTGCTTGTTGAAGGGCCCATCTATTTGCCATTTGGTTTGTGTTGTGCAATCTCGTGTCTTAAGTTCCCTTATATGGAGATTGCAGAAGTCCTCTAAGTACAAGACATCCACATGCGTGGAGCTCTTTCTTTCTTTTGGTGAGAAAATAGGGGTTAAGACCCCAAACGGAACAAAACAACTCCCTCTTTATCCTCACGAAGCAACGAGTGGGTAAAGGGAGAGGCAGAGTCGTAAATATTACAATTACAGCTTAAAGATAAACTATGCTTAGCTAACACATGAACAACCATGCTGCGACCTCGAGAAATTTTGGACCACCTAATATCACCATCCTCATTAAAAATACCTCTAATACCATCAATTATTAGAGAGAGAGAGAGAGGTGTACAACTGAGATATAACTTATCAAATTCAAAGCACATTGAGAGTCAGATTGAACAATTATCTTCCTCAAACCTCTTCCCCACAAGATCTGAAGACCATGAAAAATTGCCCACGCTTCCGCTTCCAGCACAGAGCAACTCTACAACTTCTGAGAGAAACCAACCTGAAACTCAATATGGTTATTTCGCACCACCCCACCGAACCCATCCAACGCTTCAGCTTCAAGAACCGATGCATCCACATTCAAAGACACGAAACCCGCTGAGGGAGGGGACCAGTTGTTGAAGCACTCCTCATCTCTGTTCCTATTAAGGGGATTGAGATTCTTGATGATGGATCTACTGTTAATTGAAGCAATACCCTGCTTTTGGGTACTCGTCAGAATACAACGAAAGGATGAAATCTTGTTCAGAAGATGAAGTTATTTCGGGCTCGCCAGATGTTCTCCAAAGCGAAACCAAAGGTAAGACTCCAATTCTGTGCTTGATTACCATGATTTACTCTGAGATTTGATTCCAACCATTGAGTCCAATCACTTGTAGTAAAGAATTCCCAATTAGTAGGGATTGGTAAACAGTTCCACATCATAGTAATTCAGTTGCAATCGCGGAATGTGTGAAACAAAGTTTCGTAGTCTCCACCGCAAATTGGGCAAAGACTGCAGTTAGAGATATAACTCCTAACTCTCTCAGAATTTGTTTGGAGAATACCTTGCATCGCCTTCCATAGAAAGAGACACACCCTCTCAGGACTAGGCCACTTCCAAACCAATTTGAAGCTGCAATTAGGGGGATTCGAGATATATTTCCTAATAGCAAGATACGCAGACTTAGAGCTAAATAAACCATCAACATTGTTTCTCCATCTGAAGGTGGCATCAGCGTTACTGCGTCTAGGAGGAGGGAGAGGCAGAATCTTCTCAAGCTCATTAATGAAATCACTGATTCATCTCTGACATAAATTGTTGTTGATGGGTTGAAAAATAGAGGAAATTAACAGATAATAATTGAAATAATGATCTTCCCAAAATCTTACGGTCTCCCCATTACCAAGCTTCCACATTAGATTTTTTCTAAAAGTATCCCAATTGCTACTGATACCTCTCCAAAAGTTGGAACCAGTCTTGTTAGTATTGATGTTGGGGAACTTCGCATACCCAGTATTATATTTGGCCTTAACAAAGTCATTCCAAAGGTAATTAGGATGAGAACATAGGTTCCAAGCAGCTTTCATGATAGATGTAAGATTTAGATCTCTCATGGATCTTAATCCCAAACCTCCCTCAGTATTAGGTTGAAAAATCTTATCCCAACTAATGGGGTGGAATTTCCTTTTCTCATCATCTTCACCCCAAATAAAGCCACAACATATTTTATCAGTGTCATCACACACTCCTCTTGGAATATTACAAGACTACATGACATAAGTTGGAAGAGCTTGAAGCACAAATTTGGTAGGAGTGACTCTACCTGCTAGGGAAAGGGTCATGTCCTTCCAAGAACTAAGTCTTTGGGTGACTTTGTCAATAATAAATTTGAAAGTGTTCTTATTTACCCTCTTGTGGAGGACAAGAACTCCAAGGTATTTGCCCAGGTCATTAGTGCTTTGGAAACCAAGCATATCTCTAATTTCCACCTTAAGAGACCGAGGGACATTTTGAGAAAAGAAAATTATAGTCTTATTAAGACTAACCTTTTGTCCAGAGGACTCATAGAAGCAGTGCAACACCTTATGAATCACCTCAGCTTGGTCCACAAAAGCTTCAGCAAAAAGCAATAGATCATCAACAAAGGCTAGGTGAAAGATAGGAGGATATCTCCTAGTCAACTTAATTGGGGAAAATTTTCCAAGCCTGACTTTAACTTCAATCAAGTGGAAGAGCCTCTCAAGACAAAGAACAAATAAGTATGGAGAAATAGGATCGCCCAGTCTAATACCCCTAGATGGAGAGAATTCCTCAAGAGCTTCACCATTCCAAAACAATTTCATTTTGAGAGATGAAATGCAAATAAAGGCTAGGGGTGTCCAGTGGTTCGGACAAATCCAAACCAACCTATAATCCAATCTAAACTGATATGTTTAGTTCAAATATTTTTCGTGTTCGGGCCAAACTCGAAACAATCAAAACCAACCCATAGTTGTTTGGTTTGGACAACCGATTTTTAAAAAACAAACCCGTGAACCCAAACCAACCAATACTATGTCTTACTAGTTTGGTAATTTTAGAAGAACAATAGTATGAATTTGAAGTCTATCAATGGATTTTAATTAGTTTGATTTTGTGTTATGTTTAAATTCTAGAATTTTTTAGCTATTTAGAAGTGTTGGAATATTACAAAAGAATGTTACTTTTTATATTTTAAAAAATTAATATTTAGCACATGACCCGTGAGCCCAATCCGAACCAACCCGTCCAATAGTGAATTGGTTTGGGTCAGATTTTAATAAAAAATGTAAAATCCAAACCAACTCAAACTGAGTAATTGTAATTGGTTCGAACAACAGATTTTGCCATATCCAAACAAGGACAGACATGATACCTTTTTGCATACTAGTGTAGCCGGATTGTGTAAGGGGACCCAACCCCAAACTTCGTAGAAAATACATCAACCATCCATCATCGGGGCCAATAATCACATATTGTGTCTTAGGAGCATGGTTGACCACCTTTCAAGGGTTTCAAGAACTAGAAAGGAAAAAAAATTAAGTAGTAGTTAAATATGAATTCTAAAACAAAACAACAGACAATTACGTCTCCCACCCATATGTGAGTGGCCATTTGGTATGAAAAAGAGCAGACAAGAGACAATACGCGCCTCATGGAAATGGTCTCGCTCACTCCCCGCTTATGCTGGGGCGGTGGAGTCGTAGGTGCTAAGAGTGAAGGATGTGATGGAGCTTCTTGTACCGATAACTCCCCGACATATACTGGCACCTCTCGAGAGTAGCAAGAACAAACTAAACTTCTCCTGACAGTTTGTCTTCTGGTGGAAGTTGTAGGCATCTCTCTCATAGCTTGCCGCTGACCATCCTCACTTGAGTTTTCCACGTAGTACCATAAAGGTATCTATATTTTAAAAGGCTCTACAACTTCTAGAAATATGGTTCTGGCTGTTTTGTTTGTTCAAATTTGCAACATTGTTTGAAATTGGGCAAAAACCACCAACATTACACATATTGTAAGCTTATAGGTTACCAACAAAGCATCAGGCTAATCCACTAATGGATAATCAATCAAGTATAGCCGAAACTCCTAAAAATCAACAATAATCATATGAGCAACACCTAAACAAACTTAGATCTAAAATAGTAATTTAACGTTTTTAGGCACAAGTCTTTGCAAGTCTAAAAATACATTTTTGGATCATTCGAGAACAGGTTCAGAAATGTAATTCAAGACACTAAAAAAACAAAAAAAAAAGATGGAAACAATCATACCATTGTGCAGATTAGAGAGTGAAAAGAGGGAGTTTGATGTAAATAGGTCAGGAGAAAGAGAGGGAGAGTAATCCTCTCTTGTGATGGGGTAAAAACAAAAGAAAATGATGAAAATCTTTGAGGTGCAGACTACAAAAGGTATAGGTGTCAATATCAATGCCAAAAATTAGGAGTATCACTTAGTGGAGGGCCAATAAAGAGGGGTTTTATTTTTCCCACTCCCCCTCCTACTCTTTCACACCCCTTAACAAATTTATTTCCAAAAATAACCTCGTGTGAAACGCTGAGAGGACGTGCTTAATGACGGTT
Source organism: Oxytropis ochrocephala (assembly GCA_020916435.1). NCBI lineage: Eukaryota > Viridiplantae > Streptophyta > Magnoliopsida > Fabales > Fabaceae > Oxytropis > Oxytropis ochrocephala. Next base: position 92,808,392 of record CM037094.1, read on the forward strand.
TGAACGACCTTGTTCGAACACGTTCGAACAACAGCATGCGCGCAATAAAATTGGTGAATGTGGTGCGAGGGTCCATTATTTGTTGCCTCAGTTAACAACACACGAACGAAATAAAATAGGGTGTTCGAAAAAGGTTATGTGAACAAGTTCGAGTGACCCCATTCGAATAGGTGAAATTACGCACAAGATGGTGTGAAGTCAATTTTTAACTCACGCGGACGATGTCGTTCGAAGCCCCATGTTTGAACACGTGAAAATTCTTGAAAAAAAAGACGCTTAGGTCATTTAACACCCTTATAGGGTGTGTTTTGAGTAGGAGAGAGAGTGAGAAAAGCAAAACCCATAAAGAGGATAGTAGCCCACTCACGATCAATTGGGCTTTGTTATGACAACTTTCAACTTTATGTTTGCCACCTCCCAATTTAATTTAGGGTTTTTTCTTTTGTACCCCCACCCTGTCCCCTTAAACCCCCACCCACACTGAAAACCCCAAAATGCCCTTCTGAAAACATATTTTTTTTTACAAATTTTTGACCAATCGTATATACACTGGGGGTATATATACGACCACTATGCATTTAGGTATCGTATATACACCCCAAGGCGTATATACGATTGGAAAACCCTCACCTTAATCGTATATACGCCTTGGGAGGTGTATATACGATGCCTAAAAATAAGGTCGTATATATACCCCCTCGTGTATATATCGACCCCGATTGTATTTTTTAAATTTTTTTAAGTCAAATAAAAATTATATGAGTCCCGAAAATAGGTTTTGTGTGTAGTTCGTTAAAACGTGGCGATGTTATACGTCGAGCGAATAATTTAGGCTAAAAATCGGTTTTAGACAACATACTCCGATCGTAATGAAACCACACCCATTAGAAGCGAAAAAATCAAGAATCAAGACTCCCTAAGGGACTTCTTACGGGACTACTACCAAAATCCCGATTCCATCGTTTTATTTTTTTACGATTTTTTAAATTTTTCATAGTCTCCAAAAATCTAAAAAATTTGTATAGCCTTATTTTGGTTTTGTTAGATTTTTAGTGGTGTTTTTATAATTTTTGGAGTAGTTTTGACTATTTAACGAATTTTTAGTAGCCTTTTAGTAATAAAAATTAAAACAAATTATTAAAAATTAAAAAACCATCGTATATACCCTTTGAGTGCGTATATACGACCCTTATTTTGCTTCATCGTATATACACCACCCCAGGCGTATATACGATTATGGTGAGGTTTATTTATCGTATATACGCCTTGGGGGTGTATATACGATGAAGCAAAATATACTGGTCGTATATACGCATCTTCAAAGGGTATATACGATAAATTAAAAATTTAAAAAAAAAATATGTTTTCAAAGGGCATTTTGGGGTTTTAAATTTGGGTGGGGGTTTTTGGGGATGGGGTGGGGGTCCAAAAGAAAAAACCCTTTAATTTAATGCAAAATGACCTCCAAAATTCTTCCGACAATTATTCTCTCCTCCTTCATCTCCAAAATCCAAATGTCTCCGCGCATTCTCTGTAATAGTGGGTCCAGTCCAAAGAAATCCATGTTTATTTCCGTTGCGTTCCCCTCAACGAGCTGCCTCATGCATGCAAGTTGTTCGACGCATTGCCGCACAATGAAGTTGTCTCCTACAGCCAGCACGTTTATCGTTGATTTCCGTTGATAAGTGATTTCCGTTGATAACTATTTAATAAGTTAGAAGAGTAGAATATAATTTCTTGGAAAGCTTTGGGATTGGGTCACTCTAATATTTTCTCTTCCACGTTAGTTCTATTATTACAAGAAATGCTTTATATGGATTGTTTTCCTAATGATTTTTCCTTGTCTGCTATTCTTAAATCATCATTACTATCACTTACATAAGTTACATTGTCTCCTTGGTCTGGTTATGAGTATGGGATGTAAGCATTATAAATACGTGATAAACTATCTTGCAATGGCTTGCACTAGAAATGGTCTCATAAATGTAGCATTTTCATCATTGCTGGAATCTATAACAGAACTTGCACTTAACATGTTAAGAAATTGCAACATGAGTTATACAGCAAACCAAATCTTTTGACAACAATGCACTTAACATGTTTTATAGTTTTGTTTTCCAGCTCATTCAACCATCATGTTTTATACCAGGATCTCATATCCATAAGTTTCTTGTGCTCACAATATCCTCTGGGTATTTTTCATGCCTGTTTGCTATCTAATTACCTCAGCCATCACTTGAAATGTCTTGGTCGATTTTTTTCAAGGCTTTGGCGTGACAACATCTTGAGTGCATATAGTAATTGACTTTACAGAAGTTATTATAAAGTAATACACTGCTTTTTATTGCTTACTGTATTGTGTATGTTCATCAACTATCCAATAAGTCTTCATAATTTTTATGTGAATACCTTACATGTGAATCTAGTAAGTCCATTCGAGAGAGAGAACCAACAAGGCACCATCACAGATTCACAGCATGCTTCTTGTAATAATGGGTTGGGTTAATGTTACATTTTATAATAAAAAACCTAATGTGTTTGATGATAGTCATGACTTATAAAATGTGCTCTTTCTTTGTTCAGAGAGATTGTTGGATTTATTATTTTTATTAATCAATATTATTGATTAAAATTAATTAATTATTTGGAGTTAATTATGATTCAATTTTACTCCTAGTAATTGTTGATTTTTCTACTGATCTTGCATTGACTAATTGATTGCCTAAATAATACTCCCTCTGGTATTATATATAAGAGAAAAATGCAGTTTTAGATTCATTGAATAAGTGATATATCTAGTCTGTCAATGTATCTAGTCTATAATAGACCAAATGCATCAGTTATTCAATGAACTTTTATACGAGACTCAGGGGAGTAATTGTCTCATAGTTAGCATCTCCCGCGGCATTAAAGCATATTCTTCACACCAGACTAAATTATGTGGCCAGTAAAAAAGTGACAAGTTTCATCAAATGTAGCTTTCTCATTGTCTTTGACACCACTTGGTAAGAAGTCAATGATCGATACATAATCTTAGATTATTTATTTCTGTCATAGGTAATGCTTTTGAGTTTTTATTATCTATTTTTTCTCTTGTTACTGCTGTCATATTTTACTTTTACGAAGAGTTGTTTGTAATATATATGTATCATCACATCAATTACTTTAATCATGCATTGCATACAGTGGTTTGCTTCAGAATAGGAAAATATTGTTGTTGTACTTGATAGGACTGTAAATGAATGGACTAGTGGAGGAAAAAGGAATGAAGCCTAATGATTTATCGAAACATATAAATTCTTGTCCCTTTCCCTTCTAGTTCTACCCTTTATTTTCATAGCATCCCAACCAACCAAACCATAAAATCTAATCATCCAGATTGCTATTCTTGAAATTTAAGGATTATATTTATATTTATATGAAACAGGGGTTAAGAGAATAATTTAGCTACTAAAGGCTTGAAATTGTAATGGTAAGCACCAACCAAATACTTGCATAGTCGCATTTTGATCAGGTACAAGTGTAACGCAATAATCCTGCTAACTTAGCAGTGCTATATATAAGAATCATATATATATATAATATTCCCATTGTTATGAATTTTATAATTACTCACTAGGAAATTCGGCAACATCGTAAGTTTGTGCCTATCCAGAGTTAAAATAAAAGTTGATGATATAACCCAAGGAAAATGAAAAATGTAGTGGTGGTTAAAATTCATAACACTTCATCAAGTTATAGTTAATAGTGACAGATAGTCAGATCTTTCACTTACACTAGATGTTATCAATGATTTCCATTGGAATAGTAAACTCTATGTAAACTACACTGTATATACTACTATTGTTGAGGTTGATGATTATCTTAATCTAATTAGTTTACGGATTAAATAAAAAATAAACTTGTACTTTAAAGTGGGAAGTTAGCAAGTGGAGAAAAGGTTAAAGAGTTAAAACATTGTGATAAGGTTGGTTCTTCTGTTGGTTGTGGAAGTAATGGGTTAAAAAATTGAATTGAAGTGCTTTATTTACATGGAAACTCTTGCTTGCACATAAAAGAAGCACTCACCCTCGACAAATAACAGCGGCAGAACATTCACATGATAATCTGCTTTGGCCAGTAGGGTTTATCTTTCGACGTAGATAAGATCAACCTCTGCAACTCTCTTCACCTTTTAAATTTTAAATAATTAGTCAACATATGTAGTATTTTCTGAAATTTTTAAATTTCTTTTCCTAGACAATTGTTCATGTTTAGTACACCAGCTGGTACTGGTACTGGTGCTGTCTTTTTTACTGCTACAGCACAATTCCTTTATAAAATCACCACAAGGGTATAAAAATAAATTCTCAAAATGGATAAGTGGTGTTTGAGAAGTAGTACCACTTGTTATTTTTTAAAGTGCTGTTTCTTGAATATAAATAAGGCGAGGCTTGTTTTTGTTGGGAACAATGTTTGTGAGACAGAGTAAATTTCTGCAAATACAAATAATTCTCCAGGAAAATCAGATAAAAATAATGCTAAACAGTTTAGCATGGAAAACCTTCTAAAAACGACTATCGACTTGTAAGCCACTCAGGTCTGTTTGATGGCCATGACAGGTTACATACAATATATGATACAACGCAAAATAGAGATAGGATATGACAGAGACAAGATAAACACTCATATAAAGTGATTGATGTGCAACGTTGGATAAGAAATAAATAATCTATATTATTTTTTTTTATGTACAAAGATAAAATATATTATTCTAGATAAGCTTTGGGTGAATCTTCTATGCTCTAAATATGGAGTGGGTAATAATATTATTGAAATCCCCAATTACAATTGTCTTACTTGAAATGATAAAACTAATGGCATTGCATTTATTCTGTAAAGGCAGATTCCAATTGTCTTTTTCCATGAGAAGCGGGAAACAAATATGGCGCCCAGTACAGAGCCCTGGAACTGGATTTGGAAATGACTTGCTATAGAAAAGATCAAGTGTTTGATCTGGACAACTTGCACAATCCCCCCGCCATAGTTATGTTAACAAGAAGAAGCATGTTAAATTCTCTTATTTGTCAACGATGTAAGGTGGTAAGTCAGGAGGATGATTCCTTCTGTAATGTTGCTAGTATCAAAGAGTGGATGCATTGTGGTATAACTCACCATACTTCTCATGTGATTAATTTGGAGGAGTAGAAACTCATTTTGCCTAATAAATGAGCTTGATTTTTTTTTTTTTCAAACTGAAGAGAGATATTCAGAATTTATGACGAGAATAAATCCCAATTGAAGAAGAAAGATGAATCTTGTTTGTATTATTATACAATTGATGAATCAATTCATGAAAGCCCTATATATCTCAACCACCTAAACTAATCAAGATAAGCAAAAGAAAGTCTAAGTCAACTAAGTGGTTGACCCTAGTTATTGCTAACTATACAAATTAACCATAGTGAGCTCTTTGTATTCTATTACCCCCTCAAGCCGGAGGGTGAATGTTGAGAACCCCAAGCTTGGCAAGCATGGAAAGAAAGGGTGAGGATCAAGCACTTTAGTAAGAAGATCGAGCAAGTTGAGATGATGAGGGAACCGACAAAGAAGTGGAACAAATGGGCTGCGGTTTCTCACGAACCACATGACAATCAATGTCAATGTGCTTCGCTCTTTCATGGAAGCCGAGAGTTGGCGGCTATATGTCTTGCAGTGTTGGTCATCACAATGAGAGCAATGCAGGAGTGATGGCAAACACATATCCTGTAACATGTAAGTAAGCCACTGTAATTCACAAACAGTGGAGGCTAAAGCCCTGTATTCTGCTTCGGTGGAGGATCTGGACACAGTATTTTGCTTTTTGGATTTCCAAGAGATGAGAGAATCTCCAAGGAAAACACAAAAACCGAGAATGTGATCTCCTTGTGGTTACACAGTAGCCCAATCAGAGTCACCGAAGGCCTTCAATTGTAAGGAGGAACTGGCAGGAAAGAATAGCCTCTTGTCTGGAGCATTCTTAATGTACCTCGGACACGGCGAGCGACTTGCGCATGTGGTTGTTTGGGATGAGCCATAAAGCGACTCGATTCTTTGAATCGCAAAACCGAGATCGTGCCGTGTAGTGTTGAGGTAAATTAGCTTACCAATAAGGCGCCTGTAGGTACCTGCATCAACATCAACAGAGTTTTCAGCTGCATCTAGATGAGGAAGCCTTGTCATAGGAGTGGAGCCAGGTTTTGATCCCAGCAAACCAGTCTCATCAAGTAAATCAAGGGCATATTTCCTTTGGCAAATGCTTATTCCAGTTGAATTTCTGGCAACTTCGATGCCAAGGAAGTATCGAGGCATACCTAAGTCTTTGATTTTGAACACATCGTCCAATTGTGCCTTTCTTGAGTTTATTTCATTCAAGTCGTCCAACCGATGATAGATCATCAACATAGATGAGCAGAGTTGTAGTTTGATTGCCAATAGTCTTTGTGAAGAGGGAGTGGTCTGATTGAGTCTGTTTGTACTTAAGAGACAATAGAAAACCAGACAATTTAGCAAACCATTGCTCGGCTTGCTTTCAAGCCATATAATGATTTGAGTAATCTGCAGACTTGGTTGGTAGATTGAGACCGATATCCTTGTGGAACATCCATGTAAACCTCTTCATCAAGCTCTCGCCGTGAAGGAAAGCATTATTAACATCGAGTCTTTGTAAATGCCACCTTGACATGTTGCAATAGCCAAAAGAAGTCTCACAGTTGTCATTTTAGCTACTGGGAGAAGGTGTCAAGGTAGTCAATCCGCCTGGTTTGGGTGTACCCCCAGCTACCAATCTTGCCTTATACCTTTCAATAGTGCCATCGACTTTATACTTGATTTTGTAGACCCACTTGCATCCTATGCTTTGTTTTCCAGTGGCGAGTAGTTAATTCCCAAGTCTTGTTATCTTCCAAAGCCTTTAATTCAGATCGTATATAGCTTTGCCAACATTCACATTTGGCAGCTTGATTATAGGTACGTGGTTCAGTTGTTGATGAGATGGACAAAGGCATAGTTTTTGTAGTTTGGCATGAGTCTGTCATATCCAATAAAGGAGTGAAGAGGATACAAACAATTAGTCTTAGCTAGGGTGGCATTGCAGACATAATCATTAAGGCTGCTGGAGGCCTAGTGATTCTGGTTGGCTTGGTTAAGGCTATAGCATCAGTCCGCATCTTGGTGTGGCATCCGTATAGCTCAATTATGTTTTCTCGTTCGGATGTTTCGTATGATGAGTGCATGTCTCAGATCCGTGTGAGTGTTGTTGTTGGTGTTATTTTGTGAGTTTGCTTCTGGCATTGTAGGAGAATTGTGATCATCAGGGTCAAAGGTAGTGAGTTCATATGTATCTGGAGTGGGATTAGGTTGGGATCTGCTTTGTTCAGTGGTGATGTAAGGGAACAAGTCTTCATATAGCACCACATTTCTAGAAATGAAAATTTCTCTACTCTTGAGGTCCATTTGAATATATCCTTTGATTCCTGGCTTGTATCCAAGGAAAACACATTTCCGTGCCCTAGCATCAAGCTTGTTTCTGCCCTGTGATAAGGTGGATGCATAACTGAGGCATCCAAAAACCTTGAGATGCTGGAGATTAGGAGGAGTGTGATAGAGAGCTTCATATGGAGACTTGTTCTGCAAAACAATAATAGTGGGAGCTCATTGATCAAGTGAATGTAATGTATGACAAAGATATGACCGTAAAAACTTTTGGTAATCGTGGATCAAACATTAAAGCTCTAGTCACATTGAGAATATGCCTGTGTTTCCTCTCTGCCACAACATTTTGCTGGGGAGTCTCAACATAGGTCTTCTGGTGTATGATGCCCTTCTCATCATAGTAATCTGGCATGATGAATTCCTTGCCATTGTCACTCCTAATGGTCTTCACACTAACTCCAAATTGGGTGTGCACCATTGCAATAAAATTCTTGATCAGTCCCCTTGCTTCTGACTTATTTTTCATAAGAAAGAGCCATGTATGCCTCGTGAAGTCATCTACAACAGTGAGAAAAATACAAGTGGCCATGGACAGATGGAGTTGAAAAAGGGCCCCATATGTCCATGTGAATTAGATCAAAGGCATCTTTACTTTTTGTATTACTAATAGGAAATGGCAGTTTATGTTGTTTTGCAAAATGGCAACAGTCACAGACTTTATCAGAAATATTTTGAACATATGAAAAAGAGTTACAAATGTGTTTCATTACACTAGTTGATGGATGACCTAGTCTATGGTGCCACAAGGCAAAATTTTCAGACACTACATGATTACATTGAGCATCATTGCTACTAATTTGACCTAGAACAGAAATTAAAAAAATCATTTACAAGGCAGATAAGCATCTAGATTCTTGGTCAAGTACATAGAGAGAATGGAATGCTCTAGCGTGCCCAATCGTCCTCAATGTAGGTTTTTCCTGTATAGTGCAATCATCATCATCAATAACAATTTTGCATTTAAGATAATGTGACAGTTTATATCCTGAGATAAGGTTAAATCCAAATTCAGGTACATACAAAACATTGTGTAAAACTAAGTCTGAATTAAACATTATTGTTCCAGCATATCTAGCATATGTCCTTGTTCCATTAGGCATTCTAATGCTAATTGGTTTTATTTCATGATATGAGTAGAAACGAAAGAGTAAATTATTGCATATGTGGTCTGTAGCACCTGTATCAACTATCCACAGAGTGTAAGTTATATTACCTGATGCATCTTGTGTCATACTAGATGATATGACATGGTGAGTGTTGTTCCTTCAGAATTCTTATTCAGCAGAGCAAGCAGCTTTTGATACATCTTTGGGGTGATGCTCACGGAGGATTCATTGGCTTGAGTTCCATTGCCTTCATCTTGTGTGGTGGTTGTCTCTATTGTAGTGTTGTTAATTAACATTGCCTTCCTTGTCTCGAAACTTAAACCCATGTGGGAAACCGTGTTTAAAGTAGCACACTTCAATGGTGTGACCCTGCTTCCCACAATATGAGCATACCTTGTTGTTGTTGTTGTTGTTGTTTTTGTGGCTTCTTCCCGGGAACCTTCCACGCCCTCTTCCACGCAAGCTTCCATTTCCTCGTCCTTGAAGGCCTTGGCTAGGGCCGGTGCTAGCCATTAACGCAATTTTAGTACCTTCCCCTATACTCGCCCCGTTCAATTGTCTTTCTTGTTGAAGAGTTAGGGAGAATACCTTAGTAATTTCTGGAAGAGGGTCCATCATCATTATCTGGGTTTTCACAGCATTGTACTGGTCATTAAGACCCTTCAAGAAACAGATTACATACTCCGACTCACGTTGTTTCTTGATTCTGGTATCAATTTTTCCACATTCGCAGGCGTTGATTGGCCTTAGGGTTTCCAAATCCTCCCAAATGACTTTGAGATCAGTGTAGTATGAATTGATGCTTCGTTCACCTTGCTTAATCGAGTGAATCTCCTGAATCAAATCAGACATGCGAAAAGCGTCGCCTTTGGAAAAACGAATCTTCAACTCGTTCCACAATTCACATGCGTTCTCGACATTCTCAATACTTTGTGCTATCTCCAGTATAAGCGAGCCAACGATCCAAGAAATCACTGTTCCGTTACACCTTTCCCACGCTTCGTAAAGAGGATCATCTTCTGCCGGTGCCGTGATTTTGCCATTGACGAATTTAATCTTGTTCTCGGTGAGAAGCGCTTCTCATTTTTCTTACTCCACGTATCGTAATTGTTCCCATTCATCGCGGGAGTAGCGATAATCGCCCGGATTCTCGGCGGGTGAAGGTAATAGGGGCTTGTAACGATCGCCGACGGATCCTTGTCTTGTCCATCGTTCTTCCGTGCTCGCTGCGATTCATCGAAATCTTGGGTGACTGGTTCCGCCATTGTTGAAGAGAGTGTGAGGAACGATCGATGACGCAGAGCAGAATTTCTCTGCTCTGATACCATATGACGAGAATAAATCCCAATTGAAGAAGAAAGATGAATCTTGTTTGTATTATTATACAATTGATGAATCAATTTACATATATGTATATATTGTATCTGATTTGGGCATGAAAGCCCTATATATCTCAACCACCTAAACTAATCAAGATAAGCAAAAGAAAGTCTAAGTCAAGTAAGTGGTTGACCCTAGTTATTGCTAACTATACAAATTAACCATAGTGAGCTCACTGTGTATTCTATTAGAATTATGCAAATATCCTTTATTAGTGCTTCAAAGAAGAATCATGTCATTAACCATTGCCCCCAGACGGGTTTCTTGGCATCCTGCTAGTGGAGAATAATTTGTTCTAAATGTAGATGGAAGCAGCTTGGGCAATCCTAACCCCTCAGGATTTGGTGGCCTTCAGAGAAATGGAGACGGCGCTTGGCTCTACTGCTTTGCAGGGAATATTGATACAACCAGCAACCTCCATGTTGAGCTATTAGCAATTTAAAATGGTTTGTGCACAACTTGGGAATATGGAGCCCGAAGTCTAGTTTGCTACTTGATTCCTCCCTCATCAATGGCTCAATCAACACACAACATATGTATGTATCTATCATTGAAAATATCTGCAACATGTTGCAGCGTAATTGGGAGGTGAATCTAGTCCATACTCTTTGTGAGGGCAATGTGAAGAGAAAAGAGAGAAATAGGTGAGAGAAAAGGAAGAGAGGAGGTTAGAAATAGAGTAGATTATTGGTGTTGTTTGGTTTAAGGGAAAATATCTGTCAATGTTTTGTTACATGACTCTATTGACAAAGGCGGTCTCACCTCTTCTAAACATGAAATAGGCGACTTCCACCGATCTGAATACTTAAACCCCAAAATTTCTCTACAGTTAATATGAGGAACAACAATATTCCAATCAACCCTCTCATCACCAAAAATAATTTGCTAAGCTACAAATGAGGCGCTTTAACTTATTTTAGAAGTTCATATTAATCCTTTAAAAGTTCATCGATGTTGCTATTGATGATGCAAAATTGCAAGCTTTCTTAAGGGCTACAAATTTAGGGTCTTAGATTTGGGAGAAATTTGAGGAAGAAGATGATATATTTAAGCACTAAATCCATGTTAGTAATTTAATTTACACGTGTACGGACAACAAGCGAGTCTATATCATCACTCAACGTCCTAGTCAGCATCTGTTAACTTAATGGACAGAAAATCCGAAAAAAAAATTGTGTTATGAACTTGAAACATAGACGATCTGTTTGAGAAAAATTTTTAAAGAACTTATATGAACTTTGAAAATAACTTAAACCACAATCTGTATTTTAGCTCAAATAGTGTTATTTCCGCTGTTTCTTGTAACTGAATATTATTACTAGTATTTATTTATGATAACAACTTAATACTAATACGAGTGAAAATTTAAAGAAATACTCTTTGTGGGTATTGAGTATGAAAACTTGCCTTTCTTCTTTATGAATTGCAAGACTATATATAGGTCATACTATAGTCTCAGAATATGGCTAAGAATAAGGAACAAATCTCAGAATATGTTCCAAATATGTTCGAATAAGACAGTTTCTAAATGTGGTCCAAGTCAGAGATTACTAATAATGTGAATTACAAGCAGAAAACACAGGTTGGTTTGGATCTGAATCCTCTATTGAGACCTGTTGAGTCGTCTAGTGCCCAACAAACTCTATCTTCACATGATGGGATTAGAGAAGAGGTCTGCTTCGGAGGAAGGTAAGTAAATGTTGCCTACGGTGATGCAGATACAAGAGACATCTTTGAACTCCAATTAGAAATTGGCTAATGCTTCTATCTCTAGCATCTAGGTAGTAACTCAAAACAACACCGCTTGAATTTCTCCTACCGAGGTTATCAGTGGTTGTAATATTGAAGCTCCTGTCTGCACTCTAACGCCAACAGAGTAACTGATATTCATATTGCTAGCCGGTGTTGGAGTGATGCTATTGACTCAACCTCTACTCAACCTCCCATTACCAAGCTAGATCTAAATGCCTCAGAGTTTGATTAGAAGTAGCATCTGACATGAGAATAGTAGGCAATCTTTGAGGTGATGTGTCAGATGAGGTTATTGATCCTTTGGTTACCAAACCAAGGAACAATAGCGCCATATGACAAGTCCGGACCAGTGGTGTCCAAGACCCAAAAGAAGAAATTTCTGCAAAAACAAAAATTGGTCCACAAAACGGCAGAATATTGTAAGTGACACCAATATAAAATTTGGTCTGGAGAATTGTAGGCTATAATACCAGTTTAACGACAACTTTTGTTCCTGTTTCATGTTGCTCTAACTATTGTAAGTAAACTCTTTGTCTCTAGGCTGAAGTGTTTTAGGAGGCTTTGTTAGGGGCTTCCTATTATTGTTTTGACTTTATTTTCTTGTTTGTCAAGAGTATTCTAGTCCTTGAGCTATTTTTTGTCATTTTTTAAAAAATTTAGGATATGAAGCCTGTTTGATAAAAAAAAATATAGGAGTGAAAATGAAAAATTGTACAAATTGAAAATGGAAAAGTGGAACGAGAATGAGCATAATTTAATGTGACTGTGCATCTAGACACATTCATGCTATATATATATATATATATATATATATATATATATATATATATATATATATATATATATATATATATATATATATATATATATATATATATATATATATCCCAACAGACAGTATCCCACTAATTACTTCCTTTTTGTCTCTCCACTCTTTAAAAATTGAAACAAAGTATATTAGCTTTGTTTGGGTCTTGTGAAGTGGTGAATCGTGCTTGTGCAAACCAGCCCACCAATATCACTTCCCAAAATATGTGTTGTTTCTTCTATCAGCGGACGGTTGTGCGAAAATCTAGTACTAGTTGTAGTAGATGACAATTATAGCATATTCCAAATCTATCTTCATTTTCACTCATATTATGCTAATTAAGCACATCTAACCTAGTGCTACTTGTTCGGTAGCTTGCTGTCTTACGAGTGGATTCAAGACTGCAGTTGGTAGTGTTCCTATCGGGTTGGATTTCACTATCTTGAACTCGAAGGGGAGGGTAGTCTCGACGCCGCAAGTCGATGTTGAGAATTGGAGAATGGGCGAAAAATGAGTAATCGCACGCTTTTGTGGCTATGCGAGCCAATATTTATAGGGATATGTCATGGCTCTGTCGTTGGATCGATCAGATGCATTTGAATCGTTGATGAGTGATAAACAAGACCTTGGATATGGATCCTAGATAATGGGCTGATACAAGTCAATTAGCTGAGTGAATCTCGTGGCCCAGTCCAGAACATGACTCAAAAATCATTTTAAGTTGTTTTTACGGGCAATGTTAGTTTTCAGGATTCGAACCTAGACCTCCTTTTCATACTCTTTCGATATCTCTTACGGGCAATCGAACTACCAATAAAGCTCGACCACCTAAAAATGATTTTAGGTGATCGAGATCTAAAGTAAATTTTTAGTTGAAGTCATTTTTTAAAGTGAATTTTTTTACTTTTTAAGGAAAAGAAAGGATCAGCTCGTTAAACCTTCTCGTACAAAATACTTTTTACAGAAATAAATAAAGAAGGAAAAAATTTATCTTCTTCTGTTTGGTAAACTTTTTGCTTTATAAAAACCAATTACAAATATTTTTCTTGTTGGTAGACCAAAAAGCTAAGGTATTATCAACCTTAATCCAATGCTCCATAAACCTTCTGTTTACACTCCTTCAATATCTCTTAGCTCAAGATCCAATCTATACCTACTTGAAATGCTCCTAACTAACTTGGTAACTCTCGAGTGGCTGTCAAATTCCATTAACTGTTTGGTTAGATAGTTGTGGTTAGAAGTCTTTTGTTTTGTACTCGTTGCTTTGATTTTTTTTTTCTCCTATACTGAGTTGAATTACATATTATATTTTCCTTGGTTTTAAAAAAGTTGACATTAATTTCATCTATTCCCTTAAACAAATAGTATAGCATTTCAAAAAGAAAAAAAGATGACAATTAGTGTATATGTCTAATCAATTAATCTCCCAAAGTTTTTATTGGTCTAAACTTTCAACAAGGAGTTTGGATATACTCACTAAACCCATGACATTTCTCCAACCTTTCAAGGAAAATTAGCACACCCCTCAGCTCACTGATAAATTAAACTCGCAAAAATAAAAGAGAGGAACTAATTAGTTGAGGCACACCATATATTTAAAAATGATATATATTAGGTTGAATACGAAAAAGTCTATATCCACGATTTCATGTGCAAATCTTTAAAATGGAGGCCGCCACATGCATAATAAAATGGTTGTCCTAGCTAGTAATTTATTAATTAATTATTCCTAAGATTATGACCCTTAAGTCTTGGAGGGGATGGATAGTCGAGGTTCTGAAGGACACCCCAAGAGTTAATAGTATTACAATTTACTAAAAAGCTTTTTGGTCAAAATATTCTTCAACATATAATATTCACAAAAAATTATCAACAACAGGAGAAGGCACATCGCTTTCTAATCTAAAGTTTTAGCTGCTCAATGGCAACTGCAGTCAGATAGATTTATTACGTGTCCTACTTAAGGGACCTTTCAACACCTAGTAAGGAGATTAATAGTATTACAAGAGATTTGAACTGCAGTCCTATAGTATAGACTAGAGGATGATGGTGGACATACCTTCACTTTTTTTTTTTACGAGCAAAAATTATATTAAAAGAGATCTAAACCGACATTTCAACCGTTATAAATATAAGGGGTCTCATTAAAACTTTATGAGTCAAAACAAACAATGGAATTTCCCCACCAGTCGGTAATATTCAAAGTTGAATTGCGGCCTTCAATGCTAATGAACCAACTCCAAAAAATAGTCTTGACATGATTGATTACCACTTGAGAATTGAAGACTTGATCTTTGAAGAGAATATGGTTTCGATGAAACCAAATACACCATGTGACTGCCATGCCTAATCTTGACATACCTTCACCTTTTAAATTTTAATCCAAATGGTTTAAGTAGCTCATGCCTAATCTGACTCCTAATCGTTCTTTATAGCTTTCTCCTTTGCAATTTGGCCAGCTCATTGAACCCTATGTTCTACAAGGTAGTCACTCATATTTGTGTCCAAACCACATTGAACATATATTTTTATTGTATATTGTACGGACTTTAAAAAGTATTTATAGTGTTTTTTATTTTAATTAATCTAAACAATTAATTAATACCATATGAGCAGGACATGACTAACTTCCCATTGAGAGTAGATTCTCTGTGTTTTTTCTCTCATGTTGAATCTCTTTCCTTAAATTTCATCTCCCCTTTCATTTTATAGTGAACTCTCTTTCTCTCCTTTTTGATGAAATGTGAGAATTTAACTGGACCCACATGTCACATGAGAGGATCTAACCCTCTTTTTAGTATGGGATACTATAGGCTCGCATTAGGAAATGTGTCATTTAAGATTTTCATGTAAAGAGCATGAAGATGTCAAACAGGAAAACACATAACTTTATTCAATGAGGATCTTACCTATCAGAGAGACTGAGAGAGATAAACACAACGAAAACGTATTTCTTTTATCCTTTCTCTTAGCTAAGTCTAATTAGATACTAATTAATTAAGTGTGAGAGTGCCTTTGAAGGTACTCATCCTCGCCAAACCCATCAAGATCAAAACAAAGAAGTTGTTTCTTGGACAAAGCATTGATATCGTGCATGGAACTTTTATAAATTTATTTCCACCATCAAAACGGTCTCAGCATTTCTCATGAGCTTCTAAAAGTATCTCCAATGAGGACTACTAATTGAGTTCTTAAATCTATGTAAATTAAGGAACATTGCATATATTTTTTTCTCCAATGGATTAATTTGTGTGGTAATGTGGGTTGTTTAGTAAGACATGGTTTCTTAAATAAGGAACCCCAATAATGGATTGATTTTAAAAAAAAAAATACTCAAATCTCAATGGCTAGCTTGCTTTAATTAAAACAAAACTAAGTGAAAGTAAAAGTATAATTAACGAGATGCAGTTCGTTTAGTGGTTGCTTAAATACGTATCACTAGAGTAAAAGTATAACAAGTTGCTGAATTATTATGTAGTGTTTGGGACTTAAGTTACCTAAAATGACTTGCTTAAATATGAGCACACCCTTTCACATTGAGAAGATTTTCTATGCAAGATTCTTTTACTTGCTAGCTACACTTATTTTTTTTTCCAAGTTTTTTTTTTGAGTTTATATATGAAACATTCTGATGCAAAAAAGGTTTCCTTCCTTATATTTGCTAGAAAAAGAGTTTATAGATGAATGACCCATTTGTATAGAGCTTATTTTGAGCTTATCAAAAATAATGTATTCAAATAAATAAGCTAATTTTATGTATTATTCATAAGCTTCTCAAGGTAATTTATTGAAAAGTAACTTATGGAGATATAAGTTATGTTAGTGAAAACTTGTGAATTAATTAACATAAAAATTTATTTATTTCCGTAAATTATTTTTCATAAAATAAAAAATAAGCTAATCCAAACAGCCTAGAAGAAAATTGTGCCGATAACTACACTTGGCTTATTAGGCTTTCATTAATTAAAATTGAAACATTGTTATGTTGCTTTAATTTGCTCCAAGTCATTCACTTATCATGAAAAACCAAATTCTTCATACCATATACTTGAAAAATTACAAATTGAGTTGTACAACTTTTATTGGAGGTACACTTCACTTAATAGTTTTTTTATAAATCGGATATCCTCTGCGCGCAACTGTAGAGACTAATTCCTCGAGCCGGGTAGGACCACATTGGGTGATAAAGCTCTCCCTCAAGGGATTTAACACTATTCGGATTCGAACCCATGACACTAATTATGTTAGAAGAGACATCTACCATCTCATCCAAGAGTTTATTTATTTTTTTACAAAAAAGAAATCACTTACAACTTTCTATAGACATTGAGATTCACCACTCCACTTAATTAATAGCTCTCCATATAAAATTGCTTTAAAAATCATGCAACCCTATTCGCTTTTTGTGGCAAAATCTACAACCCTAATTTTTATTTATAAGCGAGGCAACAACCTCATTAATTAATATCAAATATCATGTACAATCTCTTATCAAATTTTATATATCAAAAAGATCGATCACATTGTTGGAACGTCCCTTTCAAACCAAACAAAAAAAAAACATCCTATGATATTGTCCACGTATAAATAGTACCTGTAGTGAGCTTCCAAATTAAACCAACACAACTTCTCACTCAGTCTACTAGCTAACCAGCTCAAAAGCTTAGTCAGCAGCATCAATGGGGAATACAACTGTAGTGCAGGTGTATATACTCTTAATCATGTGTTCTACCTTCTTGGTAACTTTGCAAGCTCGTAGTCTCCATGGCCATAACAAAAATATTGACAGCAAAAGCCTTCTGCATAAATTAGGTATTGACATATCAAGTTATAAACATAATATTCCAAGTCATACTATTCCATTCGCATCAGGAGATAGACTCTCACCTGGAGGACCTGATCCTGAGCATAATCAAAGAAAACCACCAAAACCAAGCAAGTAGCTTTTGTTTGGAGAGATTTATTTAATTTTGTCTTGTGTGTCTTGTATTAATTAGTTTATAGATCTACCATAGACTTTTCAAATAAGATTACGACGTGCTTCCGAAACCTTGTGTCCTGGAGCATATGTTGGTTATGATCGTTTCTGTTATTTTGTCTGCAATGATAAAACTACTTCTTCTGTCTTTTTTATTAAATGTTCTTTCTTCTTTCTTACTGTAGTTTTCTTTTTAGGAGGTGTTTGAGTGAAGAGGCTAAGTGCAAGGGTTTTGTTTTTGTAATACATTTTGTTTTTTGTAAAAAACTTTAGTCATATAATTAACATGAGATATGGCTTTCTTTATTTATTATTTTTTTCTCTTTTTTTAATATATAGTTTTCTTTGTTTATTTACTCACCCATAGAATAATTTTTTTAATTTGTCAAAAATCAACCATGCGAAAAGGTAGTGATGAATGAGCTGTTGAAAAAAAAGGTGAAGTAGAGATGAATGTAAAGTATTTTCTTGTGTAAATTGAGTATTGTTTTTGTGCAAATTGTAGAGATTAATCTCTCGAGCAAGATAAAAAAGACTAATCAAAGTTGGAATATAATGAAAGACTTTTCGCTACTAAAAAATTGTTGAATGGTTTCAAACCAATTTTAGGTAATGATAACAAAGTACATAGAAATTAATGGAAATTATAAAGTATTTACATTGGCCTAACAACCATATTTAAAGCGCATTCAGACACATTGTTGTAAGACTTCGATCACTTACCAACCGGATAAGATTTAAGTATTTAACCACCACATATATAATAACCAAATATTAGTAAAAATGTTAATTTGTCAATATTTTATACATATTGAATAAGCGCCCGGGTCATTGGAGGTGGCCACACAAATATTTGTCAATATCAACCTTTCTAATTCAAGTTCATAATCTGGTACCTCTTTCAACGATTTCAAGTCTCTTGTTAGATCACTCCTTCCAACCTTTGTGATATTAATTAACATTTGTGAGTTCATTTATAGTGCCATCTACTAGGACTACAAATTGATTAATCCATCAACTTTTTTCATTAACCTTTATTTGAGAACTCAGATCTGGTTGACACCAGAAAGATTGTACATGCGATACAAATTAGGGGTAATTAAAGCACTCCTCTATCTCGTCTCATGAAGATGGATTGATTGACGCAGTCGAAGCCTCCCTTACCGCGATCCCAAAACAACCTGCAACTTTCTCACATTATCTTGTCTTTATAATATCGACTAACTATTTCTTGACCTAGGAAGGCTTCAACTTACTTTGTTTCCACCACTAATCATAGTAATTTCAACTCAACCTTAACATTTGAAGTTTGGGCATCAACATTCTTGGATCTCTTGATCGATTTATAGCACCAAAAAATTTCTTCGCTTTCCAGCATGTGATTACACCCCCAAATAATTCATACTATTCATGGTAGATACTGTGTGCGCGCAGGCACCCTATTAGAAAACATATATGGCATCCATAGAAGGATGAAAATTAGTTTGAGAGAAAATGTGAAATAGCGTGTTAGTTATATTTGTGTGGACTGATGCAAATGGTAAAACTAACATTATATATAGTGACTACACTGTATAACTAGAGAAACCAACTATTAATAAACGATCACCTAACTACTAACTAACTATATCTCTAATATGCACCTTCTTGCTCCTTCTTCAAGAAAGAAGCAAAAGACAATATAGTGAAACACCAACAAAACACCTCTGAAATTTATTTCAGTATAAAAATCAATACACAACTTATCATAAAATCAAGTAGGACTCGATTTGTTGCGTCGAGAAAACAATACAGATTATTATAGTTAATAAATTGAAATTGCTAGATTTAGATAATATTATTTAGATTCCAATTATAGGACTAGATTTGTCATGCATCAATAATCAATGCAACAATTATAGATGATAAATTGAAATTGTTAGATGTACAAGATTATCCATATTCCAATCTCTACATATTGGATTCCAATCTCTACATGTATACTCTCCATAACAAAATATAAGCAAGAATAACTACACGCATACATATTATAAGATAAATAATTATTTGCATTTGTTTTTGTAATTCTCATTTAAAGGTTTAACTTTAATATTGCTAATGAAAGTTGACTCAGTTGGTAAGGAGTTGACTCATTCTTCGCAAGGGCGTGGGTTCAACTCCCGTTGGCGGTGTGAGGACCCATTTGGTGGGTGATCTGTAAGTATACCACTGTAAGCGCTTGAAGAGTCGTGAGACCTGCCTTGACCCTGGTGAACCCCAACACACCTAAAATTTACTTACAAAAGGTTTAACTTTACTACCTACACTACCTATCATCTCATTTAATTACCGACAAAAAAGGTCTATAAATTTTCATGTTCAACATTATATATGAAGGGCGCTTTTGGTATACTATTATTCAATATGATGAAAAGAGTCGGTTTTTCCTTATATTTTTCTTAGGGGGAAGTAATGGATAACTTATAATTTTTCGATTTCACGATACATGTCATATTAAGTTTATTTACACATACCAATAAAACTAAAAGAAATTGTTACTTTTAATGAAATTATTTATCCTTTCCTATAATATTCTTATCTATTTATTATTTCATTCTACCTATTTATCTATCTGCAATAACTGTTTAAGGGTATTATTTTCAAAACAATAATTAATGTTACACTGACTTTGAAAATGTCAAGTAAAATGAAATAAAATTATTTTTAAAGACTAATACGTATTGTGAAACTAATGGAGTGATAGATAAGTTTTTATAAGCAAAATTGAGGCTTTCGGTAATCACTAGATTACAACATTTTTCTGAAGTAGTTTTTAAGCTTATAATTTATAGTCTTTGATTTTTGTCTTTTGTTATTACCCCCATTCCTCATTTGTTAACAAAGAAAGGAAAATAGTCTCGTTAGAACTTTCTGAAGTAAAATCTTTCTTAAGAAGGAAAGATGTTTTATCCTAATTTTAGACAAAATCTGTGGTAAATTGAGAAAATACAAAAAAAAAGCCACAAGAGACGTCTCGACAAATACCCTTTACAACATCACTGCAATGCAAGGGATCTCAACTAGGTTGAAACCCCAAACATCGCCAATCATCTGCAGTCCACCAAACAAGAAAAAGAGGAAAAATATAAGAACAACAAAATAACGTTAAGTCATCATTTAATCCCCATTAAAAATGCTATATCCTGTTATTTTATATTTATATAAGTTAGTTCAATCGCTAATTTAACCAACAAGATAACTTAGTTAAGAGTAAAACATAAAACAATATACAATAGCTTAATTGAGAGTAAAACAAAATAAGATATACAATAGCTTCTATGAAATGAACAAATGTGGAAAAACGATTTTCCAAGTAAATGATTTTTCTTGGTAACCAAGTTGAAGTTAATTATAGTATATTATCCCTGACTCCTGCTGAATCATCTGATCCAATCCAAACCGCATTTATCAAATTTGAATTTGTTAGTTTATTTTTAGGAAACCATCCAAACCAAACAAAAACCTATGTTGTTTTGCACTCCGGATCAGATGTTTTTTTGCTTTAATACCGAACCAATTCGCACTGTAAATATCGGTATGTGAAAGAGTCAATGTAGTAGAATGTTGCCAATTACATAATTTCATAAAATAAATTATTACAATAATAATTAAAAAATAAACTTGGGATTCAAAGTAGTGCATTGACCTGCCTAAACCCATAAAAATGGCGGATTCTCATATCTCGACTAGTAACAAATACATAAAAAATAGAAAATAAATGGTTTTAAAAAGTTTTATATATATATATATATATATATAGTAGGGTTCAAGTTACTTCAAGAATAACTTTTAGAGTTACTCCACATTTTAATCGTTGATTTGGATATAATCTTTTGGTAACAATACATCCAACGGGGGGCCCAAGTGTTCTTAAAGGCGTTCACCTGAATCCCTGAAAGAAAATATAGGATATTTTTACCTCTACATAATTGTTTTTGAACCCCCTAATTTTGCACTAGATTGCACTTAAGACATAATTTTGAACCGCCTAATCTCAGGTGGTAGATCCGTCACTGAGTACATCATTACTTAGTGATGTATTGTTACCATTAGATTAAATCCTAATCAACAGTTAGGATGTAGAATAACTCTATAAAAGTTACTCTTGGAGTACCTTGAACGGTTGAGCCCTACTCTCTCACACACACACACACACACACATCCTCTTGGTGGGCTGGGTCGGTGAAGTTATACAGAGTTGCAAGCCGACAAACATCAATCCACGCCCTTTCTGCACGGGCCTAGCCTATATTTCCACTCTTAGAACTTGTTTGGCAAAAATAGTGACTAAACTTGGGGATAGAATAGCAAAGACCGGATAATTTATAGTGGATAAGCTAACAAATCGAATATAAAGTGTTTGGTAAAATTAACGGTTGAACAAGCTTATAAATATAAAATGACATTAATAGACATTTTTAACTAATGTTTAAATATTAGTTAAAAAAACTAATGTTTAAATATGAGTGAATATTCATTTAATGAGAGATAAATGAGGACTTTAATTAAAGGAACAAGGGTAAAAATGAGAGAAAAATGAAACGATGTAAACTATAACTCAAACACTACTTAAAGTTGCGTTTTTAAAAAAGATGCTATAAACTACTTTAAAATGTTATAAGTTGGCTATGCCAAACATTTAAAAAATGTTCATTTGCTATAACCTATCGGATCGACGTTTCCAAATAGAGTCTTAGTTGCAACCTAAGGTAGCATTATACCCCATATATGTTGACTTGGTGCAGAGCTATTACTCATTTTGGCCATCATTTTAGTTTGTGTTAGCTTTAGACGAAATGAAAAATAAGCACCCCCCACACACATACTCACACAAACACACCCATGGCTTTAACCCGAGAGCCGATATCTCCATGTTGCTGAAAACTATCAATGCAACTAGCTGTGGAGACGACAACCATTGTTGTTATATATTAAAAGAACCAAACGACACGAAATCAGTTGATTAGTCGAATAGACCTTTCTTAAAAACCCATAACCATATCCATCCCCTCCGACATTCTCCCATTATCACTTTTCCTGCTCACCAATACCTACTCCAACCCCTCCCCACCATGTTTTAGAAATGTGACAACCCTCTTTTGCATTCCGAAGCTTCAATTTTCATTTCTCGATACCTATTTCTGTGTGCTTGTAGGTGGCTGGAATTAAAAATGCCCAAACACTTATAAAAGTTTTTGCAAATGTTAATTCACGTTTGATAAGGTGAAACTTTTCGAATACAAGTTTTCAAACATGCTAATTCATGTGTCAAACCCAAACTCTTATTTTTACAGTTGAGCCTCACTCAAACTAAACACTCAAAAACTTGTTTCTGGAAGCGTGTAGAAAGGCGAGAAAGAGTGCAAATTGGAGGAGCAATAGTGAGAGGGAATGAAGGAGACATGGTAATTGAGAGAGAGATTTGGTGAGGTGAGGGGGGAGAGAGCTCGTGTGTGGGGTTGAGAGAAATGGGTGTGTTAGGATCGTGTTTTGTAATAGAGTATTTTTGGAAATTTAGAAGAGGGGGGTAATGGGATGAAAAGTGGGAGGTGCCTTTAACATTGCCATTGGCTTTATTGAATTTTCAGGCTTTGACCAGAGACAAAAACCACGGTATTAAGCCCACAAAATACACACTCATCCGCCCAAAACAATACTAAGGGGTGGCGTTTGCTTTTTTCACACCCCCTCCTACTCAAAACACACCCCATAAGGGTGTGAAAAGACCAAAATGCCACCCAAAACCTTTTTTTTTATTTACGAAATTTCACCTGTTCGAACACGGGCCTTCAAACGGGTTCGAATGCCATCGTTCGTGTGTGTTAAATCTTGACTTCACACCTCTCGCGCGTAATTTCACCTATTCAAGATGCGGTCGCGAATGCGTTCGCATGAAGATGTTCAACACCCTATTTTATTACAAAAAAAATAGACTCTCACACCACATTCACTTTTTGTTGCGTTAAGCGTGACGTTGTTGACGCTGTTGAAACAGTCGCCGCCGTTCGAATATATAAAACATGTTTCTCACGAGCTTTCACGCGAGATTATTTTTGGAGGGGGTGTGGGAAAAACAAATGCCTAAGGGGTTTGACCAAAAAAATATATATAATAAGGGGGGGAAAATTATGATACTCTCCAAGCGTCGTGTTTGCGCGTGTATAAACCTTCCGATTACTGATCTGCAAAGCAACCCACCAAAACGGAGAGTACTCAACACGCGCCACTCCTCCGAATACGAAAACTTTTAAAATTCTCGCATATGAAACTCCCGCTACAAAAAGTCCTTCTACCCCTCAATTCCGCGTGACAATCACGCACAAAGCCACGTGTCTCGTCACTGGTTCGTACTAAACACGCGCAATATTCAGAGTGAGTGCACTTCCCGAATATTCGGTGATATAATGCTTACCAGGCACGGCTCTTAGGTGCAACCCCAAACGCGTAACCTGGTCCACGGCCTTCACGAACCCACCGTTGTCGTACACTTATGACGATTCATTAAAACGACCACCGTTTCGACAAGGAGAGAGAAAGACGAAGTTTTAGAGAGAGAGAGAGAGAGAGAAAGGTAGATCTAGATCCGACCGGTACCGAGGTAAACAAGCTTCGAAACCTTACTGAATCTTTCTCTCGTGATAAATTTTTATAGTTCTGGTTCCTCGTTTCCCTCTTGGTTACGAGTGAGCCCTAGGAATTTAGGAAATTGATTTGGCGGTGGAGGGAAGCCCTAGAAACTTTAGGGTTTTGATTCTTTATGCGTAGTTGTTTGATTTGGGGGTGTCTAAAACCCTAGGATTTTAGGGATTTGGGGTGGGTGTTGGGATTAGGGTTTTGGATGTATGGCTTCGGGGCCTGTAGGTGAAGGAGATGGAGCTAGAGAAAGGAAGAGATTTAAGGGTAAGGTCTACACAAGGAAAGTGTTCAAAGGCCCCAAGAAATCTGCCAACGCAGGGAACACTGTAGCTTCTGCCATCACCACTAATAAAGATGACAACGCCGCCACTGCTACAGTCACCAATGAAACTGAAACTAATACTAACCGCGCCGATGAAGCCAAGAGCAATACAGATAACGTTTTGGCTCAGCCACCGGCTCCACAGTTGGAAGAGAATTTAACTCAGCTGGAAGGGAGTTCAAGATTGGTGGAGGGAATTCACCTAGGTCACAGGTGAATTCAAGATCGGAAGATGGTAATTTACCCCAGCAGCAATTGGAGGACCAGAATTCGACTCAGCCACAAGTGAGTTCAAGAACCGAGGATGGTAAATCACCCCAGGAGCAATTGGAGGAGCAGAAATTGTCTCAGCCACAAGTGAGTTCAAGAACCGAGGGTGGTAAATCACCCCAGAAGCAATTGGAGGAGCAGATTTTGGCTCAGCCACAAGTGGGTTCAAGAACTGAGGATGATAATTCATCCCAGCAGCAATTGGAGCCACAAGTGAGTTCAAGAACGGAGGATAATACTTCACCCCGGTTGCATGAAGACTCGAGACCAGAGGATGGGACTTTGCCCCTGCAGCAAGTAAATTCAAGATTGGAAGAGGGGAATTCGTCTCAGCAGCAAGAGCAAGAGAACTTGAGATTGGAGGAGGGGAATTCGTCTCAGCAGCTTGTGAGTTCAAGATTGGAGGAGGGTAATTTGGCTCAGCCCCTGACACAATCAGTTTCTAATGACACACAGAGCGGTCAGCAGGATGAGCCTTCTAACCTCAATGTTCAGCAGGAGGAGGATGTGCCTTTGAGTCCCAGCCATAGGCAAGGGGCTGTTCCTTCTGTGAATGGGGGTGTGGAGCCACAACAGGAGGACAGAATCAAGATCAATTTGGCATCAAAGTCAAAGCAGGAGATGCAAAAGCTACGCTGGAAGTTTGAAGGTGAGCTTGGTGTTGTGAGAAGTTTGGTCAGGAAGATTGAGGTGAAACAGGGGAGGGTTGGTGGATATGGAAATTCAAATTTATTGGTGGGTACTAGGATTGCTAATGGAGGTGGAGCAAAACGAGCTCACTCAGAAATAGCATCTGCTGGTACTCTACGACAACCTACCAGGCCTTTTCACCAGTTTAGTTTGCCAATGTTAGAGAACAGTCAAGGGATTAGTGAAAGTGTTGAGAAGGAAAAGAGAATGCCTAAAGCAAACCAGTTTTATCACAACTCCGAGTTCTTGCTTGCAAAAGATAAATTTCCACCTGCGGAGAGTAACAAAAGTCGAAATTGAGTTGGAAGAAGCAAGGTGGTGGAGAAATGGGTTATGGTTTTCATATGGGACCTAAGTTTTTCAAGAGCTGTAGTTCACTACTTGAAAAACTGATGAAACACAAGCATGGTTGGGTGTTCAATGCTCCTGTTGATGTTGAGGGTCTTGGTTTGCATGATTATTTTACTATCATCACCCATCCCATGGACTTGGGAACTGTGAAGACAAGGCTAAACAAGAATTGGTACAAGTCACCAAAGGAATTTGCAGAGGATGTGAGACTCACTTTCCACAATGCTATGACATATAATCCGCAGGGACAGGATGTTCATGTAATGGCAGAGCAGCTGTCAAAGATATTCGAGGACAGATGGGCTATAATAGAGTCTGATTATAATCGCGAGATGAGATATGGCATAGATTATGGGGCTGCTCCCCCTGGACCTTCACCTTTGTCTAGAAAGGTTCCTCCATTTCCTCCACCAGCTCTTGATATGAGAAGGATTTTGGACAGATCAGAATCTATGGCACGAACTTCTAGACCTATGAGCATTACTCCTTCAAGTAGGACCCCAGCTCCAAAAAAGCCGAAGGCGAAAGATCCTCATAAAAGAGACATGACATTTGAGGAAAAGCAGAAATTAAGCACAAACCTCCAGAATTTACCTCCAGAGAAGCTTGATGCTATTGTGCAAATCATTAAGAGGAGAAATTTTGCACTGGATCAACATGATGATGAAATTGAAGTGGACATTGATAGTGTGGATGCTGAGACTCTTTGGGAGCTTGATAGATTTGTGACCAACTATAAGAAAGGTTTGAGCAAAAGCAAGAGGAGGGCTGAACTCGCTCAGGCTAGAGTGAATTCTTTACAGAATGCCACCCAGAAGGTAAGGATATGAATTTAACGTCTAATAATTGATAATGCATACTTTGGAAAGCTATTATTGCTAAAATGCACTATATTTTGCTTTCTGTAGAGCCAGGCACCAGCTATGGTAGAGATTCCGAAAGAAACACAAGCAGGTAATTTTTAAGAGTTGGACTTGGGTGTTTTTGGACTATTATTTATCTCAATTATTTTTTTACTGAAATATCTCTTCTGTTTGTTTACGTGCAGATGAAAGAAATGTTCCCCCATCCATGCCTATGCAAGGGGGAAATCAAGCTTATAATAGGAGTAGGTCAAGTAGTTCAAGTAGTTCGAGCAGTGATTCTGGATCTTCTTCAAGTGGTATTTTGATTAATTTATCTTGTTATTTTTATCTGCATACTTTTGCTTATTGTTGATGCCATATGTTCTGTCCTTCTCATTTGTATGTGTTGTTGCAGATTCTGATAGTGACAGTTCTTCAGCATCTGGATCTGATGCAGGGTCACAAGGGACCTGAATATACTGTCAGGTAGAGCTACATACATGCTTTTATCTTGTATTATATTATATGCCCTGTGACTGCTTTTTGTCTAGTATGTCTTCTGCTCCTGCATCATATTCTGCCAGCACTTCTACTCTTTTGAATTTCAACACATTCAAACCGAGTGATCTATGTGTGTTACATAAGACAGTCTTGCGATAGAGGCTTAATAAGTTTGAAACAATTATAAAATTGAATACCTTTCTGATTTGTATAAAAGTGGGCGGAGTCCAGTAAGTATAAATTTTATATTTAGTTTATTTTTTTGTCAACAAAATCTTGCGGATATTTCCTCCAAGGAAAAATTGAATTAACTCCATCATATGGGGCTTTCTTCCTCTGTTGTTGTTGCTTCTTTGCTCTCAAGTTGTCAACTGGTGTTCTTTAGTGAACTTAGATATATAGCTGTTTAATATCACCCTGGCAGTGAGATAGGTTTAAATTTTCGTGTACTCTGTCCTTGTTAATTTAATGATTTTATTAAACTAGTAACTACTAACTTGTAATTTAAGTTTCATTTTTTCCTTCACACTATAGTTACATGGTTTCTATGAAACATCCTTGTCAAATGAGGGGAAAGGTTTTTCTGTTTGACTAGGCTTCGCCTAGGAATCCTAGGAAAAAGGAGGGTGTTTTCATAAATCATAAAAGTTGCTTTCAACTACAGCATTTTCTACTTATTGGTTTTTACCGTGATCTGGTTCCTTTTTCCACTTATTTGTATGCTATTTTTTGGCGTGGGTGTGTTTATCTCACTACTCATGCTTTTTGGATATGGCGATTGACTTTTTTTCTCTATATATTGTTTTTCTATCCTAGGACTTAGGAGCTTCTCTGTCTGAACAATATATAAATAGGCGAGTTAGTCGATGCTGTTTTCTCTACTTGTAATTGTCGAGAGAACGTTCTGTTTAAATTGCAAAGATAACTCTGAACCGTTGTGTTTGGTAATCTTATAAAATTCCAAAAGTTTTTGGTCCCTGTAGCTGTTTGTGTAGGAACTAGGAACAGCTATGGAGGGGCATTTCAGGATCTGAGTGAAGTGTATGACTAAAATGCTAGTCTGACCTGATTTCTTTTTCTTTTTGGTTGTAATATTGCACTGCCTTTATGAGTTGCTTTGCTAAAATGTTGTCTGATTAAAGGGGTTTTTCCAAGATTTTGACTTTGAAATGCTGCTTGTTTTCGGTTTGTAACTACTTGTTGCTTCATCAAAACTGTTTCTAACATGTATTTCTGAAACCAATCTTGTTTTTGAAAATTGTAAGAATGAAAATACACAACATAACAATGGAGCATAATTGCCTTTGGAGATTCAATTACGTGACATAGATAGATAGCAGTTTTTGTGTGGGTATAGATAACAGATCTTTAGGAACATGTCTTATTTATCTTGTGGACTTTTGTCAGTTTTATGTTTTCCTATGAATTCTAAAGCTTATTTTTTGAATGCCTGTCTGAAGCCCCTCTTCATTTTTTTTTTATCTCAGATCGCTTGTCTGAAATCATTAATCATAAAAGTTTGAACTTGAAATACTGCTAATTTGTCTCCCATTTGTTTTATTTGATGTGGCAGATGTTAGATACTTAGGGTAGATAAAGATACGACGTTTGCCTAGTTGGTTTTTGAAGCTTCCAGACTATGGATCTCAATTGAACTGAACAGTTGGATTATAAGGGAAGCATTCTGAAGGCCGTCGGTGATCCTAGTGATGCAGTTTGGGATTTTTTGTTCCCACGTGTTGGAACTCTCGACACGAAATTCTTGTATAATAATACTACTTGTTAGATTGTGATGATAATTAGGTAGTTAGTTTTCCGTAGCATGTGTACATCGCTAACTACTGCTGCGCATTGAGTTTTGTTGAATGAAATATTTTTTATTTTGTGCTGGCAGATTCAGGATTCTCATCTTAGTGTTATACAAAGATAATATGTAATTTCTAGCTCTTGAATATCTCATTAGATGTATCTTACAACTGTGAAAATTCAATTGCTTGTTTTACCCTTTGATTCTTGGTTATCAAAGTTGTTGATACGACGACTTCCCTGCACTTGTATTTTTGTTTTCTTGGATACTTTTGAATAGGAGGATTAGGGCTGGGTCTATCCTCACTCAAGGCTATTCACACCCTTTGAGTGAAATATTTTTCAAAACAAAAATATCCATAATTTTTATATACCCCTTTATGAAGTCCGTTTAAATACTCATGTGTAAACTTAGTAGTTTACACACAAATTTGTATGAACTGAATTCACACATTTATGCTTTGAGTATATGTGAATTCGGTTCACATAAACATGTGTAAACTGAGCTCACATACATTCAAAACTAGTTTTGAACATGTGTGAATTGAGTTTGCAGACGTTTGGAACTTATTACAGATCGTATGTGAACTTAATTTACACATGTTTAAAACTTATTACTGAGCGGATGTGAACTCGGTTTTTTTTTTGGTTCAGACCATGACTGGTTACCCACGGAGTGTCCTTACACTTTCAACAAAAGACTAATATCTGCTCGCACTTACCACCACCGAGTTTGTCCACTGTAGAAATTGAACCCGATAGCACTAGGTCAACTCATGTCCCAGTTTACACACATTTGTGTGAACTAAATTCATATACATTCAGAAATTAGTGTTTAATATATGTAAACTAAGTTCACACATGTGAATTAACTAAGTAGGAGAATTTAGTCATTTCATCTCTGATAACAAATAAGAAATAAACAGACTTAAAAAAACATTTAATGAAAAAAAGGTAAATTTAAAATAAAATTTATTACTTTGCAAATTACGTATCCAATCATGGATACACATCAAAGTCTCAAAAACATCTTCATGCAATTTACTACGTTGTGAACTTACAATCACCAATACTAAAAGGTGACTGTGAAACAATTGTAGAACTTAAGTGTAAATATATGTTACCCCCTGCAAATATGTTCATTATCCATTTACCCCCCTGGGTAAATATATGTTACCCCCTGCAAATATCCTCATTATCCATTTACTCCCCTGCAAATACGCTCATTATCCATTTACCACCCTGCAAATAATAATTGTTTCAACATACACTTAACGTTGTTAACAAAATCTAACAGCAGGGGGTTAACTAGAAATAATTTATATTTGCAAGGTCTTTTTTAAAAGTTTTATTTTTGCAGGGGGTAAATGGATAATTTATATATTTGCAGGGGTAACATATATTTAAACCAATAAATAATAACAAATAGGCTTAAATATCATTTACCCCCTGCAAATATCAGCATAATCCATTTACCCCCTGTAAAAACAAAAATTTTAAAAAGCCCCTTGCAAATAATAAGTGTTTCTAGTTACTTCTGCAAGAGTAAACATAAACAATTTATATTTTGCGAGGGTGTAACCGTAAACGCTTATACCCATTATACACTTAACGTTGTCAACATAATCTAACAACAGGGGTAACCGTAAACGGTTTATATTTGTAAGGGGCATTTTAAAACTTTTATTTTTACAGGGGGTAAATGGATTATGGTGATATTTGCAGGGGGTAAATGATATTTAAGCCTAACAAATATCACATATGATCATCAAACATAATATTTAAAAATCAAAGATAAAACAAGTTAAAGACATATTTGCATTAAAGTGCTTAAGTAGTACTTAATTAGTGGTCCTATTTCACAAAGTTCAAATATCATCAAATATTGGACAATTGTTAAATTAGGTTAATGATTTAATGAGGTGGCGAGTGACTTGATAATGTGGCAATGCACCACTGAAGACTAATGTGGCTATCCAGGTCAACAATTATAATCTAGAAAATAAAATTACTAAGGGAAATGAGTCACGACTAGTTTAAAGTATGATGGGAGGTAAGTAAAACCATAGTTATTAAAACCAACTTGAACATCAGCCTGGTCAGGGCATTGATCAAATCTATGGGTCAGTGGTCGGACCACATGATCCAGACACGACTAAAAAAATAATAAAAATAGAAATGACTTGTATAAATTCATACATCGCAACACCATCAAAAAATGACCATACCTTAAAAATCTCAAAAAAAAACTCAACACAATTCACCCATTGATTCTTCATACTCAATAGATCAAATTCAAATCCATAACCATAAGGTCCATAACGATGTAGTTGTGATTTTTTTGTTGTTAAAAACGCCCCCGCGGGGGTCATGGGTCACTAGATTGATGCTAACCCAATTGGGTCCTATCAGGTT
Source organism: Oxytropis ochrocephala (assembly GCA_020916435.1). Classification (NCBI taxonomy): domain Eukaryota; kingdom Viridiplantae; phylum Streptophyta; class Magnoliopsida; order Fabales; family Fabaceae; genus Oxytropis; species Oxytropis ochrocephala. The sequence continues at coordinate 92,839,803 of CM037094.1, forward strand.
GATATGGTTCAACTGTGTGTCTGATCTGCTAAGTGACGCGACTCAGTTGTGTGAGTGGGTCACAGTCGGACCAGTCAAGTTGGTCTGAGTTTGAGAACCATAAGTGGAACTAGACCTAATTGTCAAGAATTGAACTCGGTCACGTCCTTTTAAATGAAGTGTTTTATCCAGTTGCACTTAAAAATGGGGATATTAATTTGATGCCTAATAAATGAAAATGTGGGTTTATTCCCTAATAGAGATTAAAATGTCCCCAAAAAATTATGTAAAAAACTAATCTATCCCACATTTAAGTTTTTTTTTTTGGGTACATATATCCCACATTTTTATTGAGGATCAAATTGACTAAAATGACATCTGCCTTTTTTTATTATTTTATTTTAATGGGCCAACTTGAGTATTGAAACAAAAATAAGGGTTTTTTTTTTTGGACCCCCACCTCATCCCCAAAAACCCCCACCCAAATTTAAAACCACAAAAATGCCTTTTGAAAACGTTTTTTTTTAAATTTTTAGCTTTATCGTATATATCTGCTTTGAAAGCGTATATACTCTGACCTTTTTTGCCCATCGTATATAATTATACACCCCACAGGCGTATATACGATCGTATATACGCCTGCAGGGTATATATATGATGGGCAAAAAAAAAGGTCGTATATACGCATCTCAAAGGGGTATATATACGATGGGTTTTTTAATTTTTAATAATTTATTTTAATTTTTATTACTAAAAAATTTCTAAAAATTCGTTAAATAGTCAACACTACTCCAAAAATTATAAAAACACCACTAAAAATCTAACAAAACCAAAATAAGGCTATACAAATTTTTTAGATTTTTGGAGACTATGAAAAATTAAAAAAATCGTAAAAATTAATGCTTGATGGAATTTGGGATTTTGAGGTAGTAGTCCCGTAAGAAGTTCCTTCTACTTTAGGAGTCTTGATTCTTGATTTTTTCGCTTTTAATGGTCCGTGGTTTTCATTACGATCGGAGTATGTTGCCTAAAACCGATTTTTAGCTTAAATTATTCGTTCGACGTATAACATCGCCACGCTTTAACGAACTACACACAAAACCTATTTTCGCGACTCATATAATTTTTATTTGACTTAAAAAATTTAAAAAAATATAATGGGGTCGATATATACACAGAGGGGGTATATATCGACCTATTTTAAGCATCGTATATACACCTCCCAAGGCGTATATACGATTAAGGTGAGGTTTTCCAATCGTATATACGCCTTGGGGGGTGTATATACGATGCCTAAATGCAAAGGGTCGTATATATACCCCCCCAGGTGTATATACGATTGGTCAAAAATTTGTAAAAAAAAATACGTTTTCAGAAGGGTATTTTGGGGTTTTCAGTGTGGGTGGGGGTTTATGGGGATGGGGTGGGGGTACAAAAAAAAAAACCCCAAAAATAATCAATCTTTGTAATTTGGTAGCAAAAAGTTCTCTTGGACCTTCTAGATCACAAAGTAGATAGATAGATAGTAGAAACTCGGAAGCGTCTAGGTTGTTTATCTCACTTTCTGTTGTTCCTTCCCTGTGACGAACAAAAAAACCTACAGATTGAAAGATCAATAAAGTGATAATTACAAAGAAAGAAAGAAAGAAAGAAAGAAAGAAAGAAAAATGTGCAACTCAGATGGCGAATGCAGGCCGTTGGGTTTCCTATTGGGTCTTCCTTTTGCCTTTCTCTGTCTCATCATCTCAATTGTTGGTCTTGTTATCTGGATTGTCGGGTACGCTAAAAATTCTCTTTTTATTATTATTCCTATGATTGATATCTTCAATTCTCTCTTTTGGGTTAGTTTAATTTCTTCATATCTGATCTGGGTTGTGAGAAAAATCAAAACTTTGATATCATATTTGCAGATTATTGCTGACATGTATATGCCCCTGTTGCTTGTGTCTAACGGTAATAGTGGAGCTTGCGCTAGAATTGGTGAAGGCTCCATTGCATGTCATGGAATGGTGTACCTCTCAGATCCCTTGCTGATTCACTTTCTTCTAGTTTATAACTTCCTTCTTGGAAGAAAATTTAGATTTGTGTTTGATGTGTGGCCTTTTGGATTTTTTAGAGAAAATCAATAGCACTGTGTTATAAGTGAGTGAAATAAACAACCAATTCACTAGTTAGAAGTAGAACCAAATGGATGACAGCAGAAAAGCGTTTTCTTGCAGTATATAATTATATCATGTTCATCTAGCTATGATCTGAATTATTTCTGCATATACTAGTGATCGTCGCTTAGGCCAATGAAGTGTTGTAGTCGTTCGCTTGATTAGCCGATCGTTGAGTGAGGAAAAGGACCGGTCTTGGCTTCACGAGCACCTCGGGTGGTGACCGCAATGACACTCCAACGCCTTTCAGTCGGTGTTGGTCGCTCGCAGCGATAACACAATACGTCACTGATGCCATATCACGAATGGCGTATATATCTTCTTTGTTCTGAAGCCGCTTTTGCGAAGATTTCGCCGACTAGCGCAAAGTGCACTCCAAGCAATCGAGCTTGGGCGATTCTGTTGATATGGGCCGACGCCCAAATGCTATTGGAACCTCTCGGTTTTTTGATACACACCCCGAACAACTAGTATTGTTAGGTAATGTGAAATGGTGTAAATTTAGCCTTTGTACTACTGAACGTTATTAATCAGCTATGACCTGAAACTCCTTGATCAACCGTTTGTGTATTGGTATCCAAACACCTACTTTGTGTTGTGTAATAATGTTATCAAAACCCATCCAATGCCTCTACAAAACCATGTCCAGAACTACCCTCTTCTGAAGGCATGATGAGTATGTATATTATAGTTCACTACTTCAATATCACATTAATTTTCATGGTGTACAAAATAAAACTCTATACGCCACAAGATATAAATACTTGCTTTATTTTATAGAATCACAAAATAGCATTTTTATTCATCTAAAACTCCATAAAACAGCTTATTCATGACAGATAGTATTCCATAAAACAGCTTATTCATAAACATCCATCAAACAAACTCACTTCTCCAACAGCAAGCACCTTAGCTGTCTGTGCTTGCTGTTTCTGCTACTGGTGTGACATTATGTATTCATTCCTCCTTAGCTGCTTGTTTCTCTCGAGCACTTGCAATCATATCCATTCGCTTCTGTAGAGCTTCAGCTCTGTACTTATTAACTGCTTCTAATCGACATCGTTCATATTCTTCACCTCTTCTTCTTTCTTCCCCCTCCCTATCACCACCTATCTGTTCAAAAATATATGTACAAGTTAATAAACCAAAATTTCATTCAACATAATTACTAATAGTTATAACAACAAATTTAGTTATGTCTTCATTCTTCAATAAATTTCTCCAGTTATTTAATTGCCTATTTTAGTGTATATGTAAACCTTAAATTGTTCTCCCTACCTACCTCTTTGGTCGGAGCTACAGTTTCATCTCTTTGTGTTGCTTGACCCTCTTTTCTGTCTTCCATTCTTCTTGCTCGCTTCTTTTCCCACTCTCTTTTCTTTCTCCTCGACCGGGAAATATGGATTAATAAATGTTCTTGCTTCCATAGAATAGAGGCATCTGCTATATATGGATTAATTAATGTTCAAAATTCTAATAGCGGTTGGATTGGATGAGCTTATCAGCAAAAGCTTGAGGCTTAAGACACGTAAAAGAAGATTCCATGGATGACACCTGGTTCCTTATCAATTGGTTCCTATGTCGACACTAATAAGGAAAATCTTGCCAATTATGTTATACTAGTGCTATCAACCGTGCTCCGCACATGCTTGACCTATATTATATTATACTATATTATTTTAAATTATAATGTTATCTATCGATGTATTAACTAAATTTTGTAGAGGAATTTTAAGACAAATTTATTTCTCTTATTACATATATAATATAAAATTATACGATACGAAAATCAACTTTGTTTCTTGATGTCACTCCTCTTAACGACAGAGACGTAAATAACATTCATCGGAGGCACATTTAAGAACATCACGACTTACGATTTGTTTTCTTTCAGAACTTCGATATTGAAGGTTGAAACAATTTACCATTTAATTTTATGTCCAAACATCTAAACATTTTTTTGAGTCTAAAGTACCTAAACAAGTATTTGTACCGGTTGGGGTGCCCATTTGCACTCTTCTTTAATATTATTTTTTGCTATAAAAAAAAATCTAACCATTTTTTCAAGTCTAAAGTACCGAAAACACATTGTTTAACATCACATTTTACATATTTAGTCATGAAAATATTTTCTCTTTTTACCAAACTGGTTATTGAAGAACGAACTTCGCGTATTTGAATAGTTGAGTTTTTTTTTGGACTCCAAAGTACTTCAAACACACACTACTCCCTCCGGTCTCTTTTATAAGCAAAATTAACTACTTTCACGATGATTAAGAAAATTAGTTAAGTACAATTAATTGTCTAGTTTTCATACAAAAAGTTAACCAAATTTACTGAATTAATCTTTTTAACCAAATTTAGTAAAAGTAGTTAACTTTTGCTTATAAAAGTGACCAAAAATTTAATCATGTTTTTTGCTTATAAAAGAGACCGGAGGGAGTACTTAGTATCACACTTTATATATTTTGTTAAAGAATTATATATTTTTTCATTTTACTAAAATAGTTATTGAGAAACGAGCTTTGCGTAAAAACATCTTATTTAGCACACACTTTTACGTATTTCGTGACAAAATTATTTGTTCTTTTCACGAAACCGATTATTGAGAAACGAACTTGCGCATTTGAGGCAGTACAATTTTTCTAGACTCTAAAGTCTGCAAAAACACACTACTTAGCGCTTTTACGCATTATGTCACACTACTATGCGTATTATTTTTCACCAAACCGGTTATTAGAAACGAACTTAACGTATTTAAACATCTAATTTTTGTATGGAATCTAAAGTACCCTAAAACATACTTTGCTTAGCACACACTTTACAATTTCGTGATTTTTTCTCACTAAACTGGTTATTGAGTAACAAATTTTGCGTATTTGAATAGTTAAATTTTTCTAACCTCTAAAATACTCCAAAACACACTGTTTTATATCGTACTTTACATATTTTGATTGAAAATTACGATTTTTCACTAAACTAGTTATTAAGTAACAAACTTTACCTACTCTTTTTGGTTACTATGTTTTTGGTGCGCAGTTTCCACCGGCTTTGCCGATAACTAATCTACGTCGGGGAACTTGGCTGGCCACGAGTATCCGGCTTTGTCAGCCCGTGTGGTTCTCCCCTCGCAACAGATTGTTTGTCACACCTAAGATTCGAACCCGAGACCATGGGGTGGGACCCAAGTCCAGTTACCATTTGAATTACCACTTGGACCAACCCTTGTACGTACAAACTTTACCCATTAGAACATCCAAAAAATTTACCTAAATTTTAAAATAACAAAATATATATAAAAAAAGGGAAAGTAGCCTACAAGACTAATATACATTTGAATAGGTAGAATAACCATTAGAATAATATATAAAAACAGAAAGGAAAAAAAATGCTAATACCACTTTTTCATTTTTATCTTTCTTTCTAAATTTCACTTTGGTCCTTTATCTTGATTCTGCTTTCACTTTGGTTCTTTTATCTTTCATTTATTGTTTCATTTTGATCCTCTTAAACGAATACGTGTTGGTGCAGCGTATTGTATGAGTTATTCAAAAACAAGAAATTAAAGTGTTCTTGGTATTATCAAGCACATTCGTAGTGTTATTATTTTTTTAAGACACCAAAAATAAAACAATAAAATGAAAGAAATCAAAGTTGGACCAAAATGTTCTGTTTAATTATAAATCCAATTGCAACGCCCAAACAAATTGTTGGTTTTGAGATTTCATTCCACTTAAACAATGATCAAAACTGAACGGATTACGTTATTCATCAACAGCCCGTCTAGCTCAGTTGGTAGAGCGCAAGGCTCTTAACCTTGTGGTCGTGGGTTCGAGCCCCACGGTGGGCGTTTATTTTTTTATTTTCCGATTTTTATTAAAACTTCTATAAAAGTAATGTTGGTATGTGTCCAACTTTATTAAAAATACAAAATTTTAGCATCAAATTACCTGTTTTGAGTCTAAGTTATCACAATTCACAAGTTTGAGTTTACTAATTATATATTAATTAATATATGTGTATGTATATTAGGGACAGGTTGGGTAACCCGAGTGTCAACTCGAACCCGTCAACTGAAGTCGAGTTACTACTTGGGCCGGTCCCATTTGTCCATTTTTTTGTGTGGGACAGGATTGGATTCAACCCAAAATTAGTGGGTTGAGACGGGTTGGCGGGTTGGGATCGGTCCTGCACACCCCTAGCTCGATTTACAACGAACGAATTATCCATTCCTATTCCAAAATACGAGCTTTTATAAACACAAATTTCATCCACAACAATGTACATTTACAATTTGGATTTTGAGCATCAACTTATTTTTATTGCCCAATTAGAAGAAGCAAATGGTGAAATAAATTTCAAATATTTCCTAAAGTTGAAAACAATGGGTTTTCCTCTAAAAAGTTGTGAAGGTTATAAACACATTTGATTTGATGTTTGTCAACGAGTAAGAGCTGCATAGAGAAGCTGATTCCAAGTATCAGGAAGTCCAGGAAGACACCAATGACTACAATCTGTTGCCATAACACCACTATATCCTTCTGGATGTGCATCTTTTCTGTATTGTGACAGTGTTGTCACATCTAAGAAATACACTGCTTTACTCATTCTTCTCAACACCTTGTTCACTATCACCCATGCCATTGGTGTCCCTCCTGGATACTTCAATCCAAAAAATGGTTGTTTCTCACTCATGCATGAGTTTGCTGGTTCATTCCAATCTCTCCCCCTATTTCATTACAAACCACACACCATATCAATTTTATTATACACCTCCACACATATTGCCAATTAATAAATAATAACTTACTGGTAATGCACAGGAGAAATTCCTAGAAAGAAGACTTTGGTTTGTGTTGGATTGACGTTCTTTTCAACCCACCTAGCCCAAGTTTGTAGTCCTTTGTAGAATGCAACGAAACGGTTCATGTCTTTGTACAATTTATTATTCTCCTCAACATAATCCCACCTGCAGACCAAATATATATTAGTTAGCATGATGAGAATAATAATAATGTGATTATGTGACGGATGAATGAATCATCTTACGGTTGTGCGTTTCCGGTATGGGTCCACCAATGCCACGTGTTGAAGATCAAAGCGTCCATTCCTCTCCAAGCGTCACCATTTGTGATTGAGTCAAGCTTCAAAACTCTTCCAGCTTTCTCATGGTCAAGGTCTACCAAATATGCTGTGCGGTACAGAAATAACTGGACACCATAGTCCTGAAACAAAAACAACAACAACATTTGATTTGATTTGATTAGACTTTCAATTCATGTTAAGTTCTCTATCTACTTTGTCTATATTAAACTTTTTATAAAGATTAACTAGCTAGGTGAAATTCTATCAAGGTTGGTCAAAATCTTACATGAAAAGATGCGTCTCCTAAAATATACAGTATTATCATATGTTACTTACCTTTGTGCCAATACTAATTATCTCTGTTTTGATATTTGCAAAAGAAAGGAGGAAAGGATGATAAATTAAAAAGGCAAAAAGTGGCCCTTCCTTGTTAAAGAAGTGGTCCATTATTGAAACTTATATCATAAACAAACATGATGAAGTAAATAGTCAGATATAGATATTCTGGTAAGACTTACCAAAAACTACATCAAATTTAGTTACAGCTCATGATGGTAGCTGTGCTACTGTTCAATACTTAATTCCAGGATTGAATTAATTAACAATAATCATTTTACTAAACAGACATTTCTTTGACAAAGTTTTTGTTTGTATAATAAAAACAACTGATTTTAGGAATTTGGAACCAACATGTTCTAAGAAAAAGTTCCAGGTTTTCTTTGCAAAAGAGCAAGACAAATGGAACTGTTGGAAAATACAGTAGTTTGTTTAAAGCAAGTTTTGAATATGAAGCCAAGATAAAAAAAGGCTTCCACTTTCCACCACAAATAAGTTAATATATACTTGGTAACGGAAACTCCACGTCTCTTCTAATAATCTCTCTCTATTTGAGCTAAATATATATACTTTAGAGTAGATTAGTAGTGTTTGATAATAAAATTTTAGAACTAAACAGTATGTTTTTATGTTTGTTGATGTGGTTGAGAAAATTATTATGTATAGAGGTTTAAATTATGCATAAAAAGTAACAAAACAGTTGAAATAATATATGAAGAGAAGAAAGAGTTATTGTTAGCAATTAAAAATGTCCCCAGCAGAAGGGAAAGCCTCCAACCTATCACATCCATTCTTTATTGCTTCAAAGTAATACTAATACAGACATAACATTGTGATATACTAAGATTTATAATACTCCAAATAGATCAGATTTGATTTGAGTTCAAATAAGAAATGACTTTCCAACTTAAAAGCAGCAAAAGAGAAGAAAATGACAGAACAGAACAGAACAGACCTCAAATGTGAGTGAAGAGATAGCATCTCTTTGTCTGAATGTAGTTCTGGACTTTGGAACCCAAGCATGAATCATACATGCTAATGAATTGAATTGGTTTAAGCTCAATGAATCACCAACAAACATAATCTTCTTCCCTTTATATCTTTTCAAAAAATCCAATCCATTGAACCTGCACAACAATTTCATAACACCACTTAGCTCCAACACAAAAACATAGTAAAAGAATAGAGAGAGGGATAGAGGAAAAAAGTACCTTGGCAATGGACAAGAAAATGGTGTCCATCTATATTTCTGGTAAAGTTTATCTGGGCGACCATGTTTTTGGCAGTTAAATTGTGGATCTATGAAAGGACAAGTAGAAGGATCATAGAGAGGATATGAAGCGTCGTAAACCCATTTACCACGGAACCAGTTGCATTTTCCTCCCAGTTTACTCTCTCCTAAACTTGTTTCATTACTGAAAGAGTCAAAAACCTCTGCTTTTGTTTGTTGAGAAAACAGAAACAGAGTTAGAAACAGGGCATGTAGTACTAGTACCACTATTGAACCCATTCCTCTCGGGTCACGATTTTGTTTAGTGAAGAAGATAATAAACTTGTCAGCTAATTATGGTCTTATATATATAATGTGTCTGCAAAAGGTGAAGAGAGAGAGAAATAGGAAGAGTTAGAGGAGGGTTCCACGATCCTACATGGAATGTGAAAACACAACACCTTTGGTTTTCTTGTTTTCGATTTTATTTTTTTATATATTTTTGAATATTTGGATAGAGTTTGCAACCTTGTGGGGTTGGATGTTATGTTACCTTTGCAACCTCTGAGAAATCTTGTTGGTTTGTGATTCAAAATAATAGCAACACTTACCCACCAAAGAAAGACAATTCAAAAATAAGCAGCTGATTTTTTCTTATAATTGCGGCGAAATTAAGTAAGTTAGTTAACTTAATTGTCTTAATTGAAAACTAATGAAGACATCCTTATAGTATTAATATTATTAAATGGATAAACATGATTCCCCCACAAGGGCATGGATCTCCTAACCAAATGGTGTTGCAGCAGGGACGCTTGGCACAGTCACATAATTAAAAGCATATCTTGAATCACACATTTTAGCTTACAAAATTATAATAAAATTTGATAAAATTTTGTGATTATTTGCCTTATGCTTAAATTTTGTGTCTGTCTATAATGTACAAACACAAAATTTGTAGCCGCCATATACAAACATGTGATGAGAGAGCCTTTGAGAATGTCAACTTTTTTTTGTCTTTAGACGGAGTTACAAGTATCATCGGTAAACTCACACACGTAAAATAAAGATCTAAAACAACATCAATTTTACCAATTGTGTTAGGTCTTACAGATTGTATATATTGTATATGAAATAATTTGAAAACACCTATTTGTATAATAGTAATTTTTTACATTCGTAAGACCTAAACAACTCACAAAATCAATGCCTCAAGAAAGTAGTTTAGCTTACGAGTTAAAAAACATAAAAAAGTTGCAAAAAGGAGGTCCAAGTTTTAAACCCTAAAAACAAACATTTTCCCACACCCCACTAACTAATATTTGCCTATAAAAAAAAACTGACAAAATCAAAATTGTTAGAGTAGACATTTTTCATAGTTGGTACCTCCACTTTGCATATGTAAGTAACTTACCACTCCAAACAAAAAAAAAAATGTTTGTTTTATTACATTACATGAGTCGCGTGAATTGGTGATGGTAATGAAAAATAATTTAGCGAAAGAGAGGGAGGGACGTAAGAAGTGAGGAGGAGGGGGGGTCCTATAAATGCAAGTGGCAAGTGGCGACTGTCTTGTTCGATTAGAAGCTGAAAACACCTTTAAGACAAGCTGGACTCAACAATCAAATACCCACCAAACTTGGAACATGAGATTTTCAAGTCAAACTCTGAGTTGTCATTGTTGGCTAATTGATATAAACGGGGTTTGATACAAGGATAAAGATTTAATTTAGTAGTAAACAAGTCAAAACGGACGGAACTTAAATCAATTAGCCAAGCTACACATTTTAATTGGGGGTCATGGGAATAATTAATTTTTAATCTAATTTGTTTGACAGATAATTAACAGAGAGCTAATGGAATCTAAATGAACATTTTCCTTTTAATATTAAGCCCCTAATGAAATCTAAATTAATATTTTCCTTCCATTACTATCTGTCAGGTTTGGCAGGACCACAACATTATGGAATTGGAATGGCTAGACTAGCTAGAATGAAGAAATATGTGGTTAATATTTTATAATAGTAGTATATTCCCAAGCTATTTAATTATTATTTAGTACATCAAATGAAAAACTATTATAAAATATATATATGATTGTTATTTTCTGTAGTTAATTTTATATTAGAATTTGAGGTTACCAAAAATAATTGAGGTTTAAATACCGTAATCTTTTTTTATTTATTTTAAATATCGTTTTCTTCACATAATTAGTGCAAATCACATTTTTTATTTTTAAACTTGTGCAAATATTTGACTTTTCATTAGGAGATGGCTGGCATGTGGGGAAATTCTATATAACATTGCTATCAACGTACGTAGTTATTTATCCTTCTCCATGTGATCCTTACCCCATCCTCGGTCCCCCAAAAAGTAATAAAATACTAGTTAGCTCATAACATATAACCTAACTAATGCTGAAAAATAAAACTTATAATGGAAAATGGTTTGGACTATTGCCAGCTATTTACATAGTGTTTTAATGCTTTTAATGAAAGGTTATTCTCAGTTCGTGTTTATAGGATAAAATTTTGCACTGACTAATACTTATAGAAGATAGTTGGTAGTGGATAAACTACTAAATTTACTCATTATTTGGTAAAATTGTAAAATTAACTGCTTAAATAATTATTAATTATTTAATTGATACTCATGGAGCTTCGGGTGGAAGATTTAATTGATACTCACGGTGGTCGTTGGAATGAGACACTTGTGCGCCAAGTCTTTACTAATGAGGAGGCCAATTGTGTCTTACGCATGTCGTTGTTATGTCTACATGATGATGACACCCTGATTGAAAACGAAGTAGGGACGGATTATATTCGGCCCGCTCTACTTATAATATGTTATTATTAATAATACGCACTTAAGAATGCCCGGTGATTGGATGAGTTTATGGCGGCTTCATATTCCTCAAAAGGTGAAGTTACTTCTTTATCGAAAACAGTTTCTGTTGAGAGTTTTATCAAATTGGAGAGAGAATCGATTCACCGGTTTCCGGATGTGCGTCTCAGATTTATCATCGGTTCCAAATATTCGTGCAAGACTCGTTCAAGGTTTCAATTCTTGATTGATAATAAACTAACTACACGAGCATCAATTAGTTTATATGAATTAACACTGTTTTAAAGCAATCGTCAAAACAACGTACTCAATCATTCGTGATGGTGAACAAGCATCACTAAACACAATCAATATCATAACTGAATTCAATCAATCCTCTATTAAACTATATTTTCAGAGACCAATTTACTTAACGAGACTCCATATCCTTTTTTTTGTTTAAAAAAAAATTAAGAGACCAATTTGCTTACTCACTTTAACAATAAATCATAGAGGAGGGAGGTGCTAGAATCCCCAAGTTCCCCTCTCTGAATTTGTCTAAGGACAAGAGAAAATATTTTTTTAAAAATAAACGGTTAAAGAGAGTTTTCTTCCTCTTTGGTATATCACTTTTTTAATACAAATTTGCACGTTTGCTTAACTATATTTTGAATTTAAATATAACTTACAGAAAATTTTATTTTCTTATTATAAACTTTATCTATTACTGAATGTTAAACTAAAAAGGAAAAAAAACTAAACATAAAAATCCATACATGTTTTCATAACTTCTGTTAAGAGTCCCACATCGGATGTGATATAGTCTGAAAAAGAGTTTATAAGTGGGTGACATCCCTCACCTTACAAGCCGGTTTTGTGGGATTGAGTTAGGCGTTAAACCATATTCTAAGAACTTCTTCTTCTTTTTTTTAATAAAATTGTAAGATAATTATTGAACATAATATTTAAGAGAGACACTATTGGCTGTATTGTTCTTTCTTGATTCCTCGAGTTGTCAGCACCCAAACTTGAATAAGCCTTTGAGTTGTCAGGTTTGGTGGCTTTAAGCAACCATTATGTTAAGCTCCCTTTTTTTAAGGCCCTTGTTTATTGGCTTGTCAATTCATTTTCTTTCCTGTTCAGCAAACATGCTAAGCAACTTTTTTAGAGTTGATAATAGTTTGGTGATAATAATAAATCTAAACCATAAAATACTTAGACAAATAACACTTAAATAATTCTGCTTTCAATTTCAACTCGATGCTTATTTGAAGTTGGGCTATGTAGGCCATGGACAGCAAAAATAATTCTGGTCCATTTTGATATACTCTTAATACCAGTTGTTGCTTTCTAGATGAGTAATTTACAGACACTACTAGTCAGTCTACTACTTCACTTGCTTATCCACAACGTGCTTTTTCTCATTATCTCATTTTCATTGGTCAATAATGAGAGTCGAGAGACATTATCCACCAAGTGGAATGCATTGATGAAGCTAACTTGGTGCATAAGAGAAGCAACGTGGATTAGGTGGTTGAGTAACTCGCACGACACAATTCCATTTGTTTCCATAGCAGCATTATCTTGCCACATTATAAAACTCATTCTAATTACACCAAAAGATCCTCTCCTCACTCAAGGCAAGACTTCATTTTTATAACACAAAAACATTGATTGATGTAAATCATGGACTATTTTGCAATTGCACGAGTTAATACACAAAAAGAGTCTCACAAGTTTTTTTTTCTTTCTTGAGGTTTCAACAGTTGAATTAATTAATATAGTACTATAATTATCTAAACTGTGTTGACTGCGCGCAGTAGTTGATGTTGATGGAGCACTATTACTTAACAAAGATGAAAATTTAAGCCGTCAAACTTGCTGGACCGGCTTAGCCCGCACGGCCAATGAGAAAAACGAGCAAGGCAAGCCCAATTATCTATTGGGTTGCTTTTTTTTTGGCTATTGCTTTTCCCACACCCCCTCCTACTCTTTCACACCCCATAACTCCAAATATTCCAAAAATACCCTTAAGTGGAGTGCATGTTTTCACCTATTCGGAGATGGTCAACCGAATCTATTCGGGGATGGTCAACCGAACAGGTAAAAAGGGTGAATGTGGTGTGAGAGTCCATTTTTTGTAATAAAATAGGGGTGTTCGAACACCCTCATGCGAACATGTTCGCATGACCTCGTTCAAACAGGTGAAATTACGCACAAGAGGGTGTGAAGTCAAGATTTAACACACACGAACGATGTCATTCGAATCGCTTCAAGGCGTGTGTTGAGCAGTGAAATTTCGTGAAAAAAAATAGGTTTTGGCTGGCCTTTTGGTCTTTTCACACCCTTATGGGGTGTGTTTTGAGTAGGAGGGGGTGTGGGAAAAGCAATAGCCTTTTTTGGATAAGCAAAAGCCATCTCAAAACACAGGATCAACAGACAAGCCCATCCCAACCCAATATTTTAATAAATTAAAAAAAATGTTAAAAAAGTGTGTCCATTTTGGCCCATGGACTAAGTAGATAGGGCCAAAGTAACCCAGTTTTTTTAGGACTCTATTTAGCGAGTCCAACCCCGGATACTAGTCAGCGGACTAGTTCGTTAGGGTAGACCAAAATTGACACCCTCTAATGAAGATGACTATATTTAACATTTTACTCATGTCTATTGTTTATCTTTTAAGTTTTAAATTTCTCTTTCCATGTATGAATTTCTTTCCTTATAATTATAACTAATACTAATTTGTGCATCACACATGGATAAATAGGGGCTAGTATGTATAAAATATGAAGAAGTGGAACTTTTCTTATTTAAGGGGGAATTGTTCAGAAAGGAGGAATTGACAATGGCAATCAGTGGATAATATTAGTGAGTGCAAGGGAATTTAAGGGCTAGAAAGAAAGAAATAAAACTAAATGGCAGAGATATTGTGGAAAGTTGAATGTTTTCAACATCTGAAATTTCCAGAAGGGCACATCAATCTCCATCATAAGGATCCTGGTGTGTCTACAGAAGCTCCCACTCAGCTTCAGCTACATTAGGAGGAAGCAGTGATTTCTTTTGATCCTCCTCCATTAAATTCTCCATGCAGTATCCCTTTAGTTTTTCACTTTTCCCATGCCATACTGCAAGCTCCTCATATTCTTGCTTTCTTGCACACTTCTTGGATAAAGAAAAACCTTTCCGCCTTGTTTTCTTAAGATTGAAAAAAAAAAATACTTAAAAGTTAGAAGTGAATATGAATGTATATCAAATACAGAGCTTTTTTATTTTGTACTCTACCTTGTTAGTCTTCAGATTACCAGCTGCTTTTTCGGGAATTAGTTGAAGTTCATCTCCAGTTACCATAACACAAGTTTCTTCAAGCTTCAGAGGATCTTCTTGCATACTTTTCTTACTTTCCTCTTTAAATAAAAACAGTATATATGGATTCATGTTACATTTAAACCCAATACAATTGGAAATTTCTTAAATAAGTATCAATTACCATGCATCATAGTAACTGCATCTATTAATAGGGGAAAGTAAGAAAAGACAAAGTGACCAGTTCATTAAAGGTAAAAGACAAGTGGCCAGTTCATTAAATTAAAATAACCGTATCTGTCCCTCTGAAGAGAGTTGATCCTTTGTGCAAAATTTTCATTTAAATAGAGAGAAGCTTTGACACATACAGGAGAATAAAAAGCCCTGTCACAAACACCTGATCCCCACAACCTAATGTAAAGGTTCCAAAAAAAGTTATATAATCTGTGTGGCTAATTCCTAATTAATATATGGAGAAGTTGAATGAACTGCTATCACTTTCCTAATTATATATACTCCTGCCATTCAGTTTTCTATGGTTTCTACGCAGAAAAACAATCAATCCCTATCCCTTTTTGCACATGAATGCAAAAATGAAGATAATGACTTTTAAAGAAGTAATGAATAGAAATGACATGCATAGCATGGCAGCTCAGCAGTTAAACCTTTTTCACTAATGACTTTAAGATGATTTAAGCAACTTTCTTTTCCATTCTGGATAATTTCTTTTTAGATGGAAAAAAACACTTTCAACAGGAGAATTGTTTTGACCTCTAAATACAAGCCAAATGGGGCTTAACTACTCCCTGGTCTCATTTATAAGCAAAAAAAACACTTTCTAAGTTCATCTGTATCTGATCCATGGTTCAAATCCTGGACACCGAAGGAGTTAGATGCAGGAAGTCCATGGTTCAAATCCTGAAAACTAACATTTCCCTCTCCCTCTCCCTCTAATTAACCACTAATATTTGCCAATAGAAAAACACTGACTCAAAGTTATATTTAACCAAATAGGTTCATCCACTGAAATCAGTAGGCATTTCAATAACATACTAAAGGGGTACTTATTTGATATTTCTTCTTTACAAATCACAGTTTTTAATAAAATAAAATTAAAAAACCCTCTTAGATTTTTTTGTGATGTTTGGATAACATTTTGGAAACAATCATAAAAAATAAAATAAAAAACAAATTTCTGACTATTTTCAGAAGCTACTTAGCCTAACTTTTGAAAACAAAAAATTACAATTGTTATTTGTGAACAGTTTTAAAGGAAAGCACAACTATAAATTGTAACCAAATAGAAAATAGCTTCCGGCCGCTATACACAAAATCATTATAAAATAAATCACAAACCACTTTTTTTATGCTTAAACAAAGAGCCTTAGTACATATAGTGAGTAAATGCTTCAGAGTAATATGAATCAATGTCTAAACTCAGTAACTACTTCAAAATTATTTGAAATAATACCTGGATGAGATACAACCACCATGCTATCAGAACAATCATCAGACTGTGTCGTTCTATCCATAGAGAAATCTACAAGAGAAACAATAAACTTATTAAAAGACCCATCATATCATTTAAAATTGATCAACGAAAACAATGATAAAAAAATATAAAACTAAGAACATGAGATACTATGCTAAAAAAACAGTGAGACACTGAAATACTCACCAACTGGCTCTTCAAATGGACCACAAGAAGAGTTCGTATCAATCTGTTTTTCTTCACCTGATCTAACTAGTAACGGAACATCAGAGATCTGTTCAATACTAGTATTTTCAATTTCATTACAATGGTCTGCTTCAGAGGTAAGCCTTGTCATTTCAGCAGAAGCTGGCTTTGAAACACTAGCTCCATGATTTTGATTTTGATCTTCGTTTGAGATGTCACAACACTGCGAAGTCCTGCATGTATCTGTTTCCACAGAAGCGATTTCATTGAACGTCTTGATCGCAGCCAATTTTCTATTTACTTTATTTTTTGAAGATGGCGTGAATAAAGCATCAGTGTTACAAGTTCTGTCATGGGAAGCAACATGTACGCAATCATTATCAACATTGTGATTAAGTCTTGAATCCTCATCTTTCTTGGTATTAGCCTTTACAGAACTTTTCTTAAAAATTTGGAATGGCTTCTGATCCAACCCAGCATCAGTACGTTGATCTATAGAAAATTCAGAGTCTCCCTTTTCAATTTCATCCAAATCACATGAAAGTGGAGGAAGTAAATCTCCAATAACATCTGAATATAACTTTTTAACACTTGCCCCAACAGCCTGCATCTGATTCTCTATGTATTTAACTGTATCCTATAACCAAAGAACAAGCAGTTATCACTTAACAGAAATAACTAGCTGGTAAAATTGTCAAATAACGACAGCATAGGGAACTATATCAGCCCCAAAAACAGGTTAACCAATTAATACTCAAAAATTGAGATCATATGCACAAATGTTTAAGAAAGATTATCATACAACACCAACAACCAAGCCTTATCCCACTAGATGTGTATGCTACATGCCTACATGGATCAAACAATGCCATAATGTTCTATCATATAGCCAAACCATTAGCCCCTAAATCTTTCATAATAGTTTTGCAGTTTTGCCTATTGTTTTTCTTGGCCTTCCCCATCCTCTAGTGACAGTGATGCCCTTCTTCTGATTTACTCTCCTTACAATAGTACCTAGAAGTCTTCTACGCACATGCCCAAACCAGCTAAGTCGATATTCCACCATCTTTTCTACAATAGGTGATACCCTAACTCTGTCTCTAATGTTATCATTCCTAATCCTATAGTATTTCCACTCATCCAGTGCAACATTCTCATCTTTGCTACATTGAGTTTATCCTTGTGTTGACTTTTTACCGCACCAACCCTCCATCAAATACAACATTGTTTGTCTTTTTCCAAACTTACATTCCATATACTTTCTTTTACATCTACTCAAACGAATGCCACGTGTTTATAAATCTAGTCTCCAAGTCTCTAACCTCCCAGTTATTTCGTCTCTCAACTCCCCTACTAGGACAATATCATCTGCAGAAAAACATACATTGGGGTGTTGGCTCTTGAGTGTTCTCCATAAGTACATCCAAGACCAAGGTAAAAAGGTAGGGGCTTAAAGTTGACCTTTGATGCAGTCCAATAGTTATCAAGAAATCATCTATGGCCCCAGCCTGCATTCTAACACTAGTCATGCATCCCTCATACATATCCTTGATAGCTCGAATATAGGCAACCCAAACTTCTTTCTTTTCTAGGGATTTCCACAAAAAACCTCTATTGGCACCCTACGCCTTCTCCAAATTAATGGAGACACTGTGTGTACGTCTTTTTGACCCCTCAATGTGCAAGATCGCGTGTATTAGAGGATATAATCTGTTAAGTTGTTAAGATCAGTTGTAACTGATCTCTTTCTATCTGTTCTAGCTTGCCTATATAAGGCAGAGCACTGTTTCATTGTAACTCACTAAAAGCATTCAATAATAGAAATCAGTTTACCTTTACCATGCTTCTAAGAACACTAACAGCGTGAAAGATTATCATAGATAGCAAATATATAAATAGCTCAGTTGCAATGTTAAATCAGAAAGTACTATAAACTATGATTAATTCAGAAAGTACTACTAATAATCAAGGAAGTCAAAGGAGAACCCACAAAGTGCTAGGGGGTTTAAAAGCATGGGAAGAGAGGTGTCGAAAAGTCCACGCCACACCAACGAAAGATGTTAACATTTAAGAAGCAAGAAAACAAATAAATGTTCGACTATTTTCCAACCCAATTCTCAAATAGGTATGACAATCAATCATAATAAAAGTATAAGATGTTCAAACTTCCCTAGGCAGTAGTTTTTTTCTTAAGGTCTGTTTGGTAGTTACTTGAGAGGGGAATGGAGGGGTTTGAGGTGAAAGACAGGTTTCACCAAAAAACGACAACAATCAAGGACATGTATTTCGCAATGGCAGGTGAACTAAGGTAATTTGGGCCATTTTTCCCATTCACAAGAATCAAAACCTAAATAATTCAATGTGTATATAGGATAGAATAGGTTGAGGTTAAAGGAAAATAAAAGCATACCTCATACATGATGTCTTCTGCCTCCAGGCACATATTTTCAAATTTCTGGTACATGTTTCCAACCCAATTTATGCCTTTTACATCCATAGTGATCATAGTATCCTTACTGAAATAGTAATTTGTCCCAAGATATCTCAACTTTAAGGTGACTTTACACAATTATCTGCAAAAAAAAAAAACCAGAAAGAAAATACTCAACAGAGGCCTAAAATTCCACCCCTTTCCCTACAACATATTCAAGCATCAGCCAAAAATTACATAGACCAGGGACTGTCATCACTAATCACAAAGACATAACAATCATTGCAGATACACAAATATTGAAATAGATTTAACAAGCATCTATCCAAAAGCAAGAGCATTAGTGAAAAGTGATTTAAAAAGGTAATCACCTAATAATGCCAAATTTGAAACCCCAACTTCCACTCTCCCACTTGGTATCTACCATAACATTACAATCCAATAACTTTACCTTCTAAACCATACCAAAACCTTCAAGTAATTTACCACGCACAATATAACCCGGAATTTTAACTTTCTTGTCTCTCATCAACAAAGAGAGATAGAAACAGAAAAAAATATGTGAAGTTCAGCTTTTCATGATGAAAACTCATAAGAGGAAAATTTTCCGAATTAAATTAAACACAGCAAAAAAAAGATGGTATAACACGACAGCAACAAAAGATAATATATCCACAAAGATAAGAACTTTTGATCAGAAAAAGGAAACCTATTTTGAGTATGAAGTCAAAAAACAGCTGGTTAGATTATGGAAAGAGACGAACTTACTTGTCATAAGAGAGAAAGAAGGAGAGGTCATGTATGTGATACCCAAGAGAGAAAGAAGGAGAATTGTAGACGAAAAGAGAACACTTGAGAAGAGTTGTGACTTGTGAAGAAGGGGTACGAGGAGAGGAGGAACAAAATAAGGAAGCGTACACCATCAAGATTCAGCTTCGTCTGTTATGGCCCTAGGTTCCACACGTGTACACTTTCTCGTTTCATAATCCTACATGGCATGTATCATGCTAAACATCCATACACCGTTCTCACAAATGTAGAGACTAATTTATCAATGTATTCTCTACATTTATCAATGTGCTTGTTAAAAACTTAAAATAGAGAGATCCATTTAAAAGATCCACTTTTTTCATTAGATATTTTCCATACGAACCAACCATAGATTAAATATTTGACCACATAATTAAGTAAAATAAAAATCTATCACTTATATTACACTACATCGGTAATTTTTATTCTTATTTTATTGGAGACTTCTATTTTTATAAGGCATTCAAATAGGTATTGATAAGGCATTTATTTATCAATTTAATCTATTTATTTATTAATACCTTTTGGTTTTTTTGATCAATTTAATACCTTTCTGGTTTTTTTTCAGTTGAGATATTTAGTATGTATCTTGGATTTTTTTTGACTTATTTAAAGAAAATACTTAGGTCTATCTATTTCCTTAAGTAAAGTTGGTACTATCTAGACACAAAGTAGTAGTTAATTTTAGTAAACAAATGCTCAATTTTAAAATAGTGGTCCTTTTTGACAAAATTGTAGATACCAAGAAGAAGAGAAAACTTTGCGTCAAAAAAAAAAAGAAGAGAAAACTTAAATGTTACGATAAGAAAAGTCAGAACAGCTTTCCACTTTTATTTTTAACATAGAACCAACACTTACCCTGGGTGTAGTGTTATTAAATAGCACTGTTTCTGACATTCCGTAAAAATAAATTCGTATTAAATATCATAGCTCTACCAAGAAAGACTTTTGCAAACAAATTTAAGTGTATCTAAAAAATAGTTATTTGTATCTAAAAAATAGTGGATTTGAAGAAACAGACCTAAGCATTCTCTTTAATTTATATGTTAAAGGCTTTTAATTCATTGATTTTAAATGGCACTTGACTTATTTTTTAAATGGGACTTGAGTCAAACTATGTGTCCATTTCACTTAACAAAGGGCTAATGGTGGATAAGTTATTTGCTAATTGTTTTTAACAAAATTTGCAACTCATTTAAGCATATGATATTATCCAACACAAATTTGGGTGGAAATGGTCTTCATGTCTTGTTTTGTAATTGTTAGCATCTCCATAGATGTTTGAGGCTTTTATTGTCCTAAAGCTTGATCGTAAACTTGTAGTGAATAGATCTGGACCGTTCGATACTGATCAGACGGTTTAGATTTTTAACTTTTAAAACAAATAAAAGACAAAGTTAAAATTTGGAACGTCTGATCATATCGAACGGTCCGAATCTTATGGCTGCACGACTATACTACTCACTAAATGTACAAAATTTGGATCTGTCGCTAAGTATTGCTTTTCTCGTTCCTTTTTGTGTTCCCTTTTGTATCATAAAAATTGTACTCATTAATAGTGTTTTTAAAAATTATACCGAACACTTCAACTGGTTGAACTTCAAACAAGACTTGATCACACTTAAGTTATTTGGGCGAACGAACCTCAATTTATGCTGGTTCGAGCAATTTAAAATAATTGAACAATGAGTTTGAAATTGTATTGACTAGAAACCTACTAAAGCCATATAGTAAATATTGTCGACATCCATGAGGTAGCCAATACATGAGGTCAAACCCTATTTTAAGTCTTGATATGCCTTTTATCAAACAGTGACTTTGTATTGGCTACCAAGTTTGGATAATGTGCAAAGATGGAACGTTATGTACATACACACATACATAACTTTAACGTAGGACAACCACAACGAATATTGCTTCTCCGACCCTAAAACATACCCTCCCTGCTTATTCAATTTCGTATTCCAAACTGCACTACATTCTTGCTATCCACGTTAGTTTTTCCTTCTTATACATTATTACTTTCTTTTATGGGCACTTATACATTATTACTATTCTCGATCTTATACTAGTTTTTAAGGCACCAAACGAACAAAGCATAAAACTTTAGAATAAAGTGGCCTGATATTTAGTGATGATAGGTAGGAAAAGCTTTAAGAGGTTGCACATCTTTGCTTTGTGATTCAATTGAAAAATTGGAAAAGGAGTTCCTTTTGAATAATGGAATTAAAGAAAACATAATTTATAGAATCTCAACCGTTACCATTTTCATATAGTTTTCCTTCAACTATATCTAGCCAACAGATATTTTGTTCATTGGAAGGACACAACACAATAAATTTATAAATCTCAAGATGTTGTTTATGTACCAAAATAATTCAAAGGAAAAAAAAAAAGTGCTAAAATGTTTCATTGCGGCACAGTAGCTGTTATTGTTGCATGCCTGGGGTCTGTGAGAATTGATGTTATGTTCACAAAACCAGCTTCCTTCAATGTTTGGTCCATATCAGTCAAGTAGTACTCATCAAGAAACGGTTCTATGCTCTTCATCAACGTAAACAGCACTGGAGACAATTCCTACAACACAAATACCAAAAGAAAAAGTTTGATGATGTTCCTACATGGACAACAATGTACCATAAGCTACACTGAAAGCCCTTCAACAATGTACCAGAAAAGTAGCCTAGGAGGACTCATTCACACAATCAATTACTCCCCAAAGGAACAACCTAGTGTTACTTTAACTACATCTCTTGAGCTCATTTATACATAATACATGAAGTTTTATAAAAACTCAATGTACTCATAATAAAATACAGTAGTGAAGAAAAGAAGCTGGACAATAATACCTGTAGGACCTTCGACTTCGGCTGTAGAAGGAAACAATAATATGAGTGTTTGTGATAGGAACATAAAAACAAAAAACAAAAAACAAAAACATGATCATGGTATACCGAATTATCTGTGATAGCGAGCGTGCCTCCAGGACGAAGAAGGCGGAATGCTTCCTTTACTACATTCACTATAGCTCTTGCAGGACATTCATGAAACTGTATCAATTAATTCGCATTCAGAACAACATTCAAAAGATGTCATCACTTAGGACGTATGATTGTCAGGAAAAGAAGCACCTATTACAATTGCATGACACCTTTCCTAGGATGTAAATACATATTTGCAAAATGCTATGTTCACTATAAAAAGGTTACTGTGTTATGAATTGATAATTCACAATTGCTCTAAAACAAAAACACTGAAACATGTTAGTCTCTAGAGAGAACTTCAATTATATGATTATTGCAGTCAAAACACTATTTAATTATCTTCAGTTTTTGTTGTCTAGATTGTGATGAAGTGTGTGTGTGTGTAGAAGAAAATGCATATCGACATTCTCTGAAATTTTAAGTAAGACTAAACAAGGGGAGAGAAAGGCATACGACATAAGCAATAGACACAATGTCAAATGATTTAGAAGGCAAGCCTGTGTCTTCCCCTTTAGCATGTATCCATTTTATAGGATTTATTCTAGGTGTTCCTCTCTTTTCCTTATGCTGAGCCACAGCTAGAAAATAAGGTGACAGATCTAGCCCCTGGAACAACCACATCAATCACAAAGCATGTCCAATGTCAAGAATGTCACCACCATTAATACATAGTGTTGACAAAGAAATTTCATCCACTAAAAACTCACAGTGACTTTGGCTGTAGGGAACTTATCTGCAAGACACCTTGAGCTTACTCCTACAGAACATCCAATGTCAAGAATGTCACTGACCATTGATGTTTGTGAAAACTGCAAGTGGTGTTGTTCAATTGCACGAAGCCAATTGCCACGCAGTATCTCATTTGCTTCATCAACTGAAGAAGCATCTGGAATCGCTCGCCTTATCATCGACATCGTAGCAGCTTCTGCTTCTGCTGCTGCCTATCATCATAGAATACAAGTCTTATAATAGTAATGCATTTGAATATCTGAAGGTAAATACTAAACAGCAACTTTGTACAATAAGCATATCAAAAAGAAACTGAAGAGCTAGAAAGAACAGCCACAACCAATTCAGCAATCAAGAAAAGAGTGACCATCCATTGACATAGAGTAAAGTAAAGTTCAGGATGAAAATTTACAACTAACCAGCCATGTAAGATTTCCCTCGTCATATGCATGAAATGGATTCAAATAATCTGTAGAGTAAATAAGGCAATCCCTCCATCAGTACAGTTGAACATGCAAGACACAAATGAGTAGAATGGAAACACCAAAAAAATAAGATAAAATTACAATCTGGGTATACTAAAGAGTGATTTTGAATGCTGTCCAATTCCCTATACACTTCTGACTCCAAAATCTCTTTTGTCATTTCTCTCCAGGGTATGTTATTCTTCTCAGCTGTGCTGTCCATTCACATGGAAAAAAAAGCGCATTAATTACTCTACAAGTGATAGAAAGTTACATGCATAACAAGTTGTGCAAAATGTGAAGCAAAGTGGGTGATGAAAAGCAATGATTGACCTTATTAAAACTTGTCTGGCACCAAGCTTGAGAATAGAGTATAAGGGTTTGAAGGAGATGAGAGCTCGAACCAAACGAGAGAGAGGGGTTTCTCCTGTCCATTTGGGTCGAACTAGCTTTCCTTCTTCATAACTACCCACTTGAATTGCGGTGGTTGTGTCGGACGTAGCCGCGCGAACTGTCCATTGCTGCCATCTTGGTGCTCTCGCCGATGCGGTGGCGTTGCCGTGCGGGGAGATTAATGCGGAGGAGAGGTTTTGAAGTGGGGACGACAGAGCCATTCTATTCTGTGTTGTGTGAAACTGTCGCAACCACAAAGACATCCTAATAATGGTAATACATCTTAACTATATCTCATTCACCAATAATATTTTCCCACGTGGAGTTGCAAAATAAAATATAATATCTTCAACTCTTTTCTTTTTTACTTAATTAAATTTTTCACTTTTTGTGAATCTATCATGCTCTAGTCATATGATTAGATAACAATTTATCTTTCCTTTTAATCCTAAGCAGTTTGGTGCTGGATTTGGCGCCAAACTTGCAGGGGTATTTTCGTAATTTTAAATGTATTTTTTGGTTAGTGTGTGGACAGTTTCTTTTCCTGCAACTTTGTTTATGTCAGACATGCAAGCCTTTTAATTTGTTATTCATTTCTTTCTCTCTCCTCGCCATCTCTCACTCTCTCCGTTCTCTCTTTTCTTCTTCTCTGCTCTCATCTCTTTCACTCTCGTCTCTCTCGCCGTCCTCACTCTCACCATGAAAGAGAGAGGAAATTTCGTTTTTTCCAGGGAGAAAGAAAAGGAAGGCTTCACATAGAGAAAATGAGAGAGGGGGAATAAACGAGAGGGAAGGATGACGAAGGTGGGTGGTGCGATGGTGAGAGGGGGAGGTCACGACGGTTGTTGCGGCGGCGGTTTTGGGTGAGCTTCCTCTTTTCTTCTTCAATTTCAAAACGTAGAGCTTCTTATTTTGAAACCCCTCTCTTCTTCTCTACATCTTCCTCTTTTCTTCTTAATTTTTGGAATCTAGGGTTTCAAATTTCGAAACCCATCTCATTCCTTTCTTCTTCTTGCTGTCTTCTTCATTTAGGAAACCCAGACGAAGGAAAGAGCGTATGAACATGGTGGTGGTGGTGCGGCTTTCAAAAAGCAAATGAGATATCGACAATTCAAAAAGATGGAATTTTCTACAAGCACTATTGGAAAGAGGATGACATTGTGAGCTATTACCAAAAACGTTAGAGTCATTACCAAAAGAGAATGACATTAGAGTCATTACCAACTCGATCCACGAAGTTTGTAGTGCGATGAAGTATGTTTAATATTCTACTTTTAAGCAATAGAGTTTGAAAAATTGATCCATTAAATATTTAAACACCTTTGTGCAAGGTAATTAAAGTGGTTATTTATTTCATTTCTTTAAACACTTATCTACTTTTACTTTTAATTTTTTGCATGTTGTTCTTGATGCTCCTTATATAAATACTTATATGTAATGAAAATTGGTGTCTTTCATTGAAGTTGTTATGGTGTTTTTGACTTTTTATAGTGCATGAGATGAATTTTACAGGCCATGATGTAAAGATGAGAGGCTTAGAGCTACTCAATTTTATTTTCTGGACAAAAGTAGCAGAGCATGAGTTTGTTTTTGAAGTCCTAAGTCCTAACATTTTCATTCACATGTTTATATCCATCCCAATAGGCTTTTTATTGTGTTTATAGATATTGTAGCAGCTGAAGATGTGCCTTTTGAGTGTATCTCCTATGGATTTTGGAACATGTGCATGGGGAAATCAACTTCTTTGGGGTTACAAAGAATCCATGGATGGTGAGCGTCAACAAATCTTCAACATGGTTGTAGACAATGGTATCAATCTCTTCCACACTGCTGATTCTTATGGCACTAGAAGGTTAAATGGTCAGAGCGAGAAACTTCTAGGGAGGTTCATTCGAGAATTTCGAGGTAAACCTCACACTTTACCTTTCTTACTTTCATTGCTACTTTCTTATTGTCAAAAATGGTGTAAGAAAGTCATAACTCTTATTGTGAATTCACTTGCTCCTCAGAGAAAAATGGGAGACAACCTGAACTTATAATAGCTAAAAAGTTTGCAACTTATCCATGGCGCCTTACATCGTGCGCAAAGTCAATGCTTGCAGTATTCTCGCTTCTTATCCCATAAGAAATATCTGCTTCATTTATTTCTTTGTCTATAATGTTGAACTTGAATGAAATCAACTTTTAGGGCATCACTAGATAAAATGCAGATTGAGCTAATTGGAATAGGACAACTGCAAATTATACTCCTTTACCTGAATTAGCTCTTTGGGGTGGTTTAGTCGCAATGTATGACAAGGTTAATATAATTCATGTTCAATACTATGATTATTTAGTGTGTATATATATATATATATATATACACACACACACACACACTAAATAGTGAAAAATAAGTCTGATTGATTGTCAAACCAATCACACTTATCCTCTTGAGAGACTACAACAGAGAAAGGAAAATGAAATGGCAAAGAAAAATGAACTTATATAAAGCTAGCAACTATGATATAGTGTCACTCCTCATTGAGTTTCAAAATGATATCAGTTATATAAATTTGTTTCAGGTGCAATTTTCTTTGCTAAGCATGGGGAAAGATCAGGTACAGATCAAGAGTATATGTCATTCTATGGGTATTCGCATGATTGCTTATAGTCCTTTGGGACTTATATTGCTTACCAGGATTTGGTTGAGCAATTGAAGTTAGCCCAAGTAAATAACCCTCTAGACAAGAATCTTTGTATCTTTATTTAGTTTCCAACTTTACCCTTTTATTTATTTGTTTTTTTTTTGGTGATTTTTGTGTTGCTCCTGGCCGTGAGGAATTTTGCATTCTTGATTGGCTAAAAGCTTTATAGCAATCATAACTTATGTGTATACTTTTGATGAATTAATAAAACTATGATCTTCACTGCATCAAATTGTTGAATCTGTTTCAGTGAAGGCCAACCAATGTGCATCACTTGATGCTGTTACTCTTTATGACTTACAAAGACTTTGCTTGTATTATTAGTAAATTTAGTTGTGTGTCTTAATTGGTTTGGTTTCAATCTGAATCTGTTGAGGATTATCATTCAATCATGTTATGTAATAATAATTCTGGACATCCACTGTTAACATGTGCTTATTGTTCAAGGAGCTAAATTTGCATTATGAGTATATCAAGTACATTAATGGTTCTTCACTTTTCACTAATTTCATCGTATCTTCCACTAATTTCAAAAGAAGGAAGCCTTTGTATCTTTCATTGTATCTTCGCATCTATTTTTATGGCATATCGCCTTCCACTAATTTCGAAAGAAGGAAGCCTTTGTATCTATCTTCATTTTATTTCACTTTTATTTTGATTTTAGGGACGAACATTATGCTTAGAATCTGTATGTGTTTGATGTTGCATCCCATTTTTTCTGGTGACTCATGCATATTGCACTTGTTGAATGTTGATCGGAAGAGTTCATATTACTCTAAAACTCTGCAGTGCACAAACGTTTCATAGTTTGATCAATTGATCTTGTACTTCTTCACTTTTCTTATCATTTCTTCAATGTTTTATAGAGAATAATGGTTTTCTAGGTTCGGCAATGCACCCCCGTTTGTTAAGTATTGCCATTCATTTGTGGTGTAAATACATTTTTTAATTGTGGCTCAGCTAGACTACACTGCACTGCTGCAGCTCAAGTGTTTAACTCTCAGCAAAATGTATATTGATATTTTGTTTCTTCATTAAAATCAGTTAAACAAACTCGTAGACTACTATTGTTTAAATAGACAAATATTACCAAGGAAGGGAGTTAGGAGAGGCAGCTGCTCCAATTGGTATCACTAGAGCCAAATTTTTGGCCTGATTTGGTGGAGTTGAAAATTTTAGACTTGAATCTCATTTTAGCTGTGAAATAAATAAAATTGCTGGTATGGTTATGTCTAATGATGGCAATGTACCAAAGTGTGGAATCTTATTTATTTGTTCAAACTGGTTATAGTGTTGGTATAAACCTCTCAAAGATAGTTGTCACAAGAAACCCCTAAGAACCCAATTGTAATTAATTTTGATTATTGTGCTCTCTTTGTTGACGTTGTTAAGAAGAATACCTAATTCGTTGTTAGGCTAGGAATGGATAAGTTATGGTGTTATTTGGGAATAGTATTTCAAAGTTATGGTGTTGAACTTCTATCTTTTGTGGATTTTGAAATTAACTTATTGGGTTGTAATATTAAGCTAAGTAGTTCAGTTTGTTAAAGTTGTCTAATCTTTTCGTTACTAAACTAGTTTCTTAGGTGAATAAAATAGTAAGTTGTTCTTAGTTTCAGTTTTTTTCATCTGAGATCTATATTCAATAAGTATGTAGAAAACTATGCTGATGTAGCTTCCTTGAAGTTGATTAATTAGTATTTGATGCTCTTGAACTATGAGTTCTGTTTGAGTTTACTTTCAGACACCTGTAATGTTTATCATGCAATTTATATAAATTACCCTATTGTATAGGAAGTTGACTCAATTGTAGATATGAGGTGTTTTTGTTTCAATTGTTTTCTTATATCAATGCATATATTCATACTTGCTGCTAAGTTTTCTGGAGAGCTCATGTTTTCTATTTTATTCCATTATTATTAGTTTGAATGTTTTTGTGGGTAAATTTGATAACTTTTGTTTTCCATCTCTTAGTTTGTTTTGGCTTATCATACAAGACACTAACTATTTGAGTTTCCAAAGTCTGCTTTGGCTTTTAGTTTTGTTTGTCTTGCCGATATTGGTTACTCAATTTGATTAGTACAGTGAATGCTATTAGAGCAAGAATCATTTTATGTCATGTCTAACAAACCCTCCTTTTAACCAATAAATGTGGTAAAATGATTAATTATTTTTTTTTCCCTGAATTGTCCAAAATTTTCTACTATAAAGTTTTGTTTTTTATTGAGATCCAACGTTGTATTTATTGAATTAGAAAATGAGATCCATCTTAGTTGAGGTGTGGTGGTTTGAAGTCTAAATCTGCAATATGGATTTAAAGGATTGAAGAATATTTAGGAAAATGATTGAAGGCTACAAGGTCTCAATGTCTCATCTCATCTCACAAGGTGTTTATTTTTTAATATGGCCAATGCAAATACATCTCATTCATTAAAGGGGTTATTATAGTGGGTGTTTGCATTAGAATGTGGCTGAGTTTCCACTTATAACACTGGTATCAATAACTTTGGTTTTGTAATCCTATTGTACAATCTAAAGGTGTTAATTGTGTTGGTTGTTTCGTTATTACTATCTAAAGGTGTTAATTCCGTTGTTAGTTTCACTAATACTAGCGCCTCCGTGCATCGCACGGGCGTGAGGCTAGTATTTATATAAGCAGAATTATAAAGTGTTGAAATACTAGTAATAATTAGGCTAAATTACTCTTTTGGTCCTTTATCTTTGGCATTGGTTTCACTTTGGTCCTTTATCTTTTTTTTTTCTCGTTTTGGTCCCTCATCTTTCATTTTTGTGTCGTTTTGGTCCTTTTTTGGTATTTTCCTTCCATTAACTTAACAGACGTCACGCTGGCAGTTAACTGCTGACGTGGCGTCTTAAGTGTCAAAGCTGACATGGAACCTATTTAGTGATGTGGCACATGGGGGGACCAAATTGAAACTTAAAAGAAACATAAGGGACCAAATTGACACAAAAACAAAAACACTAAAATCTTCATCTTCTTCCTCCAAACACCATCTCTATCTACTCTGGCAAGCCACCCCCACCTCCGGCGAACCACCACCACCATCTCCGGCGAGCCACCACCACCACCACAAATCAACCACTCATCAACTCTTAATACCTAACCACATAAGGGACCAACTCATCACCTTCATCTTTTTTTCTTCTTCTTCACCTAACGTTGCGAGCTTGCAAAGATATCTTGTTGGGAAATTGCTCTCAAAAATCAAACAAAAGAAATGCAAATAAATCCCAAAATTTAGAAACCCAGAACTCTCTTCCTCTTGCTTTCTTCCATTTCCTATTTTAGGTGTGTGCCAAAACCTCAAACCCATTTTCTTCTCTTCTCTTCTTCTTCTGCTCATTCTCCCACTGTTCTTTCTTCTTCTTTCTTCTTCTTTCTTCCTCCACCACCAAAGAACCTATTTCAAATGGGTTAAAACCGAATTGGAAAACGAAAACAAACCTAGATCGAACTAAAATCATTTGTTGTTCTGAAATCGAAATTGGTTAAAACCTGAATTTGAAAACGAAAATCGAAACCAAAATAGCAAAGATTGAAGCGCATTTGTGATGAAGATTGATGATTGATGATGAAGATTTAAGAAGATTAACCCTAGTTTTGATTTAGGAATTTTTCCAATTAATTTAGGGATTTGAGACAAATAAGAGTTAAAGAATGATTGATTTGTGGTGGTGGTGGTGGCTCGCCGGAGGTGGTGGTGGCTCGCCGGAGAAGAAGAAGAAGAAGATGAAGATGGAGGAAGAAGATGGAGAGTCATTGATTATGTTTTGTGTGTTGTTCAATTTGGTCCCTTATGTTTTTTATTAGTTTCAAATTGGTCCCCCATTGGCCATGTCATTTAATGATGACACGTCAGATTGGACATTTCGGACACCACGTCGTGAGCTAATAGCGCCAAATGTGGCGTCCGTTAAAGTCATGGATGGAAAATTACAAAAAAGGACCAAATTGACACAAAAATGAAAGATGAGGGACCAAAACGAGAAAATAAAAAGATAAAGGACCAAAACGAAATTAAGGCCAAAGATAAAGGACCAAAACAGTAATTTAGCCTAATAATTATGCTTTAGTTTTGGGTCTCAACTCAAGCATAACGATTGTGTGATTTTCGTCCCACAAGTTTCAATTGTACGAATTGAATCCTAATGTATTGTGATTATGCAATTTTTGTTCTCTACATTCTAATAAGTGCATGAATCTTTCATCTATATATATATATATATATATATATATATATATATATATATATATATATATATATATATATATATATATATATATATATATCAGAGAGGAGTGTGCAAATTTGGTACCTTCCTATAATTTCTCTTAAAATTTTTAAGCCAATTTGTGTGGCATAACTAGCAAAACCGGCATTGTTGGGCTAGACACTTGATCTGGTAACACATGTTCAAATCCACTTTGTGTGCGTGTTTATGGGTGGTGTTTGTCACTCTGTCTGCAGACCCAAAAAACTACAATTGTCTAACATAACACGTGGTTTCGACTATGTTATGTGTCATGTCCTATTCATGTGTGACATGTCAGCATTTTTGGTAAGAAATTAAATGGCAATTGGACGGAGGGACTAAAATGAGGATTTGATCTGGGAATTGGAATCTAGGAAAAACCAACATCGCACGATTGCGATACTTGAAAAATTCAATTTGCGCAAATGAAACTTAGGAAACCAAAATCACACAATTGTCATAAAAGTGCAATTAGTCCTTCAAAAATATGTTAATGCTTCACTTTGGTCCACCAAAAAATTCATCACCTTTTGCTCTATTGTATTTGGAAATGAAATGTATCAACATTGGGAATTGATTCCCTACTGTGCCTTTATTGTGTAGTGAAATCTCAACCATCCATTGAATAAGACAAAGAGTGAAGAGAAATATTTAAAAAATAGAGAGAGGAAATTGAATGGTGGAGATTTAACACTTCACGATGTCTGGTGAAAAGTCGGATGACTAGGAAATAGGAACTAGGTACGACTGACAAAATTCTGGGTTTATCAAATCATACATATCTTTTTCTTCTACTGCAGTCAAATTTAGGTTTCCTAATATTAGATTGTTGAATCACCAACAGAGTAAAGGAATTGAGTTTCCATCTCAAATTGGAAACTGAGTAAAAGTGAATTGCATAGAAACAAAGACTATACAGAGAGGCTTATATACAAGCGATATTACAAGCATAAGATGCTAACAGAAGGCTAACTCCCTAACTGAACTCTAAATTGCATTCTAACTTCCAAATTAAAGTTAACTTCACAGATAAAATTATTACTGAAGAGAATTTATAAAAGGACATACTTTTCTGTAAACTATAAGATTCCATTACTGTTTATCTTGGAAAAAGTACATATATATATATATATCCAAATTAAAAAGGGTGAGAAAACAACATTGCAAGACATATCCAAGTTTACATGGTACAAGATTACTATTATGAATCACTTCATCCACTTCCAAACAAGGTAGGGAGATAGAGATTCAAATTACTTGAAAAGGGAAAAGGAGCTAGCTTATAAAAAATCTTCTAAAGATGAGGAACTGAATATAGAAATCCTCCTCCTCTTTCTGGCTCCTAACATATCCTGTGAAACAGAAAATCTATTGAGTACAGATTTAAGAGCTTGGTGAACAGAAGCAGCAAGAAACTGACGATATTCAGCAGCACCTTCAAAGTTCTGATCCTTGCAACTAATTACCACAAAGACATTCTTCATTCTGCCTTCCAAAGTTGCAATATCTGCCTTCATTATCATAAGATGAAGAGCATCTAGTGCTTGTCTTATATCAGACAATAGCCCTGGTCTATATTCACAGCATAATGATGCTTTTATTGAATATGGAAAACCATTCAATCCACCCTCTTGTTCTTCAACACTTATCTCATCACTATCCTTTGGTATCATTAAACCTTCACTCGCTTCTGTAGCATTCCTTTTTAGCTCTTTCAAATGCCTAATAACCTCACCAAGTAATGATGCTTTGTCCATCTATATGTTTAAAAGTATATATATAACCAAATAAATCAATTACAATACAAATTTACCATCAAAACAACTATATATCTATCTATGAAGCAACCTCACAAACACAATACTACTGATATAGACAAGTAGACACTGATAATAAAAATTGAAGTTAAATCTGAAATATACTTAAATGCTTTTGCTCAATCATTGAAATTAATGATAGTTGTGAAAGCTTTTTATGTTAAAGTGAACTAAACAAACCTTGATAGCACCAGGAATGACACTGCGAAGTGTATCAAGATGTGCATTAATCCTGGCTCTCCTCATCCTCTCTGCCTCACTATGACTCTTCAATGCTTCAATGCTTCTCTCACTGGACACACCTTTTCTTTCCAATTTAACAGGTGCTTCAATAAGTTCCCCTCTTTCCCCATCCAAAACCAGAGAGAAAGATGAACCATTCCCATTTCCAATTACCGCATTGTTTACTTGAAAACCATCTCCAATAACACTCTCTGAAGCATCATCTCCAAGAATGCTGGAACTCCAATCAAAAGCTTCCATTTCCATTGCCAGAAAATAAAAATCACTGGTTTTAGAAAATGTGAAGTGAAAAGGGATATGATATGAAGAAGGAAGAGTTGTGGGGAGGGGACGGACACAGAAAACAACCTTGTAAGTAATAATGAAGTTGGAGCTGTTTGTTCTCTGTCACAGTGATTTTGAAGTGTGCATTAGTGAAAGTGGTGAAAATCTGTTTCTGATGTAGATATGTTGTCAGTGAATCAGAGACAGTAGATGATGATGATTGATGGCTAAGGAAGTGAGGGGAAAGATTCGAAGGGTACAAGGTTTTCAAGAGAGAGAATTGTATAGTACCCATCTTTTTATATTGTAGTAGAAGTTTTTTGCAACCAACAAGATCAACACTGTACTATGTTGAAAAAGTTGTTAGGTTTTCAATATTTTATCCATCCTAGAATCATATAGAATCAAACATCAATGTTTCTTTTTAAGTTTAGTTCAATCAAAACGTCAGACAATCCATAATGAATCCAGGGCGCATCATACATACTAAAATCATATAAAAAAATTAGTCTCCAAATTTCTATTAAAAACTACTACTATTAGTCAAAAAAAAAAAAGAAGTAAACTTTTAGGCATTTATATTTTTTTTTATTTTCTCGTGAATTAGAGTCTATGAAGCACAGACACCTATGAGATTAAACGTGTCCTGTCCGACAATCCGCATTTGCGACACGTGTGTCGACACCTCACACAAAGTGTCCCAAAAATCTTTTTTTCTTTCGCTTCACATCTTGAGACACTTCTCAACACTCACGAGACTTTCTACAAAGCAAGGTTAAAGAATGTTAAAGTAGTGATGATCAAGGAATGAGTTAAAAATATCAAATTTGATTATATCATTTTTAGCTTATCGATATAATAGATGGATCGATGGAAAACGAATGTGAAAATTTATCTTATTTTGTTTAAGAACTTTTATTGTTATGACATAAATTGTTCAATTTAAATTTTTATAGGTAATGTTCATATTTTATTCAATTATAATAAATAAATAATTATATATATATATATATATATATATATATATATATATATATATATGTGTGTGTGTGTGTCCCATGTCCTATATTTTTTGGGCATTAGCGGTGTCTTTGTTATGCGTATATCAGTGTCAGTCATGTTTCATAGATTAGAGTTAATAGTTACTATATTACAAGTTGAAAAATGTCTAAAAGAGAAAATCTAATAATAGGTGGTTGGGCCGGTAAGGGAAACACAACTTCAAGAGGAACTTGTAAGATTAAATCTTGGAGAAGCTATTTTTTGAGGCGCATAACATAATGCGAAACACCTAGTTCAAGTTGTCAACCGAGAATTAATCTCATGACATGCTCGAAAGAACAGCTCGTGGGAATATATCCAGATTCCTCTCAAAACTAAAATTTGGGAGACACTTCCACATCTTAGAATTTTTTTAGTTATAGTAACCAACATCTAATCACTTAATGACATATTATTTTTTATATTTAATTATTTTAAAATAAATATAAATATAAATTTTGAACTAACTTTGCCTACAAAGTATGGATATCCAACAAAACTTGAGGAAATCATAGAAATCTCCTTAAAATTTAATTATAGTGGTTAAAAAAAGATTACAACTTGAAGACTTTTTTTTTTGGATATATGGGGCATCATGAAGCAGCATGGTGGTTGATCCACCCTCCCACAATAGAAGCCTTAAAAGGGGATTGGATAATGACAAATGCTGATTTTAGCAAATTATATGAAGGGAATCTTATAAATCATGAAAGTAAATCCATTATTTGGCATAAAATCAACGATAGTGGCAATATAGAACTGCACTATCAGCACATTGGATCTCTTGTGATCTCTCAATTGCTTTAATTATTGCCAATACTTTGTTTTTCCGTCTCTTCCACGTATGCAAAGTGCAAATCACACCATGCTTCAGTTTTCTTTTGGATCATGCATTATTTCTAAATTCGCAATTTTGAGCTGATCAGTTATACAAAATTCAATTTTTCTAGGTTAAAGATCCGTGTAATCTATCTCATATAATTTAAAATTCTCTTTTTAAAATCGTTTAACCCGATCTTAAAATTATAGTCCACTTAATTGATAGTGACAGAAAACAACTTTGCAATAATTAAGTTTCTTCTGGTCTTTTACTTTTCACTAAAGGCTAATTCGATTTTCAAGGTTGTCTCCAAGTTCACATAGTACTAACTTGGCTTTTTTCAAGCTCGGTTAATTAAATATTTTTTTAGAGGAGTTAGAGGAATAAATTATATTTTGTTAATTACCTACTATTTATGTCTTGTTTTTTTTGTCGAATATATGGGAATCATCCCAGTAAATATATTATACTATTGGATAAGTTGGAGTTTTCATTTGAACATTCGTTAATTACCAATTTGCATTCACATGAACATGATGACATGAAGTTGATTATTGATTATTATATATTAAAACCTTCATTTTGATTAGTATTTTAGCATCGGGTGTTATTTTTCGTACTTCATTCCTTACCACACCCCATTTTTCCATAAATGCCAATAATACCCTGTGTTTTTAAAAAAAATAAAAATTTAAAATTTTGAATTACCTCAAAATAAGGTAATTAGGTTCAAAAAAAAAAATTTGAATTACCTCTAAAAAGGTAATTCGGTTCAAAATTAAAAATTTGAATTACCTCTAAAAAGGTAATTCCGAAATTTGTAATTTTTTTTTAAAAGTTTGTATTTTGGTCTTAAGATTTAAACGCGTTTTATTGGAAATATGATACTGACGATTTACGATTTAATAACAATACGTCAAAATATATAAAATGACCAACATAAAATAGGAGTACAAATACAACTATGGGTCCAAAATGTCTAAAAATGATCAAAATAAGCACGTGAAGTAGGTGAATGGGCGACATCTAGGCATCCCGGCCAATCCAAGACGCAGCAGTCGTATATATACGATTTGTTTTAATTTTTATTACTAAAAGGCTACTAAAAATAGTCAAAACTACTCTAAAAAATATAAAAATACCACTAAAAATCTAACAAAACCAAAATAAGGCTATACAAATTTTTAAGATTTTTGGAGACTATGAAAAATTAAAAAAATCGTAAAAAATAATGTAAACGATGGAATTTGGGATTTTGAGGTTTGTTGTCCCGTAAGAAGTCCCTTCTAAGGAGTCTCTTGATTCTTGATTTTTTCGCTTCTAATGGTTGTGTGGTTTCATTACGATCCGAGTATGTTGTCCAAAACCGATTTTTAGCCTAAATTATTCGTTCAAATAAAAAAAATTGTAATTTTGAATTACCTCGTAAATAGGTAATTCCGGTTCATTAAATGTGACAGGAATTACCTCATTTCGAGTAATTCAAAAATTTTTCCTAATTACAGGGTAAATCCAAATTCTATTATTTTTTGAGGTAATTCAAAATTTTTAGAGGTAATTCAAATTTGTAATTTTTTTTTTTAACAAAACCATGTAATTTTTGTAAATTTTCAGATATTTTTGTCAGTTTGGGATATTATGGGAGTGTGGGTGATGTTTAGGGGGGTACGAAAACAAACACCCTTTAGCATCTTGTGACGAAGCCTTTGAAATATGTTTGATAAAGAATTTGTCCACAGCACAACACTATAGCTAGACCACAGAAACAGGGGTCTCATTCAGAAATTTCTCCCCGCTACGTAGAAGTAAAAATTGTTGAAAGCCTTGATTTGAAAACGAAAATATAATATAATAATATATAGTTCATCGTTAATTTACCTATTATAAATACCACATAAAATCTTGAGTATAAGCACAACACATCTTTCTCATATATATTTGTCTGTTCAAATTATTTATTAATCAAACTACCATGGCTTCCAATAAGCAATTATATCAAATTTCAGTGGCATTGCTCATGTGTTTGGGATTGTGGGCTGTTCAGGTAACATCCCGCACTCTCCAAGATGCTTCCATTCATGAGAGGCACCAACAATGGATGGGTCGCTATGGTAAAGTCTATAAGGATCTTCAAGAAAAGGAAAAACGCTTTCAAATATTTAAGGAAAATGTGAATTACATTGAAACTTCCAACAATGAAGGTGGCAAACCTTATAAACTAGGCGTTAATCAATTTGCAGACCTCACCAATGAGGAATTTGTAGCACCTAGAAATAGGTTTAAGGGGCATATGTGTTCTTCTATCATAAGGACAACTACTTTTAAATACGAGAATGTGAGTGTCGTGCCATCTACCGTGGATTGGAGGCAGAAAGGAGCAGTAACACCTATAAAGGATCAAGGCCAATGTGGTAAGTGTTTATTTGATAGTTAATGTATGTATTAAATCACATACGTGTTTAAGGTAAAATCGTCATCTAACCCTGGCTAGTTTTTAACAAACTTGTGCAGGATGTTGTTGGGCGTTTTCTGCTGTTGCGGCAACAGAAGGAATTCACAAGTTAAGTACTGGAAAGTTGGTCTCTTTATCAGAACAAGAACTTGTTGACTGTGACACAAATGGTGAAGACCAAGGTTGCGAGGGAGGTCTTATGGATGATGCTTTCAAATTCATCATCCAAAATCATGGACTAGACATTGAAGCCAAATACCCCTACGAGGGTGTTGACGGAACATGTAACGCAAACGAAGCATCCATCCATGCTGCTACCATTACTGGTTATGAGGATGTCCCGGCCAACAACGAGCAAGCATTGCAAAAAGCTGTTGCTAATCAACCAATTTCTGTAGCCATTGATGCTAGTGGCTCTGACTTTCAATTTTACAAGAGTGGTGTCTTCATTGGTTCATGTGGAACTGAGTTGGATCACGGTGTCACTGCTGTGGGTTATGGTGTTAGTGATGATGGGACTAAGTATTGGTTAGTTAAGAACTCATGGGGAACCAGTTGGGGTGAAGAGGGATACATTAGGATGCAAAGGGGTGTGGATGCTGCAGAAGGACTCTGTGGCATTGCAATGCAAGCTTCTTATCCAACTGCTTAAACCCAAATTTGATAATTATTATGTTCCAAAAATTATGTAATTTGAGTTAAACTATGTGATTTTGTGCATTTATCAAGCACATAGATCACGGTTTCTATGACCATCTGTGTATATTATATATGTATGTCTATGGGTACACTTGTGCATTTATCAATACAACGAAGAAATTAAAGGTTAATGTTATTGTTCAGTCTTCTTTTATGTTAATTTTCTTTTCTTTCCTATCTTTGAAATCTACAAAAAATTTCTTTAAAACATACATAATACTCTCTATAGTTCTTGCAGGTTTCTTTCTTGCAAGTATTGGCTTTTGGAAAACTTAATTTTTTTCCACTAAACTAACATTGGTTTAGAATTTTGAAATAAATTTATTCGAGGTAGGTACTTAGCTGATGGCATAGTTTTGGTAAATGAAATGGTGGACTATGTAAAAAGTCTGGTAAGGAATTTTTTATATTTAAGATGGAGTTTTCGAAGGCGTGTGATTTAACTGATTGAGGGTTTCTGACTATATGTTGGATGGGTTTGGGTTTTGTGAAAAGTTGAGGTCCTGGGTTTCGAAATTGTGTTTTCACTAGGAGCTTGTCGACTCTGGTTGGTGGCTCCCTGGCTAAGGAAATTAATATTTGTAGGGTCTCGACAAAGGGAATCCACTCCCCCCTTTCATATTCCTTTTAGTTGAAAATTGTTCGGGTGGTCTTATCACTGATAAGATCTGGAATGGCTCGTATTTCACATTTGCAGTATGCTAATGACACTCTCCTCATTGAGGGGGAAACTACAGGTAACTTTTGAACCTCAAAGTTTGTACTAAGGTCGTTTGAGCTGGTGTTTGGCCTCATGGTCAATTTCTGCATGAATTATTTTTTGGGTGTTAATGTTGAAGATTCCTCCACTATGATTGCTGCAAGTTTTATCCATTGTAGAATTGGTTTGTGTTGTTTAAATTCATCGACTAGTGCTGGAAATCTAAGACGCTTACATACATGACATCTAGTTCTTGAAACTCTTACGCGGTATCTGAAGAGTTATGGTAACGAATTTGTCAGTTTTGGGAAATGATAACTTCATTTTGAATAGTATATCAATATCAATTTTATATCCCTCCTACATTAAGATGCTGGTAAATGTGTGGAAGGTGATTGTGAGGGTTGAGAGGGATTTCCAACATTGAGGCTTAAAGGTGGGGAAAAAATCTCTTGGGTTAGATGGGCTGAAGTTTTTGTAGAGCTTAAGAGCTATGGTGGATATTGGTATCATGGTTTGTTGGGGACTTGATGTACAATAATTTTTCTTGTCCTATTTTGAGAGGACCTGTTATGTAAATGTTTATTGGATAACATTGTACTAATGATTAAATCTATCTATCTATCTATAGATATAGATAGATAGATAGATAGATAGATAGATAGATAGATAGATAGATAGATAGATAGATATAGATAGATAGATTTTTCTAATTTAAAAAAGTAATAGTTGTTGCTATTACTGTATAGTTAAATGTTATTGCTGCTAGGAAAAAACTAAACAAAAGATTACTTTTATATATTGTTGTTGAAGAAACTATTTTTTATATCTTATCTTTATAAATATATATTTTGCTTTTGAGTCCAACGAAGAAAACATTATAGCTTGTTGGTATAATTTTATTAATTTTGATTTCTGACGAAAAATTGGAATAATTATTATCAATATTTTGTCTTTATAATGTCTTTGTTTTGTATAAACGAATATTTTGATTTTATGTCTTGTGGGGAAATATTACTCATGCCGATTGATTTTTTAATATTTTGTCTTCATGAATATCTTTAGTTTTTAAAATTATTGTTTTGCTTTCAATCTCTACGGGGGAAATTACATGTTATTGGAATAACTATTTAAGTTAGTCTTCATGATGTCTTTGTTTTTCTAAAGATAATATTTCTCTTTTTTATTCCCGGTGAGGAAACATTGTGTTTAAGTAGTCTTGATGGAAAAACATTATATGTTATCTGTATAATTATATTACTAGTAATATATATGTGCAAAATGACACTGTGTTTGTTATAATATACTATGAAACTATAAATACTTTGAAAATTATAGTGTGTAATAAAAGAAAAAGACAGAAGTTGGTGAAAAATGTTATATTTGAAATTGTTTAAAAAACTCGTGTTGCATAAAGTTAAAAAAAACAGTATCTTCTTCAAATCTTATAAATGGAGTAAAAATAATAATAAATAAAATGAGATTAAGATTAGAAGAAGGGAAATACAATTTATACATTTGTTAAAAATTAACCATTTATAAAAAGGCTAATCCTATAAAAAAATTGATTAATTTTTTCCCGTTTGATTAACAAAATCTAACATTTTTTTCTGTTGGAGCTTAAAAGCAAAATATAAAAATAAATAAATTAAGAGAGTCGATAAAATGAGCAGTGACGCCTACTTAATGTGACTGTAGTACCATCTACCGTGGACTGGAGGCAAAAAGGAGCAGTGATGCCTGTGAAGGATCAAGGCCAATGTGGTAAGTATCAACATGATAAATGCACTAAATTCCATGTGATTAAGATTCGATTATTATCTAACGCTAATAGTGGCGAAGCTTGAGTGTATTTGTTGAGGGGGCCAAAAGAGTCAAGCGTGTAATTGGAATATTTTGGCAATAGATCGAACATGATCGTAAAATCTATAGAGTGAAGCTTCATCTTCAACACGTGTTTGACCGATTTCGAATATGGATCCAAATATGTTGTTTGTAATATATTCGACAACATAACACACAAAAGTATGAGAACATAAATTTAAAAATAGAACATTTATAACCAAACTAAATTTTTAGAAAAAGTTATTTTTATTTTTGAAAATAAAAACTCAATTGAGAATTGAAAATCACATTGTACTTACAATATAATAGTAAATTTAATCGATTTTAATTTAGATAGCTGAAATTAATTTATACGCAATTGTTAAATAAATATTCAGAATTTTTATAGAAGATGTTATAGGTAATATATTTTTTTTTACCAAATAGGTAATGTTTTTTAAAAATAAATAGCTCGTGTTATTCTTCATTCATAAAAAATAAAAATAAAAATAGCTTATGTTTTTTTCAATGGCTGCCTGCTTTTGACAAAATTTAAAAATTTGAAAAACTCGATTAAAAACGTCCCAGATGGGACTTGAACTCGGAAGCAGCAAGATGTAGCTTCAAAATTTAACTGCTCCACTAGCCTCATGTATTGGGTACAGCTGTAAACTTGTATGTATATATAGTGATACTTATATATCTAAAATATAAAATATATCATTATCAAACAATTTTTATATTTTTGTGGGGGCTACGGCCCCCACCCGCCCCTTAAAAGCTCCGCCCCTGAACGCTAATTAGCCTCTAATTTTTCGTTGTAGGATTGTGTTGGGCTTTTTCAGCTGTTGCAGCAACCGAAGGAATTCATGAGATTACTACTGGAAAGTTGGTCTCCTTATCAGAACAAGAACTTGTTGATTGTGACACAAATGGTGAGGACCAAGGTTGTGAGGGTGGTCTTATGGATGATGCTTTCAAATTCATCATCCAAAATCATGGGCTCGACACTGAAGCCAAATACCCCTACCAAGGTGTTGACAGAACATGTAACACAAATGAAGCATCCATCCATGCTGCTACCATTACTGGTTATGAGGATGTCCCTACCAACAACGAGAAAGCACTGCAAAAAGCTGTTACTAATCAACCAATTTCTGTAGCCATTGATGCTAGTGGCTCTGACTTTCAATTTTACAAAAGTGGTGTCTTCACTGGTTCATGTGGAACTGAGTTGGATCACGGTGTCACTGCTGTGGGTTATGGTGTTAGTTATGATGGGACTAAGTATTGGTTGGTTAAGAACTCATGGGGAACAAGTTGGGGTGAAGAAGGATACATTAGGATGCAAAGTGGTGTGGATACCGCAGAAGGACTCTGTGGCATTGCAATGCAAGCTTCTTACCCAACTGTCTAAATACCAAATTTGATACTTATGTTCCAAAAACTATGTAATTTGAGTTAAATTATGTGATTTTGTGCATTTATGAAGCACATAGATCATGGTTTCTTTGACCATTTGTGTATATTGTGTATGTCTATGGGTATACTCGTACATTTATCAATACAATAGGGTTAAGTTATTGTTCTGGCTTCTTTTTTGTTAATTTTCTTTGTTTTTCTATCTTTGAAATCTACACAATTCTCCATTAAAACGTACAAATTACTCTCTAATGATATTGCATGTTTCCTTCTTACAAGTCTTGGCGTTTGGCAAATTTGAGTTTTAGGATTTTGAAATAAATTTATCCGAGGTAGGCACTTAGCTGATGGCGTAGTTGTGATAAATGGATTGGTGACTATGCGAAGAAGTTTGGTAAGGGATGTTCGATATTTAAGTTGGACTTTTAGAAGGGGTATGATTCAATTGACTAAGGGTTCCTTAACTACATGTTAGGTAGGTTTGGGTTTTGTGAGAAGTGGAGGTCCTACTTTCGAAGTTGTGTTTTCACTGGGAGCTTGTCGATTTTGGTTCGTGGCTGCCCAACTGAGATGATTATTTTCGACTTTTCGTCTAGTTCTTAAGTAAGGGCGCCCACATGTCCCTTTCCTCTTCATTTTAGTTGCAAAACGAAGTAGCCCCTGCGGTTGAGATATCTTATCTTTAGTGTGTTGATGATGATCTCCTTATAAGGGAGGCAACCATGTGTAACGTCTGGAAGTCGGTATTAAGGTTGTTTGAGCTGGTGTCTGGCCTCATGGTCAATTTTTGGATGAGTTGCCTTTTGGGTATCAGTGTTGAAGATTCCTTCACTATGATGGTTGCAAGTTTTATCCATTGTAGAAAAGACAACTGCTTTTAAGTAAGAAAATGTGATTGGAGTACCATCTACCGTGGATTGGAGGTAGAAAGGAGCAGTGGCACCTGTGGAGGATTAAGGCCAGTGTGGTAAGTGTCTATTTGATAAATGTATTTAATTTCGTATGTGATTATTATCTAACGCTAGTTAGCCTCTAATTTACAATTCTTAGATGTTTCTAGGCTTCTTCTATTGTTGCATCAACTGAAGGAATTTGTGAGATTAGTACTAAAATATTGGTCTTCTTATCAGAACAAGAACAAGGTTGCGAGGGTGGCTCATGGATGATGTTTTTAAATTCACCACACAAAATAATGGACTTAGCACGAAGTTAAATACCCTTATCTTATCAAGGTGTTGATAAAACATGCAATGAAAACTAAGCAAAGACCCATGTTGCTACCGTTACAGGGCATGAGGATGCCCCAACTTATAGTGAGCATGGCTTACAAAAAACTGTGGCTAATCAACCAACTTCTGTAGCTATTGATGCTAAGGCTCTAACTTTTATGTGGAACTAAATTGGATCACGATGTTACTCTTGTGGGTTATGGTGTTAGCGATGATGATACCAACCTACTTAATTGTGTAGAGTAGCTTCAAAATCGTAATGCCAATGCAGAGACGGCTAACATCTTGCGAAAATGTCATTAGCATCACATATTCAAAACAAATTTAGCATATGTATGCATTTCTGAGAATAACAATAAGAGGCAAGTTTGAACCGAAGTAGCAAGAATTACTTTTCCGTGTTGATGTCTTGCAACTCGCTCGACAATATTCAAACATTGAAGAGAACATCAATCTGCACTTCTGACCAAAATGACGTGTTGAAAGACCCTAAGGGTGCGTTTGATTCGCTAAGCAGTAAGGAATTAGACTGGACAACTCCAGTTGTACCCTGTTTGATTTGAAAATTGTTCACAGTACTGGACAAAAATGAGGGCAAGGGACTAGACAAAGACCCAGATTCATGTACCTC
Organism: Oxytropis ochrocephala; assembly: GCA_020916435.1. Lineage (NCBI taxonomy): Eukaryota > Viridiplantae > Streptophyta > Magnoliopsida > Fabales > Fabaceae > Oxytropis > Oxytropis ochrocephala. The sequence goes on from CM037094.1 coordinate 92,884,288, forward strand.
ACAAAACCACAGTACAACTTTCTGTTCCACAGTACAACTTTCTGATCACCCAAAAATATATCAAAATATTATTTTTATTTCCTATTCAATAATTTTGTTCTCTCCTTTATGCTCCATCTCTCTCTCTCTCTCTCTCTCTCTCATCCCATTCTTCTCTATCCTTTTCTATACCTCTAATACTTTCTCATCTCATAACTTATCTCCTTCATCTCTCTTTCCCTCCCCCCTCTCTACCTCTCATCTCTCTTGTATCTTTTTATCTCATGATATCTCTCCCTCATCTCTCTTCCATATTCTCCTTCGTACGTTTTTCTTTATAATTTTTTAATTACATTATAATATATGTTATATAAAATTATTATAAACATTAGAAATAAAATTATAGTAAAATTTACATTTTTTTTACTTGTGTTGTCCATGTTTCACCAAACAATGTACTGGACAAAAATTTGTCTAGCCCAATACTGTCCAGTCCTGTTTGCAAATCAAACGAACCCTAAAAGATGGAGGACGTATTGTTTTCCGGAACTGATTAATCTAAAGTTACTGTGTTCTAAAACACTTCATTCAATTTATCCCTTATCCTTACAGTGTTCTACCGCAATGCAATGATGTAAACAATGCCACCCCAAAGATTTTTAAACATCTTATTTCGAATACGACATCAAGCAACATTCATCATTCGTAAAATCCTCGTGACTACTTAGTACTAAGATACAAAAACTTCCATACCAGCGCTCAACCATGGAAACAAAACTCACTAAATGGACAGCAGCTGCTTTTCTGAACATTTCTCACATGAAATTAGCTTAAGAAAAGCAATAGTTGGTTCAACTTTTAATTCTGGCGCAACTCAGGGCGGACAAAGTCTGCATCCTGTGGCACTGAAATGTCCACTGTAGGTCTCAGTTCAGCACAAACTTTAATGGCTCCGTGCACTTGGTCCGACAGGAAGTTGCTGATTAAGTCTCGGTTGATAGGCGCTCCGCTGTCTACTGCCACCAAGGCCTGCTGAGTTAAGATGTAATCAAATCTGGGAGCCCATTTCCTTGAACCCAACCTTGCTGTGGTTGAGCAGTTATCAACCATGAAAGAAACACCACGAGCATGCATGAATGGATTCAAAGAATCAACAGCCTCGATGACACTCTCATTAATGATTTCAGAGTATGAATGCCCTTTCTTCCTCAGGATCTCAATCTGAAATTTTGCAACACAAAATTCAAACAAAACAAAAGGTCAGTTTTGTGTGCTAATTACACCCTCACATAAAAGATAAACAAGAAAAACGACCACAAATCCATATTCTTAAGGCTACAATCAGAAACATACCTGGGCCATCATCAATGCCACAAAAACACCAGCAGTAAATGGATATAAAGGTCCTAGATCACCTGCTGGCCTTGTAGAGCGAACACGCTCACCAACTTTCCACATCCGGGTCTGATCAATTTTACCCATGGGGAATGAGGCAGACCCTCTTTTTCCTGTAAAATACGGGTATAATTTAAGGTTCTGCATTAGGGCCAACTCTAAATGGGAAATAAATATGCACTTACATAAAAGCGACGCCCAGCCAAAACAACACTGCGAATCTCACTACCACTAGCTACATCTTCGTAGCACTCGTATAAAATGTCCATGCAGGGATAATATGAAGCACTGTATGCTTTCTCAAATTCCTTTTTGTCAGCTTCAGATAAAGCATTATATACAGCCAACATGCCCTATCCAAATGATAAAGAACAATTGTCACAACTCACAAGTCAACCCACAAAAACAATTTTCAAGAGAATAAAGATTAGCACTAAGATGAGTATGAGATCACAACCTTGGTTGAAATGGTTTTTGATATAATTCCTGTTACGGACTCAACAGTGTTCTTATAAGCCAGATCTTCACTCATTCCATTTTCAGTGTATCTCCTAAACAAGGATTCAACAATTCCATGAACAGCACCCAGCAAAATTCCTATAAACCATAAAAGCGTAAGTTAGGCAATAAGTCTTCATGGACACGGACAATGGCACTGCAAGAAATATATTCTCACCTCTCTCTCCAAAGATATCACTCTTGTATTCCTGCTCTAATGTAGTGGCAAATGTAAAAGGAGAACCAAGGGCAACAGACCATCCCAAAGCAACATCAGTAGCTCTGCCATCCACATCCTGCATGGAATGGTATTATGCTTAGTTGCAATAAAATAAATTAATTGAATAAAACAGTTATGGGAAGGGAAACCGCGATGAAAGAAGGAAGAAAGATTGACTAAGATAGAATAGGAATCACCTGGTGGACTGCAAAACTTGAATTAATTCCAGCACCATTTATCTCTTTGCCTTGGACATACAGCCTCCTCACAGATGGACCCATGCCCTTTGGGCATACAGCAATTACACTGAAATGTTTTGGAAAATCAAGCCCCGCTGACTGTAAATGCCCAAGAAGAAAACCATGGGACAGCCCAAGGATGCTGTTTGGCTTCATGTGGGAAAATATTTTTTCATAATTATCTGCCTGCATGATAAAGGGAAAAACATTAACAAAATCTGGTTCGGGGAAAGGAGAAGAAACAGGGAATAATATAACACTACAAAATCACAGCAGCATGACACATCCTCTCCACTTTAATATCCAAATTAAAAAAAAACTACGGTTCTTGTGGAATATCTATAATCTATTAAGAAATACAAATTATAAAATTTCAAAGGCAGGAATAATTTGAATTTTGAACATTGTTACAAAACGTCCAGCATCACAAAAAAAACATAATAGAACTTAGCGTTCAGCATAATTGTTGCAAAAATGTTCAGCATCACCAAAATAATAATACATTTTTCTTCTACGCATTCTCTACCACTATTTATCCATATGTTTTACACTAGGTAAGAAAACATACAGTATCACTACTGGGGGAATGGAGAATAAGACAAAATAACTGGAATGGGCACATTAGGATAATCAAAATTAACAGCAGAAAGTAAAACAGTATTTAAGTTAGAGACTACTGAGCAATATATAGATAGTACTAATCAGGAAAAAAAACAACAACAGAAAGTGAAATGGGATTTAGTGAGCAATAAAGACAACAACACAGTCTAGAAACCTCTGAAGCACTGAGATGAATATAACACCAACCTGTGCAGAGTCAGAAATTAATAGCAACACAAGATCACTGCCTGATACAGTTTCCCATATGTCACCTAGAGTTCCATTCTCCTCACTAAATCCAGCGGCCCGAGCCTCATTAAAGGATCGAGAACCTTTCCTGAGTCCAATCTGTTGTGTTACAAGGCAAACATGTTACTATACTAGGATTTGGAAAGAGATCAGTCAATCGAAAGTTCTCAACCAGTAATTGACTGATTACAGTTTATGTACATACTACATACACATCAATACAAGATAATGAACCAAAGCAACAAAGAATTCCAGAATCACCTTAACCACAATATCAGACTTTGCTTCAGCAAGTGAGTCCCGTAGATTCTGGGCCTGAGCAGGTCCCTGATGAATGTAGTGCAAAGTTAGCAATCATATCAAAATTATGGACCGGGTCAGTATCAGAATATATTTTTTTAAATAATGATTAACTCCAAAAAAAAAAGTCTTCAAACATCATAATTAATCAAAAAAGCATGAAACACATGGTCTTCTGACTGCCATACATTAAAGTAATCTATAAAAGGATGACTATACGTGTTTAATGTTTAAATACTAGACTAGATAAAGCAGTCAACAATCTACTCTGATACTCTAAAGTATAACCGCAATGAATTTCCTCAGACAAAAACACGTGACAGACATTTCACATGAATCATTCAACAAGGAGTGCACTAAGTCATTGTAAGTATTGCAAATCGTTAACATCAATTTTTTACCTGTGAACCCCATCCGATGACACCAATTTGCTTAATCCCCTTGAAAGCGTCAGGCAACAAATGAAACAAATCCCTTCCTCCTTTCACGATGTACTGCAACAAATCAACCAAAAATGTTAAAAAAAAAACGGTCAACTCCTCAGAGTAAATGGAGAAATAATCGAATCCCAAACCTCTTCGTGTCCGGCGAGGTTAATCCTCTCCTTCTTGAAGATAGAAGTCTCGAAATCGAGCGACGCCGGAAGAGTAACCGGCGGGGCGGACACCATGCGGGCGCCGAGTGCGCTGCCGACGGCGATGCATCGGCGAGCCCTAACTGGCTGGGGAGTGAGACTGGAAAATGAAAGGTTGGAGGGGGCGAAGCTTTTGGGGAGAGGATTGGCTAGGGTTTTGGAAGAGGCTGAGATCGCGGTGGAGCAAGAAGAAGAAACAGCCGCCATTTTCAGAGTGAGGATTGAACAGACATTGTAGATTTTAGACAAGCGAATTTTATAGTTAGGTTTCAACGTGCTCTACTAACGTGCGCCACGTTGATACTGTGCCGCGTGTCTCCATCTACCACTCGTTTTCTCTAGCCAGTAACGTGAGGTCGCGGCCACACATGGTAAATGATTTGATAATTGATAATGACCAATGGGACCTTACTCCACCTTTTTTTATCTTATGAATAACAAATTATTTCCTTACACTTAAATTCCAGTTTTTTTTACTCAATTAAATTCCAATTTTGTGACCAAAAAAATTTAAATTTTTGTTTTTCTTCTTCTTTTTGGTTAAACCCATTTTGTATTTCTTTTCCCCTTTTTCTTTTTATCTTGTTGGTTTATTTTTTAGTCAACAATGTTAGCTCCTTTATCTACCATGGAATCAACTAGATTCTCATCACAAGTATATTGAAAATTGAAATAAATAACACAATCATTTATAAATTATTGCACATATAAAAAAACTTGTATCTTTTCAATAATTCAAAGTATTAATTTCTTAGTAAATTTAACACGGAAGCTATTAAAGAAAACTCTTTCAAAAAAAATTATTAAAGAAATTATGGTATTATATCTTTTTAATATGAATGTCTTTTTTATTATGTTTATAATAATTATTTAGTAAATTTAAGTTATTATTGACAATTGCTTCAAAAAAAATTATTATTGACAATAGATATATTAATCAATTTAAGTAAATATCATCATCATATTTTATATTTGATTAGAACTTTTAATAATCTATAGTGCATCTAACTGTTGTAACTAATAATTAAAAAATTTATCAACCAATTTAAATATTTATAGATTGTGAAATTTTACATTTAAGAGTTGATAAAACTAAAATTGCTCAAAAAAAGTAATAAAACTAATAATAAACAAAACTAATAAGTAATATAATATAATTAAGTTGAAATAGATTAATTAAAATGTTTAAATTGGTTACATTTAATTAATGATATAATACTTTAATACCATACAATTAACTAAGTTCACTATGTGAATTTTTAAAATAAAACACGGGTGAACTCGATTCACTATATAGTTAAAGAAAGTAGTGAACTCAATTTGCTATGATTATTTAGAACATTAAAATAACAATCATGAACTCTATTCACTAACTGTGTGTATAGTGAACTGAGTTCATTCTAAAAAAAAGTTTTTTTATAGGTAATGTTAATCGAGGAAAAGGAAATGCTAGCTTCCCGGGTTTGGATCCGGTACATCTTACTTACACTCCTTTCGTATCTCTTAGTTCGGCAACTGAGCTACATACTTAGGATATTCTAACAACAGTGAACTGAGTTCACGAGGGTTTTACGTTAAAAATAAATCTAATTAGAGAGTTTTTTTAATAGCCACAAAATAAAATAAAAATACTAAAATGCCACAATTGTGGCATTATTTCTTTAAATGCTGCACTTTTTAATTAAGTTGGACTATTTTTTTTCATTGTTAGATACGCTAAAGTGATGACTGATGAGTATTTTATTATGTTTTTTGTAAGATAGTCTATCACACTTTCATAGTACAAGAGGCTATCTAGTATTTTTTTTCTTTTATGAAGAAGGAAAAACAATCACCAAGGATGCAAATGACAAACCTCAAAGATAAAAAAAACTGTCAAAAAAATGAAGCATTTATGAAGAAACAGAAGCAGTGGTAGTTTTCGAAATGGGGAATGCTACCCAAAAAAATATGAATATGTAAGAGTTCATGTAGAAGAAGCAAGAAAAAATAAACTTGCTTGAATGCCTTCTGTTCAAAACCGAACCAAACTAATAAAAAACTGCAAACCGAACCAAATCAAACCGAAAACCGCAAAAAACAGTTTTCTATTGGTTTGGTTTTCTTTATTAGTGAACCGTGCGGTTCGGTTCGGTCCGCGGTTTTGATTACCGAAACCGAACCAAACCAACCAAACCGCAACATCTTATATACAAAAGTAAAATTAGACAAAACAATATATGTAGGAAATAAGAAAAGCGATTTATTTAAGGGGCCGTAGTTTGGATTAGAACATTTTTTTGAGCCTATGAAAATCAACTTATGAATATAAGTAAGTTTTTATGTTAATTTATAAGTTCTTACTAACAAAAATTGTATCTCCCTAAGTTGTTTTTTCATAAACTACCTTGACAAGCTTATGAATAATACATAACAACTTATTTATTTGCATAATTTGTTTTTCAAAAGTTCAAAATAAGTTCTATCCAAACGGACCTAAAATTTTGTTGTCTCGTCAAAAACCGAAACCAAACTAACCGCGTTAGTTTGGTTTGGTTTGGTGTTTCTTTTAGAAACCAAATGAAATAAAACCAAACCGCGTCTATTTTTACTTTCATGCGGTTCGATTCACTTTTTTTACTCAAAACCGAACCAATCATGACCGCATGAACACCGCATTGCTTTCAGTGGGTGGGATTATGGAGAAGGGTGATGGCTAAAGTCCTGTACGTGTCTTGTATTTATTAGAATAGTAGATGGTGTATTGTCCTAGAAATGATACTCTGTGATCTCAAAAAAAAAAATGATACTCTGTAAAGTTGAACTGTGATATTTTTGTTGCACCAGGTTTGAAATCTTGTCATTTTTTTTCCAAAATAAGCTTAAAGGGACTAAATGTACCTATTACTCAAGCCACCTAATCATTTTCCGTTTGAAATGTAGGACACATAAGGGCTAAATATTGCTGAATTGTTGAAAAATTCGATTGGAGGGCAGTGTGGTAATTTTGTAGGTGGATAAATGGCATCAATTTTTTATATACACACTACTGAAACATTTTATTGTGTGAAGAGAGGGGGGGGGGGGGGGGAGAGACTGGAGAGTGAAGATGACGAATAACAAACTAGTAACTAACTTGTGAAATAGCGCAGGAAGAGGGGTATAAAAGCTGGCCGTTCCCTCCTCACTTTTCAGTTAGGATTGCAATGGCAGAAGAATTACCAACGGAGATGGCCATCGTGACACACGCAACCTCCTCGAAGAAACGATCGGCCAAGAACAACAACCTCTGCCTCGAGGACTACATCCACTTCCTTCACTCTCGCCAAATGCTTCATCTCAACATGAATCAACTCAATCAGGTTTCCCTCCTTTTCATTTCATTCTATACACTAAACCCAATCTTCCAATTTCCATTTCCATTTTCAAAATTCTTCTGATATTTTGCTTCTCTATAATCTACAATTTCTTTTCCTCGTTTCTCTTCTGCAGGTCATCCGCATTCACGGCTTCAAGAAAATCCATCATGCTAACAAGGTTTCTATTCCCTTCCTCTCTCCCATCTTAATTTTGAGTTCCTCTGCTTGGTTACAGAAAAAATTCGTGAAGATAAAACGTTCCTTATTCTCTCTGCTTTTTCCTTATTTATTTATTAGAATTTGTCATCGAGGTTTTAAAATTCGAAGGTCACAAGTAAATTTAGAAGATATATAATAATAAGAATATAAGTAATAGTAGTCGTCATCGTCTTCGATCTGTACTTGTTTAGTCTAGAATTTCTGTTTGGTTGAGTAGAGTTTTTGCTTTCAGAATGTTGCTACCGTGAATCTTCAATGAACAAGAGATTGTTCATGAATAGTTTCATTTCAACTATTTACAAAATTTGTGTGGATCTCTCATTTGCAGAAGGTGTTGACTGATGCTGTAGACACGCTAGATCTGATAGATCTGCCACGATCTACACTCAGTGAGAACGTTTCGGCGTTCGCTGTACTGACATTGGAGGAAGCAGTTGCTGATCTCAGCGTTCTTAATTGGCACGAGTGTTGCGTAACCTCCATCCAGAAATTTAGTTCCTGCAATGGTCAGAGTTTGTTTCCTGCTTCCTCAGATCAGAATGTTGGACTTGTGAATCATTCGCAATCTCAAAACCTCGCTCACAAGAGCAAAAGAGATGAAATCCGTGGCCTCGTTCCTGAACCTTTCAAGCGTAGGCTGCAAGCTACGAAAATGGTGCCAAGGCGAAAGAGGAGTGGTCTTTCGGCTCTTGGCTCTCCCGCCTCAGCTGTGGATTCTGCTTCCCTTGCTTCGTGCTGAATAAACGACTCTCTCTAGCAGTTGTTGTATGTGTGTTGTTCCATTTAGCCAAGGTTAAAATTGGATTGTGATTATGCAAACTAGTAATAGGAGAGTTGGTAGTTGGTACGATACGGCATATCAAATATCAATATTATATAAGTTTGATAGGATTTTTCATATTAGAATTACATGTATCTGACTTGTCTGACGAAGATAATTCATCCAATGAGAAGTAATTTTTCTCTGAGAGCAAAAGTAATTCGTCCAATGAGTATCATTGACCAACGTTATCCCGATAGACAACAACGATTTTTTTTTTAGCTATGCAGCCAACAAGGAACATTTTGCAATGGTTTGTTCAGGGTTTAGGGTTGAAAAGGAAAAGAAGAGATGGAAGAAAGAAAGAAATACCCCTAAGATGTAGGTGTATACCGTATAGTAATAAAATGTGGGTAAATTAGGTGAAAGCAGAGTCTTTTAAAAAGTTTTAAAATTTGCTACCCATTAGAGATGCTACCAAACCTGAAGATTTGGTTGAATTTCGTCTTTACATCTGTTTATTCTATTGATCATATCTCTTTTTGCAAAGATGTTGAAAAATATGTTGCCAAATGAATTGATTAGACAAACATGTTGCAAAATGAGACACAGTAGTCCCAATTTCAAAATGTTGAAATGATATGATGCATTGCAAGGCAAGGACCAAAACAAGATGTGTAATTACAATCCCTTAAACAAGTCTGAGTGAATAAATTTTCGTTTGAACCTGGTATATTGACTTGGCATTGCTGCTGTTCATTATCCCAACTTCATTTAAAAATATTGCTCTGTACGTATAAATTATTGCAAAAAGAATAACCCCTTTGTAAAATAAAACTAAACAGTTCACCATGTTTGACAGAAGTATAGGCGTATTGGCAAGGCATGTAAGATTCACAAAAATGGGCATTTCCCTATTTTAAACATAGAAGAAAGTACTCATGCAGGGAGGCGCAAACCACCGATATCAGCTTCTCCCAGTTTTCCTCAGTAGCCTTTTATTTGCTTTTAGACTTATATAGTCCACATTTTATGGCAACATAATTGCTGAGGATTCAAATTCAAAATACTATTGAAGTATTATCCAAGAGTTGATCTTTAAAAAATAGCACTGTCTAATAGACCACTTTCAGATGCAATACAAAAAAAAAAAAAGACACCACACAAAATAAAATAGACAATAATTAAGAAACAAAAACAATGGAAACCAATATCTTTCTAGCTAATACAAAGATGAGTAATTAGCTCTCAAGTTTCACTCACTAACATTCGCATCAAATCCCATGCTGCCACCAGCCCAGCCATCAGCCTCACTAGAAAAAGTAATGAGTTGAAAAATTAAATCAGTCAAAAGGAAATGGAAATGATAATATCAATAGCAACCATGTATAATATAGTTACTTACTTCTTCATCATCATGTCCTCCAACCTTGGTAGTGCCGTTTGCTTTCACAGAATCTTCTGTAACAGCAGGCAGAATAAAATTCAGTAACTTTAAGCGTTGCAGAAATAAATCAGTGACTTTATGATACTAGCTAATGAGGTAGTAGTTGATGAACACAAGTCACAAATGGAAAGAACATTAATAATTCCTTCTATGCAAAGCAGAATATCTTACTACATCAAGAAGCATAGATTGACTTATTCAAAATACAACAAGATTCTTCCTTCCCTTAATTTCACAAATACAATAATGAATCATCATCAATACCCATTTCCATGAAGAACAGCAATCTAACTTATTTTCTATAAGCTGCACGCGTGAAAAAAGGATACATACATAATTGCATGCTAATTGCTAAGCACTTTCAGTTTCAGGTAAATCTCAGACATTATTAAGCCAACGAAAAGTAAATATGTTACTTCAATGATAATAAATTGGAAAAAGATGACGAGACAATAAGAAAACGATGAACAATAAGTCTTTTAGCAATAATTACCTCCATCTTCTGGGATGTCAGAAGTCCACAAGGTAAGGTTGTCTCTGAGAAGTTGCATGATCAAGGTGCTATCTTTGTATGACTCCTCACTCAAGGTGTCAAGCTCAGCAATAGCTTCATCAAAAGCTTGCTTTGCAAGATGACAGGCCCTGCAACGAAAATAATTGAAGTATGATTTCACACATTAAATACGACATATTTATCTATGTGACTCGGGGCATAAATCAAAAGCACAAACCTCTCTGGCGAATTCATGATCTCATAATAGAAAACAGAGAAATTTAAAGCCAGACCCAACCGGATGGGATGAGTGGGAGATAATTCAGCCTCAGCTGCTGTGGTAGCAGACTGCAATGAAACGAAACAAACTAGTATTTGCAAGAGATAGATGGGAGGCATATATGGTAAAGCATTATGAAACAGAAGCTGATTTGAACAAGTGTTCTTCCTCTTATTGCTACTAATCTCATCATGATAATAGGCAGATATTGTTAATACACGTTACATAAGAATAGTAGCAGACAATCAATTTATCCAGTACAAATTTACATGAAAATAAGACGAATTTCTCCAATGCCGGTAATCCCAAACAATTAAAGAGACTTAAACTGCAGGAAAGGGGAGAGGAGCCAATACTTATACTACTGAAGTACCCATGATTTGAATGCAGATCTCATATGCTTTCACAATAAAGAATATCTCAAATCACCTTATGAACAGCAGGTTACAAATACACCTTCTTAGTAAACATCAGATACAGATATCAACAATAACATGATAAGTTTTATAAAGGGAAAAACTCAATACAAGACCAAACAGAACAAACCCTAACCTTAGCCTATTCAGTACATGAAAAGCTAAAAAATCATCTCTAGTTAATCAATATATATATAGTCACTTACCTGGTGCAACTGTCATACAAAGTTTGAAAGGTGAGAAATAAGAGTATAAAAATTGTACCTCATATGCCTTCAGTGACTGATCAGCAGCCTCTTTCTTCTCATTTGCTGGCTTAAATTCTGCAAGATATCGATAATAATCTCCTTTCCTGCAATTAGATCAGTTGCACACCCTTCAGTCATTTTGATCAAAATAAATAGATAATATAAAACCAAAATCTGCAGCAGAGAATGACACATGAATGGTTACATTACATCTTATAGTAAAACACAGTTGATTCACCAGCTGTAGCTGAAGGTATAAGATGTTCATCAATCACTTTCATAACATCATTACAGATTTTTGCAAGCTCTGATTCAACACTTTGCCTATATTCCTAATCCGTTTAACATTAACTTCATTTCCTTTTGCTTCCTCCTTTTGCTCAATGGAAGACAAGATCCTCCACGACGCTCTTCGAGCACCAATCACATTCTTATAACCAACAGAAAGCAAATTCCTTTCTTCAATAGTCAGTTCAACATCTAGACCTGCAACTTTCTTCATCGCTTCAACCATTTCTGTTACACATAGATGCAACAATAAAACATCTTAATCCAAGATCTACACTTTTTTTTTACCAAATAGATATAACATTAACAACAACGAAAGCTACTGATTTTTAAGAAACGGGTTAGGTTAAGTTAGGTTAGGTCTAGTCAAAACAGAATAACTATAAATTCATGCTTCTGTGGAGTAATTAAGAGGTAGAGAGAGGTGCATTGAAGTGTGTGTGGAATAGAAGAAAAGCAGAAAACGTTAATGATGAGAGATCAGAAAATGAAGCATAAGTAATTGAAGAGCATTGCATGTAGGTGTAAATGGAAGGGAAAGAAGTAAAACCGTCGTATCGCTCAGCTTGTTCGGCGAGCTTAGCGACGTAGACGAAGTTATCGCGTTCCTTTGAAGAAGCCATGGCTGATCAGATCTGCTTCAGAGTGGAATGGAGTCTCTCTGTACTGAAGTATGTGTACTACTTTGTACTATGTTGCTGTTGTGTGTGTTGAACTTGAAGTGGGTCGCTGTCGGAGCAAAATAGGATTGCGTGTAAATGTCGTTTAGGTCCCTACCTTTTTCTCCTAATTCGCCTTCACAAATGACAAATGTGTAATGTAATCCTTATCCTAAAGTGGTATCATCGTGTCTTATCGCCTGGTTGGGACTAGGAGGACCAATAGGGAAGTTAGAGGATCCAAATCTGAGGACCAATGGATTCAACCTGGTTGGTCCACATTCAATAAATTTGAATTGAAATGGTGTTATTAAAGACACCTCCAATTTGGAAAGATACCCCCAATAATGGAGTATCTTCTTTTTAGCCATCTTTTCATCTCGTAGAAATTAACTATTTTCTGTATGTAATAATTTGTTAGTATCACTATCGTAAGTTGCTTATTTACTAGTATATGCAATTTAAAAAAATATGTACCAAAAAATATCTAGTGTCACTGAGTCATTTATATTACCCAATGTGTGATATGCAGAACTTCATCGTAAGATTAAGTTCGTATTAAAATAGTGATTTCCTATTTCTTTCTTTTTTGGGACATAATTAAAGATGGCAAAGTTCAATAGAAAATTGAAAATCCAAGATATCCTAGAATAATCTAAGAGGGGGCCGTCATACCAACAAACCATGCAACAAAGGGAAACAGGGGCCAAGGGCCAGAGATGAATAATTCTCTAGTAAAAAAGGAAAAGAGACAATTAAATGAATAATAATCCAAATTCCTACAAAACAACTTCACTACTAATTAATTTGAGCTATATCCAAGAGTATAAAACAGAACATTTCAAATATAACATCAATCTTGCTGAGAAATCCTAGAATCAAGACTATTATTCCTTGAAAGTGTTTTCTTCCAACACTGATGTCTGGTACATTGACACTGGTTTTTTGACATACTCCCACCAACCACACTTCCCCCACCCTTTCCACCTTCATTTCTTTCAATCTTCTTCCCATGGCCACTACTTTCCCCCATAGAAAACGATCTCACAACAAGAACCTTACCTTCCTTATCATCACTCTCCTCATTCTTCAATTTCCTCATCCCCTCCCTAATCCCACAACTATCCTCTTCATGCATCCCCTCACAAAATCCACAAATAACAACCATTTCCTTCTTTCCCCTAATACTTCGCACCTTCTCAAAACCAAATGCTAGTTTCAATGCATCATTCAATGAATTAGGTTTCTGCATCATAATCCATTCATGAAACTCTTCCCTCAAACCATCCACAAATACACCTTTAACCACATCATCTTGCAACCCATGTTCTGGCCACCGTTTCAAAATCCACTGAAGTCTCAAAAAATAAGACCTAACACTTTCCTTTTCACCTTGATGAATTCCCATAAGTTCCGACCTTAACTCTTCAACGGGTTCCATTTCATAATACGCTTGTAAAAAAGATAACTTTATTTCTTCCCATGAAAGAGAATGATAGTAAGGCTCTATGTTGAGGTCGTACCAGAGTGCCGGTTCTTCTTCAAGTGTGATTGGGAAGATCTTTTTTTGCATGTCAATGGAAGATGCATTGTTTGCTCTGCATACTTTGTTGAAACGGCTTAAATGGGTTATTGCTGATTCGCTTTGAGTGCCACGAAAGATGGGTAAAGGAGCAATGTTTATGTATGAAGAAGAAGCATTTGGTGGGATATTATTAGAAGCAGATATTGAAGGGTCACTTTCAGGAATGTTATTACTTTGTGCATTGGACAAGGATTCAGAAAACGCATCGTCGTTGTCTTCTTCTTCTTCTGTTTCGTCTTCATACTCATCTTCTTGAGATTCGTCGTTGTATTCAGAATCAGAAGCGCCTGCATCACCGTTATCGTGGTCGTCGTCTTCTTCTTCTTCTTCTTCAATAACAACCCTTTGTTTTGGAACACTACGTCGATGCTTGTGGGAAGTGGAAGCAGCATGACGTGAACCAGATTCAGATGACGATGGACGGTGTTTACCGGTCATCTTCGATTTGCTTCGTTCTCAACAACGTTGTCTTAAGTCAGGACTAAGGAATATTAACGAGATTTTTCGAACTTCGCATAGGGCAGTGGTTTGTGGGTTGGTTGGTTTGGAAGAAAATGAGAATAACCGTCGCTTTGCAGCTGTTGGGTTTTGTGGGATGAGAGAAGGACATTGCTTTTCTCACACCCCTTCAATATTAAAAACTCCAAAATACCCCTAGTTTAAAAAATTCAAAAAACCAAAACCTCTCCCCACTCACCCTCACTCCCCCTTCACTTTTCCTCACTCCTCTCACTCACCCGCCCTTCGAACCCTTTCTCTCCCTCTCCCTCTCATTCAACTCCTCCAAACTCACTCAATCTCCCCTAATCTCTCACTCAATCTTCTCCACTAACACCCTCAAGAGTTTCTGGGTTTTGTTCGCGGCCTCTCACTCTCTCTAATCGTTTCATTTTCATCTAGGTAAGCCTATCCCCTTTCTTCGCATTTGGGTTTTTTTTCCTGGGTATTTGCTGCGTTCGCATGACCTCATGCGAACACGTGAAAACGAATGTGTTCGAATGAGGTCATGCGAACACCATTCGAATGAGGCCATGCGAACCTGCGTGTGCTCGCTTGTAAAATTGGATTGTTCGAATGGGGTTGTTGAGCAGTCGCGAATGAATGGTTCGTTCGAACTTGTATCCGATGATATTGTTTCGTTATTCTACCGGTTATATTGCTTAATTGGTTTAATTTAGGGTTTAGGTTAGTGATTAATTGGTTTAATTGTTGTTGTTTCAGATATGGTGAGGTCTCGTGGCGGTAATTCGCAACAGCTGGAGCGTAAGCCACCAATGACGGCTTCCAAACGCAAACGGAGGCAAGATGCTGCTGAACCTTCCCAGAGTAGGGGTAGGGGTAGGGGCAGGTTTGACGTCCCTCCTCCCCCGCCTCCGGTTGATGATGTTAGGGTTGAGGATATTGGCCGGGACATTGAGCGTGATGCCCAATTTCAAGGATTTGAGCTGGATGGCCCTACTGCACATGAGGAGAAGGAGGCTGGTGTGCATGAGGAGCAGGTTGATGCTCAACAGGAGGAGGCTATTTGGTGCGCTTGATATACACACAAATGTTCAAGTATACACAATCGTATCAAGTAATAAAGTGAGAGTAGAGTATCATTCCCACGATGATTGGATTAATTTACAAGTTTAGAATCAATAGTTTACTAGTGAAAGGTAACCACTATCCTACTCACAATAGGTGGTGTTGATAAACAAACAGAATGTAAATAAGCAATAAAAATATGTAAGGAATCAGTGAAAAATGATATTTGAGATGTTTTCACCAAATAAGTTACTTTTAAGAGTTTTAGTGGTGTATGTGGTGTAGGTACACTGGATGCAGCTGCATCAGTATGTGTCTTTCGATCACTTTCTATAGAGTTTCATTACAAGCTCTTATGATTTTTGCTTTTTGCAGTAAAGAAAAGAGTTGTCAATGCCTCTCTTACCTCCTAACAATGATCCAAGTTGCTAAATAAGTTCACTCTTGCATTTGCATCATCCTAAGGACTATGCTATCCTATGTCTAGGTTTTAGCATGTAAATTAACAAAGTTTCCTTTATTAAACACTTATCCCTAATAGTTCTTGAGTTCTAATCATAAACCATGTCTGTATTTATGATTTGCATTCACTTTTAGTTGGCCAATTCTAAAGATGAATATGAAAGAGTTATCATACAAGAACTAAAATGCAAACATCACATATGAACACAATAACTTACTTAAAAGATCATTATAAGGCTACAACATCTCAACTAATGAAATTTAGCTCATATTACTCATTATATAATAGAGAGAATCTGTAAGGAACATGATAGAATGAGTTATATTACAAAAGAACTCAAAAGGATAGAGATTACTCAAGTAGGAGATCTTTTGCATGAGCTTCCAAGTTGAAGTATTACACCAATTCATTGCACAAGTTTCCTCCAAGTAGAAGTGAAGGAAGAAGGCGTCAAGTCCTTCCTTACCTTCTTACAATTCAGAAACTGATTGTACCTGACCAATAGAAGTGTAGCACTTATGTAGTCTTTCAGCTTGGTCGCTGGTTGCACCGAGGTTCTGTAGTCTTGGTCGAATGCGGCGGTGGTACCGCATAACAATTCGACGCTCTAGTCGGTGGTGTGCTAAACGGGTAGCAGCCTCTCACAAAGTGGAGTAAAGACGTAGCAACGATGTTGGGTCATATTGGGCCTTCTAAGCGCAGTAGTGGGATTCGAGCCCACCCGGAATAGTTGCCCCCGAGCTGGGTCGCTGTGGGCGGGCTAAGGCTTGACTTCGCTTCCACTAGATTGATATAACGTGCGGTCGAATTATGCATTTCGACCAATGTTTTCTCAAGTCAAAGTGGGCGCCGCCACACAAAGTTGTGATCTGGCTCGCGGGCGAGATATTGGGTCGCATGGGACCGAGCTCTATCTTGAGGTCGTTGCTCCCTGCGCAACCTTCCGACCATTTTCAAAATATACGTCCTCTAACTGCTGAGGAGACAGGTGATTTAACGATGTGACTTCCCGTTTCCCAAGATGACGTTTGGGGTTTTCAAGGCATGCATGTTCATCTCTTCGTCAGGCTAAGTAGTGATGGCAGGCGAAGGGCGGCCTACCTACCGGGAGCGACCTAGCGCAACCTATTCGAGGCTTGATTCGTTGCCCCCCTGTCTAGCCTCGCGTGGCCGACCTGAAGAGGGCGATCAGTAGTAAATCGTTGGGGTGTGGTCTTTGCCACTCCTGTTGGGATGTGGTCGCTGCCACTTCTGTTGGAATGTGGTCGCTACCACTCACGTTGGAATGTGGTCGCTGCCACAGGTTGGAATGTGGTCGCTACCACATGTTGGAATGTGGTCGCTGCCACTCACGTTGGAATGTGGTCGCTGCCACATGTTGGAATGTGGTCGCTGCCGCTCACGTTGGAATGTGGTCGCTGCCACATGTTGGAATGTAGTCGCTGCCACATGTTGGAATGTGGTCGCCATCGTAGCGGCCACGCTTATCGTCGACGTTCGTAGCAGGCCGTTCCGCGACCGCATTCGTTGTAGGTCGTTCGACGTCCTACCATCGTTGTAGGCCATTCGTTTGTCTACATTTGTTGTGGGCCTTTCAATGGCCCATCCTTGTTGTAGGTTGCTCCGTGACCCATGCTCGTTGTAGGCCGTTCGACGACTTACGCTCGTATTGAACCACTTCGTTGGCTTACGTTTGTTTGGGCCATTTGATGACACTCGTTGTAGACCGATCGGTGGCCTCACGGCCGCTCTGCTACTACTCGCATGGCGAGCGACCGGTCATACATTTTTGCATGCAAAATAAATTACAAAGTACGACTTTCAAAGGCCGGGTCTCAGTAAAAAACCCCAGTGGGGAAAAAGAGCTCCCCATGATATTTATTCATAGGTCAATAATCTGCCCCGTTATCACGAGGATTGTCTTATCCTTTAAGCGACCTATCCTGTTCTTCTATGGGCCGCGCGCGGGCGCTCTTTCTAGCGAGCAATGTTTCTTCATAGGCCATATGGTCGTTGGCCTTTCAAGGAACATGGTCGTCCATGTACCGACTTAGGCCAAACTCTTTTGCAAATCTGTGGTCCGGTAATACCACGTTTCAGATACTTCAATTTATCTCTGTCCGTTAGGTCGCGAATCTGATCGGCCTCAGCGTTGAACCGCTCTATGTATTGTCTCAACGATTCATCGTCCCCCTGGATAATCGTATCCAGGTGCTCTTCATATCGGTATTGGCATCGATTGGCTGTGTAATTGGCCAAGAATATCCCGATCAAGCCTTCCCAAGAGGATATGGTGTTGGGTCGTAGAGACTCCCACCATTCCAACGCCTACGGCCGTCGAGCGATCGAGGTAAAGCCGACACTTCATCGTCGGGCCCGCTTCTCTATAACTACGCGATGGTTGTTGAAGTACACGATGTGTTTGTGCGGTCTCCGCGACCATCAAACTTGTTCAAGTTGGGCGCTTCCTCAAGTCCTTGGAATGCGATAACGTTGGATTTCTCTTGTAAGCGGTCCATGGCCGGTCAAGATTTCACTCGCCCCGAAAGTGTATAATGAGGTATGCCTCATTGGTCGCAGATTCGTAGAACCCACCGCCGACCAGGTTGACCATATATAAAGATGGCATTTGGGGCGATTGCCCCTGCATCGCTTGGGGTCATGATTCTTCTACCGTTGGGAGACATCCCGATTTCACCATCACGATAAACGCCTAACTCATCGTATGAATCCCACGATAGAGCTTCGACGACTGCGGAACCGGGAGGACTCGCAAAAGAATATCCGGTGAGTGAGTGGCGATGCAGTTCATGTAATAATAGTGGTTCTAAATACAAGTAAAGAGAACAACTATTACATGAAACATAGTGGTTCATGTGGTCCCACTAAAAGAGAACTAGTATCTCAATAAGTACTAGCAACACTCTCTTAAAACTCACTTTACGATTGGTTAAAATTCATGTGGTCCCACTAAATTAATGGTCTTAACTCCAAAGTGGTGAGACTCACATGAATTTTAACTCAATCATAGAGTGAGTGTTGAGAGATTATATAAAAGAGAGTGTTGCTGACATTTCTCGTATTTTCAATTCAAGTACGATTCTCTTTACATTTCTCTGAGTAATATTTGTGTGGTTGTGTTTTTTGTTTCGTTTTTATTTATTTTTGTGTTAATTCTTTTACTGGGTTATAATAATAATAATAATAATAATAATAATAATAATAATAATTATTAGAGTTTAATTTATATACACAATAGGTGTATGGGCCTTTTATACTATCTACCAATTAAAGGTAGACACATCACCAAAAACAAATTGGTCAATTGTTAACCACCAATTAGTCAATTGGTAACCAATCACTCATTGAATTGTGATTGGTGGTGGTTGTAAAACCTGATACACAGTATGTGTATATAAATTAAACTATTATTATTATTATTATTATTATTATTATTATTATTATTATTATTATTATTATATGCCACAACAGCAGTAGATATGGTTTGAGATATTTTGCAAACACCGTGTGCTTAATAGACACTCAAAATTCAGTACTTTTCGATTACTGGTTTAGATGGTGCTTCCTCCCATTGCTGTTGTCACATAGTAGGAACAGAAAAAAGTGAAGAAAGGAAATGGCGATTCTGAGATACATTGGTGTGACCTGTACAGCCACACCGATATCAAAAGACTCTCCAACTCCACCACCACAATTACCAGACCCAAGGCAAACTAAGGTTATCCTTCCCAACAAAAAGCCCATGAAATGGTCCACTGGTGTGGCTCCTGGTGATTACGGTGGTCCTCCCACAACCACCAAGCTTCGCAAATACTGGGGTGGTGAAAAAGACCCGTTGGCTGATGATGGTTTCATGTGGAACAAAGACTTCGTTGGTCGCTTCAAAAGAATGATTAAAGAGGATCCCCAATCTACCCTTCAACCCTCTCCCGCAAAGGTTTCAACTTAATTCTAGTATGCCTCTGCTGTTGTATTAATAGTGATGGTTGCTTTGTGTTTGTAGTTTGTTACTTGATTATTATTCTTGAATTAATTAGCAAGAGAAACTGTTGTGATGATGCCTATCCCAATTTCCAGATATTGAATTTTGAGTTCCTTGAATGATATTCACTTATGCAATTTATCCCAATCCCCTTCAACACCTTTACTTGCCCTACCAGACACAGACCCTAAATTTTCCAGCGATTATTACTTCTAATTTTCTTTACTTATTCTCCATTATTAATCTTATATCTACTAGTAATCAATAACATTATTATCTCAATTTATTTGCTTTACTAATAATATTAATAATAAATAGATCAGTTTCCATTCTAGGGGATATAGATATGGATCTGAATTATGATCAACCCATCATTGGTTGATCATAATCATTATGTTCATTGCCTTTTATTTGTGTTTTTCTTTACGAAACGAGACTCCGAGGAAAGGAAAATGTGTACGATGCATGATTCAGATTTTAGTAACAATGGAAATGAAGTTAAAAAACCTGATTTAATTAATATAATCATCAATGTGTGGCACTTCATAATTCTGTTGAGTGTGTAGATTTACTCACAACTGTAATGCCCATCAAAATCTAATGCTCTTATAATTTCATTTAAACAAAATTATGGGTGTTGTTGAAGAGAATGGAGAACAGTTACTTTGTTTGGCATTGTTCTCTTTCTTGTAGTTACTGTATCCCATTTTTCATGTAGGAATGAGAATGGCACAAAACATTTTTAGCTTTTCATGATGCTGTTCTTTTATTCTTTAGTTGGTTCTAACATAAATAAAATTCCTGTGCACAGGAAGAGCCTTCGGGGTTTCTGAGCTTAAATAGAGTCATGAGCCTTGACAGGTATCGCGCAATCGAATTTAATCAAGCCTTCAATTGTGCTAGTATTATTCCTTTTCTTTTTGTTCTTTCTTTATTACTCTATTAAGTCATTTGAATTATGAGCTGTAGTTTGGAAGTTGACTTGAGCAAAGAACTCTCAGCTCCTGCAAATCGTATCGCACACCAGAACATCGAGGCAGAAACTAATGTAAGAGATGTGTCTCTTCTCTTGATTTTTCCCTGATTATTATATCTCGCAGAGCTGCTGAGTTATGTTATTTCTTAACTAGTTAATTCTCTATATCTGTTGAGTATTGAATTCTATCTGATAAAAAGAACAAAGTACATAGTACCTGGTTTTTCAATGTCATTCATTGCTCTTTTTTTCAATATAACTTTGATCAGGCGACTGAAAGTGAAAGCAAGAGGGTAAGATGGAAATTGGCGCCAACACGCCGTGAGCTAAAAAAATGGGATAGAGCTGCCAAGACGACAACTGAAGACGGCGTAAGTAATACCTGATATATCGCTTTAACTGAATATTTTCCAGCTCGGATAAACTTGGAGAATGTAAGACAGAGTACAATCAATAGTTTACTTTTGAACCCAAAACGGAAACTTGACAACCTATATATCTTTAGTAACAGCGTTCAAAGATCTGATTTAGATTTTAGACTACCTATAGGATATGACGTTTCGAGATGTAAGGCTGTCTCGCGAAGATCCTGAAGTAATAGCTGCTCAATCTAGGGAGAAATATGCTAAGGTACTCAAGATTATCTCTGGTTACTTTTTCTTCATAGAAGTTATGTAAATGTTAACCTGTTTCATATTGACATTGATCAAGTATCAAGTTTTGTTATTTTTCTTCTTAAACTTATTTTGGCTTTTCAGTTAAAGAGCAAATTGCAAACGCTTACATTGGGTATAGGTGGCGTTGGTCTGGTTTCAACTTATGTTTCTTATTCTCCTGAGATTGCAGCTAGGTACCTCATTCTTCATGCATTGATTTCAGAACACCTAACATCCTTTGTTTTAAGATTTATTCATGTTTGCTTAAATATTCCTTTCTTTCATGTATTCAGCTTTGGTGCCGGTTGGCTTGGTTCTTTGGCATATATGCGCATGCTGGGAAGTAGCATGGACTCACTAAGCATAAGTGGCGCAAAGGGCTTTGTCAAGTAAAAATCTGTAGATGATAATTGATGCAGAATTTAATTTCTTCAGTAGATTCTAATTTTTAACACTCAAGTTCAAAGTTTCTTGGAGAGTTTAATAGCTAGATATATAAAAAGATTTTATACATTGATTCAGTCATATTTAACT
The DNA here is from genome assembly GCA_020916435.1 of Oxytropis ochrocephala. Taxonomy (NCBI): domain Eukaryota; kingdom Viridiplantae; phylum Streptophyta; class Magnoliopsida; order Fabales; family Fabaceae; genus Oxytropis; species Oxytropis ochrocephala. Next base: position 92,906,294 of record CM037094.1, read on the forward strand.
ATCTTGCCACAACCTTCATATGGGAGCAGAGAGGGAGAAATATAGTATGGCAAAATAGAAAAATATATTTGAATCTCGTTTGATATGCCAAATAGGAGGGAGTTAGGTTTCTCTCAGTTAGTTCCTTGTTCCTTATTTTAAAAAAATGGAGCCATGATCATTTTTGTTTCATTCTTCACTTTGTTTTCTGGTATAGATAAAAGAAGCTTAACAGCTTGTTAAATGTTTCAGAGGAGCAATTGGGCAGCCAAGATTGTTGGTTCCTGTCATACTTGTCATGATTTATAATCGCTGGAATGCGTAAGTCCTCTCTTTCTATAATCTATCTATTTTTTTTTAAAGGTTCTATAATCTGTCTCTTAATGATGGCATTGTTTGATTGATTATATGTTATGCATTTGTATATATGTATAGTTAAGATATCTAATAGTAGGTTTTTTCGTAATGTATAGATTGGATGCCATCTTTGCCAAAAGACTTTTAGATCTTATGGCACTAATTAGTTATTTCTCTTTGAAGAATGGGATTGACGCCTGATCCTGCATTCTAGATCTAATGGCACTAGTTAGTTAAATCCAAATTGATGATAGATAATAATTTAATGATAATAAAACTAGATAAATACGTAGATATTTTGTCATTTCCATTTTTTTAAGATTCTCAAAAGTTAGTCTAATTAATACAAAAAACCACTATGAATTCTTTAGCAACACTTTCACTCTTCTCACAGATTGAATACAAAAATGTGTTGCGCTCACTCTTCTCAATTGTTCAAGTGACACTTGAACAATTGAGAAAAGCCAATTCTGTTATAAGTTATAACGAACTAACTGCATAACAGAATCCATAACTAACAAACTGTCATGGTTCACAAGACACAATTGATGCTGCGGCACCTAAATGTTGAAGGGCTTTAGGCCATAACTATAGTTGATTGAAGAAATGTAAGTATTAATTAAAGAAATCAGGAAGAATAAAAATGTTTTTTTTTCTTTGATAGAAATACAAAATTTTATTCAACTAAATGGTTAATTAAGAAAAAAAATAAATACTGATTTGATTTGAAAGTTTATGTATACATCAAATTATAAAAAAAAAGACACGTGACTTCTTTTTTTTTTGACAAGGACACGTGACTTCATTAAAATGCCTAGTTATAGCATATGAGGTGGTATCATGATTCATTAAAATTCTGGAATACTGGTTAACAAGGGTATTTGGATGCAGGATCCTGGTTCCAGAATATGGAATTATGCACTTAGAATTGATACCAATGCTAGTTGGTTTTTTCACATACAAGATTGCAACTTTTGCCCAAGCTATAGAGGATGTGATTACCGTAGCTGCAAAAAAGACCTAGAATATCACCCTAGGGGTAGTTTTGGGTCTTTAGTATTCTTTTCTCCGACACTAAGTACATTCTGATGCATTTTTTTTTTCATATTGAGAATCCTAATTACATCAAGGGGTATATGATTCCATTCATGTTTTTTCCAATAATGTCTAACTAATAATGAATAACTTACACAAATTGTGAATTTTGTTAAATTTATGAAATAAAAAAAGATGTGGGGCAGGCTCAACTTCTCAATCCACTATCCTATGACAGGCTGGTCTGCTCCCGTCCAATTTTTGACGGGTTTACGGCAGGGCTGGCTGGCCTGTTTTGCCATCCCTAAATTGAGCCGAGCGTTAAGGAGAGTCGATTGATATATCAGCTGAAAGGGAGCTAAGCATTTCGGAAGCTGATTGAAACTGCACATGGATGGCATAATTAGATATAAAATAAGTCAAAGGAAGAGGAATACCCATGAGACCAATGTTACATATAGACGATACCGCACACAAAATAATTGGAGTAACTAAGTTCAAGGGAAGTGAATAATGTGTATATTGTAACGTTGGAGACAGTGGATAGAGGGAGTTATCGCCTAAAAACACGGGTCGTTACATTTAGTGGTTGTTTCTTAGCCGAGTAATTGTTAGGTTGGTGTGTAATTAGTTGTTAGCCAAAGCTAGTTGCCAATAGACACCTTCCACTCGATATTGATGAACCATTGAAAAAAAATGAGGATAGATCACCATATCTGTGAGAAAGAATATCTCTCCAATTGGCTCCCTCATCTGACAGAATACGCCACTTCCATTTCGTCAAGAGAACAATATTAAGCAACTCTAAATTTTTAGGATATGGATTCAGTGCAGTCATTAAATAGTCCAGTTGGTGCAGTCAAGAACAAACAGCTGTTAGAATAAAGTAACCAAATTGTTTTGTCAAGTTTTTTTCTTTTTTTAATTAAAAAATATTTTTCCAACACACTAACTGCATGACTGCATTTGTATTTGACTGCACCATATCCGGATCCAAATTTTTAATACCAAGTCCGCCTTCCTTCTTTTGTTTTACAAACTTTATCACGCCACCGAGTACATTCCCCTAGCCTCATCCTTTATACCCCACAAAAAATCCATTTGAATATTAATCATAGACTTAATCACCACCTTTAGTGCCTAGGAGAATGAGAAAAAAAAGGGGGAGTGCTAATCAAAACCGAGTTGATAAGAGGACATTGTTATGCTATTTAATTGAAGGTTAACTGTATAAAAATTATTGCAGTTTTTTCTAAAGTTTGTCAAAAAAACATTCCGTTAATTATTTTTTCAGTTAAAAATATTGTCTGCTAATTAATGGATTGTTTTGTCCAATGTACTCAAGTTGATTTTCCAGTAAAAAAAAGCCGTTGATTTTTTACTAATTGAGATATAAAGTTTTTAACTATAAATTATCAGACATGCATTTTTAATAAACTCGTTGCATTTCCTAAAAAATAAATATGCTAGCTAATTTTTTAAAGCTATTATGATTACTAATAAGGGTTGGTCTGAGCGGTAATTGAGTTTGGATCTCATCTCAAGGTCTCGAGCTTGAATGTTGGCTGTGGCAAAAAACTGTATTGGAAAGGGAGAACCACACATGTCGACAATTTTTTTTTTTTTTGAGATTATATGTCGACAAATATTAGTTATACTAATAACAGGTTCCTCAGACTAAATTAGTCACCGACAAAGCCACGAATAATGCGCACCAATAACACTGTAAAAAAAAGTTAAAGTTAATGACAATTTAGTTTAATTTAATTTAAGTTAATGACACATAAGTCTATTTTGTGACTCGAATTGGAAATTATAATGTCAATGATTATTTTTGTTGTTGGTATAAATCGAGTATTCTCTGTGCACAACTGCAGAGACTAATCCCTCGAGTCGCGTAAGAAAATAATAGGCGCAAAGCTCTCACAAGGTTGGATTCGATCCCTAGACCTTGGTTAAGCTAGAAGAGACCCCTACCAATGATTATATTTAATTAAAACTGAAATCAATAATTATTTTTTATTAAATAATTTTTTTTTTAAAATAAAAAAGTGAATTTTTGTAAAATTATAATTTTTTAAAGATTATAAAATATTAAAATATAATGTTTGGAATTAAAAGACCGTAGAATTAACAACCAATAAAAGTTATAGAGCCCGTTTCTAGAGTTGTCAAGATGGACGATCTGATCCGGCCCACTGGGCCAAAACATAATTTTAAACTGGGCAAGGCCCGCCCAATTATCGATAGGATCGTGTTTTGTGTAGCTCAGCCCTGTCCAAATTATTGGTTCAATGGGTCGGCCGCAGTCCAATCAAACTTTAAAAAAGGAAAATTATAAAAATTGTTTAAAAAAGCATAAAAAGTTGGCCCATATTGGCCCATGGGCCAACTGGACTGGGCCAAAACGGCTCGATACGTTCCTAGGTCTCTATTTAACGAGCCCAACTTAGGCCAAAACACTGAGTCTTGGGTCAGCCCATCGGGCTGGACTAAAATTGACAGCTCTAACTGCAACACTTAAAAAGAAATGAAAAACGACAAATCTATATTAAAATATTGGAGAGATCACATCTAAAATTAACAAATAAAATATTTTGATTTTGTTATTACAATTTATATTGAATCCATAATTCGGTGTAGTAAAAATTAGATTATTTATAGTCGAAACACGTGTTTTGAATTGGATTTACTATGATATTGTTTGATATTCATCTTAAGATTTGATTTACCAATTGAGTAATTGTAGTGATTGTATTTTGTAAAAAAATAAAATTGTATTGAATGTATTGTTTTTTCTATAGCTAGCAAATCTGAATCTTAATTATTGCTCAGATTGGATTTGAGTCTTTAAAGAAAGAAAAGAGGAAAGTTTTTTATCATCAGATATTTAATTTAAAAATTCTAAGAATACGGATGATTAAAACTATCATGAAAAAGAATACAATTAGCACTTAAGAAATAAAAACATGTTTTCAATATTAATTAAGAAAATAAGTTAACTTGCAATAATAATAATTTTGTAAAAATAATAATAATAATTATTATTATTTTTTTGTCAAAAAAATAATAATAGTTAGAACTTAGAAGTTACCTTATTTGTTACCAGAATCCGAATCCCAAAAGACAAACAACACCGCATCACAATTTCACAACCACAAACAACTATATAAGAAAACGCTTGCGTCTATTAGTGCACAACACAACACAAGTCACAAGACAACAACTTTCACCTTCTTTTGCACTCAGCAACCATGCGTCCTCCAATGAAGAAAGTTGATTTTACCATAGGCCAAAAAGTTGAGATTGTTAGCAACGAAGAAGGTTTCTTCGGTTCTTTTTACCAAGCTACCATTGTTTCTTGCCTTGACAATGGTAAGTACGTGGTACGTTACAAGAATCTTATGGAAGATGATACTTCGAAGAAGCCACTAATGGAAACGAAATTTCCGAACGAGATTCGTCCTTTGCCGCCACGTGATAAAACTTATGAGTTTCAGTATGGTGAGATGGTTGATGCTTTCGACAACGATGGTTGGTGGCTTGGTAAGATTATTGACAAGTTCCCTGATGCAACACATGAATGGCAGTATAATGTTTATTTTCATATCACTAATGAAGAGATTTGGTATCCTGCTAATAGGGTCAGGATTCACCATGATTGGGTTTCTGGTCAATGGATCAAGTCATGATCATATATAGTTCTTGTAAGGATGAATGAACTTTAAGGCTTGTTCTTGGCGTTTTTTTTTTTTTTTTTTTTTTTTTTTGCATTCTTGTTCATCTTTCTATTGTAGTAGTACCATCGTCTTATTTGAATTAGGTTACAAATATGGTTTGTGTAATAGTGGTTCTCTTTTATTTGTATCTTGAATCGGTGATAATGGACGGTAGTAATCTTTTCAATTCAATTCAATTCAAGTACAATTCTGTTTGAGTAATCTTTTGGTGTTTTTTTTTTTCTATTTTGTTTTTTTGTTAATTATTATAATATAATGTTGTGAATACCGGGGGCGGGGTGTGGTTTCTTGAGACTTGTTCGTTGGTAGCTTCAAAAGGATGATGATTCAAGAAGATTCCCAATCTACCCTTCAACCCTCTCCTGCAAAGGTCTCAACTTTATCCTAATTACGATTATTGCTTTGTGTTTGTCTGTGGTTAATTACTTGATTGATGATTATTAATTAACAATCAATCCCATTCCCGCCGAATCGAAGATGCCGCTTAATTTTTCCTATTTTTCACCTATGCTATTAAACCGAGATACTCAATTTCGTTGTTCTGGATTTGTTTAACTAACGAGGTTTTAACTTTTTTTAAATTTTAATGGTTCTTGCATTTCATATTCATTCATTATAAAATGTTTCTCAATTTGATTGATCTATTACCAATAGTCGTCAATACTTGTCAAGAAGTTTTTACAATATGTTTGGGGATTTAGGTTAGGTCGAGAAACAAAAGCTTTTTTGAAGAACAGAAAAATATGCAGAAAGGGAAAGGGTTGGTAAGATATTTACAATTTTACATTACATTACATATGCATCTGAAAGCTAAATGAGAAATTGATAGGAAATATATTCTATGTGTTTTTTTGGGAATTAAAGAGATATAGAAAAGGAAAGTAAATAAATTAGGTTATATAGCAGCAATTATGCTTTTCCTCCACTCTAATTCAGAAAGAAATGGGTTTACTTCAGATTTGTCTATATTCTTCTTGATAGGACTTCAACTTCTGGTCTATATTCTCCTTGATAGAAATGAGATTGAATTAACTTTTCGATGATTGAAAGTAACAGCATGTCAAGTTTCCACTAAGAAACATTGGATAAATTCACTGTTATAACTTGTACTAGTTATCAATTATTATTAAAACCATCAAAATTAGTGATGCAAGATAAAGTATAAGTCACTTGCTAAGATTTCAGAACACCTAACATCCTTTGTTTTAAGATTTATTCTTGTATTAAGCTTTGGTGCCGGCTTGTTCCTTATTTTAAAAAATGTAGCCATGATCACTTGGGTTTGCTGCTATAGATAACAGAAGCTTGATAATCGCTGGAATGCATAAGTCCTCTTTCTATAATTTGTCTCTCAATGATGGCTTTGATTTGATTGATGTATAGTTAAGATATCTAAATACCTAGGATTTTGTGTAATGTATAGTAGATTGGATGCCATATTTGCCAAACCACTTTTTGATCTAATGGCACTAATTCTGTTATAACCAACTAACTGCATAACATAACAGAATCCATAACTAACAAAACTGTCGTGGTTCACAAGACATAGCTACTGTTGATTGAAGGAATGCAAGTATTAATTAAGGCAATATCCTCAATGCAAGGACCTTGTGGTTTCATGGCCACTTTAGCCCACAGGAAATTGAAGCTATTGGCTTATTAGAGGCATTACTTTGGTGCATCAGAAGGTATCCATTAGGTTGATATTGAACTTGACCATAAACCTGTGATTGACACGGGAGGGACAAGGATAAATACAAAGTCTGAGGTTACTACATAGCTCAGCGTAAGGAATTCTTCTATAATATTCAAAACTTTACAATTAGTTACAAATCAATTGTGTTGCTCTGTTTTAGCTAAGGCATCCCAATTTTTTTGTTAGTCACCTAGAACATGACTTACTCTCTTATTGCATTGCATTTGCACATCTTTTACTGAACGAAATGACTTGAGTTTGTTTGCTTAGAAAATGTTCACAGGTGTTTAGGGGAAATTTTTGTGTTTTATTTTCAGATTCTATAAGTTAGATATAATTTTAAAATTTTTGAAATAGTTTGGCCTTTTAATTTTCAAATTACTTTCTATTTAAGTCAACTAGTGCCAAGTCCCGTGCTATGCACAGGTGATTTTTTTTCTGTGTTTTTGGTGCTTGCTTGATTTTGAGAAGCAGCCGCCATACGATTAATCTACGCCGAGAAACTTAAATTTGCCACGCAGCACCACTTTTGTTTACCGTGTGATTCTCCCCTCCCAACAGAGTTTTTGTCACACCTAATATTCGAATCCAAGACTTTGGGGTGGGATCCAAGTCTAGTTACCATTTGGACCAACCCTCGTTGGTTACTATGCACATGTGATGGCAAAATGTTGCAATTTTTTTCAATAAAATTATTCAAAGCAGTGTATAATAAAATAATATGAAGGTGGTTAGGATGCAAGGAGAATATAATAACTATTTTAAAGTTGTAAAATGATGATTTAACTGAAGGAAATTTTAAACATAAAAAGGAAAAACATAAAATGGCAGGAAACATAAAAAAAACAAGTTATAAACAGAAGAGTAATGTTATATGAACAAAAGTTTTGAGACAAATATAGACAAAAACCAATTCAAAACACCAATTAACCAAGTTTTTTAGGCTATTAACTAACATGTTTTTTTAGAGTTTTTTAAGCCATTAGCTAAAAACTTGGTTAATTGGTTACTTGATTAATAATCTAAAAAACTTAATTAATTAGTATTGTGAATTGATTTTTATCTATATTTGTCTAAAATTTTTTGTCCAAATAATATTACTCTAAACAGAACGTGTAGAAGAGAATGATGACAGTCATTCATTGGTAAACTCAATTTCACAAAGTCATTGACAGCCAAATTCTCCACCTCACAAAATGTAGACCAACTTTTTCTAGTCAAGTTGCTCAACATAATATCATGAGACACGAACTTGGTTAAAAAAGATTCGAACATCTGAAAAGTACAAATTTGGTCCTCAACAATCTTAAATTTGGTCGTATTAGTCCTAATAGGATAACTTTTTATGGACACTTTAGTCCTTAAAGCGATCACCATTTGTGGCCGTTACTTAAGCCAAACCCCCCATTTTTTAGTAGTTTAATGCTTTTTTTAAAAATAATTATTTTCTATATTGACCTTTTTTATTAGCGTATTACTAATTTACTGTTTACACTTTTTTTATCTATGATTCTCATTTGGACCATGAGCTTTATCCCACTTTTTTTTTTTTTTTTACTATTTTCATCGCTTTAAGAAATCAATTTACGTTTATACTTCTCAAGTTCTCAATTGAACTTAACAACGTAAAATGAAAGAAATAAACATGAGTTGGAGGTGAAAAGGAAATATTTCATTTTATTGACTATCATCCTTCAAGATCATGTATTGAACATCTGACACTTCATGCATGGCACTATATTAGTCTATTTTTTTGTTTACAAACGTTTAACTTTATATTTGGGATAATATCCAATCCCAATTACTGCTTGGATCAACTCTCATTTGTATAAATTCAAGATATATTGTTTTGACTTGGTCTTTTATCAATTAAATAGTTTTTATCAATTAAATAGTTAAATTCGTAAACAACTTTAAAAATATTATACCGGACTTACTTTAAAAATAATAAATCTGAAAGGTCCAAAAAAAATAATCAACCCAAAGGTGTAAATGTGGTAAAAAGTAAGAGGGGTAGAATGGGGATAAATCAAATTTGTGGGGGTATGATGCCCAATGTTGGGGGTAGAAAAATCACCATCTGTAAAAAAAATTAAAAATAAGAAGATTTTTCAGATGGGTATTTGTAGTAATCGAAAAGTGTGGAGATTTCTTTGAAAAAGTAAAATGGATCTAGAAAACCAAACTTTGGTTTGGGAACCACCAATAGTGATATGATCGATGTAAGTAGGGTTTTTTCTTTTGTACCCCCACCCCATCCCCATAAACCCCCACCCACACTGAAAACCCCAAAACGCCTTCCCGAAACGTATTTTTTTACAAATTTTGACCAATCAGATATACACACTGGGGGTATATATACGACCCTATGCATTTAGGCATCGTATATACACCCCCAAGACGTATATACGATTGGGAAAACCCCCACCATAATCGTATATACGCCTTGGGAGGTGTATATACGATGCCTAAAAAATAGGGTCGCATATATACCCCCTCGGTGTATATCGACCCCATTGTATTTTTTTAAATTTTTTTAAGTCAAATAAAAATTATATGAGTCCTGAAAATAGGTTTTGTGTGTAGTTCGTTAAAACGTGACTATGTTATACGTCGAACGAATAATTTAGGCTAAAAAATCGGTTTTTAGCGCAACATACTCCGATCGTAATGAAACCACAAATTAGAAGCGAAAAAATCAAGAATCAAGACTCCCAGAAGGGACTTCTTACGGGACTACCGCCTCAAAATCCCAAATTCCATCAAGTTTACTATTTTTACGATTTTTTTTTTAATTTTTCATAGTCTCCAAAAATCTAAAAAAATTTGTATAGCCTTATTTTGGTTTTGTTAGATTTTTAGTGGTGTTTTTATAATTTTTGGAGTAGTTTTGACTATTTAGTAGCCTTTTAGTAATAAAAATTAAAACAAATTATTAAAAAAATAAAAAGTGTGCATCGTATATACCCCTTTGAGTACGTATATACGATTGGACAAAAAATAGCCATCGTATATACGTACCCAAAGGGGTATATACGATTTATTTATTTTTTTTTAAAAAAAATTAAGCTTCAAAGGGCATTTTGGGGTTTTTAGTATTGGGTGGAGGTGGGAGGGGATGGGGTGGGGGTCCAAAAGAAAAAACCCATGTAAGTATTACTGATATTGTATTTGGGCCTTATCTTAAATGCTCAAAAAAAATCTTATTTTGCAAAAGAGTCACTTATTTTTCAAATTAATATCATTTTGGTCCTTTCCATGTAAATTGTTTTGTGGATCATTAACGTAAGTTTTGCAAAATACGAAACCATATTGAAATATAAAAGGGAATTATGTTGAGATAACTTTGCACAAATAATGGACCATTAATTTCGGAATAAAACCTAAAATAGGGTTCAAATTAAAACCTAAGATTTTTTTACATTTAATTATTTAAGCAGTTAATATCATCATCATCATCATCATCATCATGTTATATCCTCACATGGACGTTGCAATTAAGAGATTTATTGCCCAAAAATCAATCAAGTAAATCAACACTTATTTGTATGTTGAAAGGAAGGAATCAATCAAGCAAATTAACATTCAATTGTGATTCAATTAATTATAGGATAATGTCTCGTTCATAATTGTGTTCCTAAACTTTTTATGACCAATATTGTGTCCCTAAATTAGTTCTTAGTACAACGTCCTTAGATATTATTAGCCATTATTACTTCCAAAAATATGATCATTATTTTTTTTTTTTTTTGACAAGAAAATATGAGCACTATTAGCTCCTCTCTACCTTTAACCTTTGTATCATCGACGAGACTTTCATTCCTCCAAAAATGTGAACGCATCATACTATTTTGTAAAAATTGCACAAATTTAAGACATACAATTGTAATAAAATAGAGCCAGAACTTCAGTTGAATCACTTCATCTTTACATGAAATATGTACTTGGGATAAAAATTGTAAATAAAATCAAAGTTTAGGTGACTAATCTCACAAAGAACATGCAGAAAAAGTAACTAACAAAAATTTGAAAATTTTCTTTTAGGTCAAGAACATTATGAAAATACCGAGAAATCAATATGATTCAAGAGCGCGGTCCCTAAGAAAGATTGGAAGGTAGACCATTTTTAATTTAGCATCTCTCTCGTTAGAACTTGTGTCCTTCAACAATTTTTGCAATTTTACCATTATTTACTTTATTGAGGGTGCTTCTGCAATTTCGAATAACTAAAGATATTAAAAGTGAATATAATGACCTAATAAGTGGGATATATGTGGATAGTTTTAATTGGCTTTTTTATAAACAAAAATTGTATTGAGTAAGGATTTATCTTAAAGTATCAAAATCAGCAATGCTATTTATACCACAAAACATTATTCTTTCAAAATATAGAAATTTAACTAAAAGTTGATAAAACCACTTAAATAGACTAATTGAACGATTTTATTAGTTATAAAAATCATGCATAATGCAAGAAATATTCATGGTGCACTTCTAGGCTTTTTCCATGTATACAAAATGCTAGTTTAGAAAGTAGATTTCAAAGAAAAGAAACATCTACCCTAATTTTCTAGGCCGTTGTGGCCATTTGAACTGCCACTGGGTGGAACTTGACCTTTTGGAAGGAAAGCAAAATAGTTTGGAACAGGAAATCTTCCAACTTTGGTTTCTTCATGGCTCTTGTGACTGTGCACGATCTTCAACTCTTGAGATGCTATGGCTATGTTAGAAGAAGACATAAGCACCAGGATCATTGTAATAAGGAGAGGATAAGAGAGCAAGAAGAGTTTAGAGGCCATGACAGATAACACAAACTTGATGCAATTTGCTAGGCTGCTCTTTAGGGATTGTGTGAGGTGGAATTGCTTTACAAAGGGAATTACAACGTTAATATGTAGACATCTTATCACCTAATTAAGGAAATTACAATCATCTGTTTAAGAGAAATATCAAATTAAAGAAATCACAATCACTTATTTAAGAGAAATATCAATGGAAATAAAAACTGTACAAATCAAATCAAAAATCAAATAAAACAAATCTGCTTAATAATATAACAATCACCTAATTAATAGAAATATCAAATTAAGGATATCACAATCACCTATTTAAGAGAAATATCAAAGGAAATAAAAACTGTACAAATCAAATCAAAAATCAAACAAAACAAACATGCATGCTTACTAATATAACAATCACCTAATTAAGAGAAATATCAAAAGGCAATAAAAACTGTAAAAAAAAAAATCAAATTAAACGATTGATAAGATGCTAGTCAAGAGAGAAGCTTGACTATCTATCACTCACAGACATAGTAGTCATCTGTTGCATGATAGGGAAACCCAAAATATTTGTCTTATGTCACAGTTTGAAGGGTAATAGAGGGTATCTCATTAGCTTAATTATCAATTTAAAATTTGTAAGAGGTAAAAGAATGAAAACTAACTTACCAAATCAAGGAAATAGCAAACAGCTATTTAAGAGAAATAGCAAAGAAAATAAAAACTATACAAATCAAATAAATCAGCTTAATAATATCATTATCGCCTAACTAAGAGAAATATTAAAAGGACTAAAATCTGTACAAATCAAATTAAATAAAACAATCAGAGGCAATCAGGGCAATAGTGGGTACCTCATTAGCCAATCAACTTAAAATTTGTAAGAGATAATACTAACTTGCCACTTAAGTTAGTCCCTATGGCTATGATGATAATATGAAAACGTAAAACATCAAATGGCAGAGGGTTCCAAGTAAAATCCTTTGCTAAAATAATATTCAATATTGTACAATTAGTTATGGGCTTTTACTTTTCCCACACCCCTCCTACTTATTCACACCCCATCAAATTTTAAATTCCAATTTTACCCCAATTAAAAAAAACAAAAAATCTCACACCCCTCCCCCCCTTCTCACTCTCCCTCGGTCTCTCACTCTCCCCTCCCTTCACTCTCCCTCCTTCGAACCCTAACATTCACTCTCCCTCTCACTCACCTTCTCCCAACTCACTCAATATCACCCAATCTCTCACTCAATCTTCTCCACCAACACTCTCTAGAGTTCTTTGGGTTATTTTCGCCTCCTCTCACACTCTCTAATCGTTCCATTTTCATCAAGGTATGCCTCTCCCCCATCTGTTCATTTGTTTTTTTTTTTTTCGCCGAATTGTTCGAACGACATCCTTCGAACACGTGAAAACGCGAAGGTGTTCGATTGAGGTTGTGCGAACACCGCTCGACCTCATTCGAACCGTTGTAATTTGGAAATCGAATCCGACTTGTTCGAGCGGGGTTGTGCGAACATGTTCGCATGTGGCCGTTCGAACAATCGTTTGACAGTAGAGTTTGTCAGCCTTTCTGTGATTGGTTCTGTTAATTTGGTTTAATTGGTTCTGTTGATTGTTGTTTCAGATATGGTGAGGAGCAGAGGTGGTCATGCAGCTGAACCATCCGAGCGAGCCGGTCGGCCACCTCCTACGGTTTCAAACCGCCCGGTGAACCCTCTCGAGCTAGGGGTCGTGCTAGGGGTAGGGGCAGGGTTGATGTTCCTCCTCCCCCACTTCCCGAGGATATTGAGCGTGATGCTCAATTTCCGGCCTATGAGTTGGCCGGCCCTTCATCTGCTAGGCCTTCATCTGCTAGGCCTTCATCTTCTAGGCCTTCATCATCTAGGCATCATGAGGAGGAGGCTGCTGAGCCTCGTGAGGAGGAGGTTCTTTGAGCCTCAAGAGGTCTGCTGGCAGTTGGCGACATTCCCATTTCCTAGTGGACCAGAAGATGGTTCTGTGATGCCCACATACGGGGCACATATCCTTACCGATTTTTATTCTGGCCAGGTAAGTTATTATTTTATAGTTGACTGTTGTAAATTTGTTTATTATGTTGTTGAATGTTTTGGCTTATTGTATCATTTACGAATGCAGTGCGGCGGATTTACAAACAATCCCACATGGACTGTTACGACGTTGTTTCATGTGCGAGATTAGGGACACTCGACGGCGAGCTCGTGGTTGGTTCCTTTGGTTGGGCTTGGTTTCCCCATTCTCCACAAGAAGGGCTGAAACGCATTCATAGGCGTTGGCGGCCGGATACATCATCATTCCACCTTCTTGTGGGTGAGATGAGCATCACCCTTGATGATGTATCCCGGTACTACACATCCCCATCATCGGCGGTTCTATGACATGCCGGGCCCGAACTTCATGGCGGGGAGAGCAACCTGGCGATTGACTATTCGGGGGCAACACCCGAAGATGCAAACGCCCGGACTTCAGTAGTGGGTTGTCTGTTGGGCTCGTATGGTTGAGGATAGGGTCTACCACCCAGCCATAGCTGAGGGGCGGTGGGATCATCTGCTAGGGCCTACATGCTTGTATCTTTTGGGTTGCACCATGTTTGCTGACAAGTCAGGCAACAAGGTTAAGCTTGGCTACCTTGGTATGCTTATTGATTTGGAGGCCGTTGGAGACTTTCTATTTGGGGGCCCGCCCCGCCCATTTGTATGATCGGTGAAGGATGCTACAAGGAAGAAGACCAAGAAGATTGCTGGTCATCTTCCTTTACTTCAGGTATAAAACATATTCTTTACTTTTAAGTTTGCTTTAGGGTTACTTTCAGATTAATAATCAACCAATGATATGTTCATTACAGGCTTGGATCTTTGAGCACTTCCAGAGTGCGAACTTTTCCTCTTGGGTGGTGCACGAAGAGTATGATGAGAGCATGCCACGGGCGAAGAAATGGTTGTGCAATGATGGCCCTGGGGCCATCAAGTCACAAACCATCAGATTATGCCTTGAATGGCTACACCGCGAGGAGGTGACCTGGGACCCCTACACAGCCCATAGGCATGTGAGACCCTTTGAGGAGCTGGCCAGGTTCAGAGGGTTCATTCGGAGTGGTGGCTGCATGATGCGCCACTTGCGGATCGAGTGCTCGACAGTTTGGGCGGTGCGGCACATTCGGAGGATCCGGACTGCTACTAGGGCCGCCTGCACCTATCCGAGTGTGATGAGAGGTGGACACGGATTCGAGGACCACTTGATGGCGCGGGGCCTCCCGTGTGCCGCCGACTCCTCAAACACGGTCTTGCGGCTACTTTCCATGGTACTCTAGGGTCTCACATCCCTTTCTCTTCCGAGCATTATGTATGCGACTTGCGGATGAGCTTGATGTCGATGTGGTACATGTCTTTTATGTTTATTGCATTGATAATGTTTCTTAATCTTCTATTTATTTAAATAATAATGTTATGTTATTTGGTTGTGAGATGCTACGGAGTGAGTTGTTGGATTTGGTTGATGACATGGATGAGACCATCGATGATAATGTCCCGAGCCGGTGAGGAGCATGTTTCAAATAAGATCAAGAGGTCGCTCAACCCCTTCCGTGGGTTTAGGAGGAGGTTTGGCAATGTGTATGAGAGGAGGAGGGCGGGGCGCAACACCCAAAGGGATATGTCATAGGGGATATATGTTTGGAATTTTTGTATAATTTAACTACTTTGTTTCATTTGGTTTTTAATTTGAAATTCCTTTACGTTGGCGCAAATTTATTGTCATTACAAAATACGAAATACATGAAAACCAAATACGAAATACATCAAATACGAAATACATAACACCAACATAAGCAAACAACTAACTAAGAAAAGAAAAACACAAATTGCAAAAATATAAGGATAGGAAATTTAAAACGAAACGACAGGAAGCTCTCATGTTTGTCAAACATTTCTCGAACGTCTAGTTCTAATTCTACGGGCAATGGATTCGGCAGATTCTTCTGTTTCGACGCACAATTCGAGATAAGGTTCAATGAAACCTTGGAAGCTCTCATGTTTCTCAAACATTTCTCGAACGTCTTTGTCTTTCTTGATACGCTTGGGGCACATCCGAATACGATTACGTGGGGTAATGCTGCAGATGTAGGGGGAGCTACATTCGATACTAGTGATTTATTGCTCCACACCATCTAGGTGAACATTTTCTGTTAGTTTTTCTTTCAATTCGGCGAAGGTGATGTTGTTCTTAAGCCTGAAATGTTTAGTGTCACGACCATGAATCAACACACCAGCATGTTCCCAGGAATGGACAGTCATGTGATACTCAACTTTACAGGTGTGCGTAATGACTCTTTCCGGTATGGGTTGTTGTGGTGCGGGTGGTCTTTGTTGAAGAAGATGAATAACTTCTTCTGGAGTGCATATTGTGTCCACGTCATACTCTCAAGATTTGTCGCCCCATCGGAACGTTAGCTAGATGTTCCATCATTGCGCGGACGTCGTCGCCGCTTTGGATCTCCATGACTGAATAATGGACAGTCCCATCATCTCTACAATTGAACTTCTTGAAACGTATATGCTCCACGTCTTTACGCCACGTTCCCTCTGGACGAATCTTCCTCTCAGCCTTTTCCTTCAGTTGGGCGAAGGTGATGTCCTTACTCATCCCGCGAGAAGACATGGTTAGGACAACGAAACACAACACCATGTTAAATCGGTGGTGACAGTCCCATGGTGATGAAGGGTCGTTAGGAATTTGTCGTTTAGTCTTTGGGTTGAGCACAATTGCCATTCCATTTAGGAGACCTGAGGATTTTGGTGAAGAAGCAGATTAGGGTTTGGGGAAGAGGCAGATTAGGGTTTGGTGAAGAAGATTTGAGGATGTGAACCCCCTTTTATAATAGGCATGGTGAAATCTCAGCCGTTGATTTCATTTTTAGATCACAAATCTGAGCCGTTTAAATTCTATACGTTCAGCATTTTTCCAAAGGGATTGACATCCACTCCTTTATCGACACATTTGATGATTGTAAACCGCTGATTAAAACGCCTTGGTGGAATCGAGGCGTCCAATACCTGGTCATTCTACAAAGAATTTGCGAAGACTTGTTCGAACAACATCATTCGAACATGTTCGCATGACCCCATTCGAATGTGTTCGCATGACCCTATTCGAACAGTTGAAAAAACGCCCTAAGGGTGTCTGTCCATATTTAACACACTCGAACGGTCTCGTTCGAACCTGTTCGAAGGTCCGTGTTCGAACAGGTGAAAAATTCATAAAAAAATAGGTTTCGCCCGGTCTTTTGGTCTTTTCACACCCTTATGGGGTGTGTTTCGAGTAGGAGGGGGTGTGGGAAAAGCAAGCGCCTTAGTTATGTTCTAAGAAAAGCTAATTGTGTTTCTCATGCTTTTAGATAGGGCCTCCCAATCTTTTTGCTAGTCACAAAGGAAAAGATATGAGTTTGTTTGCTTACAAAAACTTTTAACCCGTGTTTAGTGAAGTTTTTTTTTTAAATGTACTGAGGGAAATTTTTAGCCGGACCATTAATGTATACAATAAAAAATGCCCTTTAATTCTGACAATTTGCAAATATCTAATGCATAATGGGGGTAAATCCAAGTATTTAGGGGAAATTAGTTTATATTTATTTTTCAATTCTATATGTTAGATATAATTTTATTTTAGGTTTAAATATGCTTTTGGTCTCTGCAAATATATCTGTTTTTCAAATACGCTCATGTAAAATTATTTTTTTTAAATACGTCCCTGCAAAATCAACTCGTTTTTAAAAATACCCTTCTGTTAACCAACTATTAAAAAACGCTGAGGTGGCAAACATAGAGCTTAGGTGTCATTTTTTTCTTTTCTAATTTTTTTTATTCTTATTTTCTGGGTTGCAACAACACCAGCAACATGAAGAAGATCTGGGTTGCAACCTCACAACACCATCAACAATTTTTATTTTGCAACCTCCCCATCTTAAGATCTCCTCACCTCTACAACTTCCCTCACAACACCAACAAGAACACCACTAATCACAAACCCCTCTCTTTGAAGAAGACAACACAGTAAAGCAAACAATTGTACCAAGAATTGGGGGTTTATTAGATTATTGGATGTCATGGCATTTAAATTGCTTGTTTCAGTGCTTATTGAGCAGAGAGATGGCTTGCATAAGAATTAAGAAATTAGCCTTCTTTAAAATATGAAGTGAAGTTTAAAGAGTAAAAGGGCTGAATTTGATTAAAATGAAGAATCAGATGAATGATGATGAAGAAGATGATGATGTGGCATGATAAATTAATAATAAAAAATTTAGAAAAGAAACAAAAAGACACCTCGGTGTTTTTTAACAATTGGTTAACAGAAGGGTATTTTTAAAAACGAGTTGATTTTGCAGGGACGTATTTAAAAATAATAATTTTGCAAGGGCATATTTGAAAAAACAGGAACATTTGCAGGGACTTAAAACATATTTAAACTTTTTTATTTTATTTATAAATTTTTTGACATAGTTCACCCATTAAATTTGCAAATTACTTTCTATTAATTCAAGTCAATAGAATATATTTTTTAAAAATATTAAATTAAAATAAGCAACTTTGATTACTATTATTATTATTATTATTATTATTATTATTATTATTATTATTATTATTATTATTATTTCCTTAACAAAAATCGCTAACGTGTATCTTAAAATAAAATCGATTACTTCAATACAATTTTAAAATGCACAAAAAAATAAATTACTTTCAAAATTCTTTCCCTTGAATTCCATCCTAAATACTCTGGATAATCGTACCATCAATATTTGATACGAAGTTTGGGATTTGGGGTGGCAATAAGCTAAATCGAGTTTAGCTTTAAGGTCTGAGTTTGACCTACATTTAAAATCTTAGACTTGCGCCTAATGCTTATATTTTTATTTTGATTTTTTTGACTGAAATATATTTTTGTTTTGATGAAATAATGTGGTGGTTATCGATACTCGGTATTTAAAATAATTCTGATAGGGAGGCTGGAGGCCCTATTGATATATATGTTGCTCCGTACCTAATTGGAGTGGGTTTTAAGAAAAGTCCTCGAACCTAAGTCGAACTATGGTTTGGTACATATCGTATTTAGGTGCTAATACTCGAGTGCAGATCACCCAAGTAATCCAAAGAATATAGTAAAATTTACCCTTGTATTTAAAAATCTGAATGCTACTATGTAGGAAAAAACATACATGGTGTATTAGTTTGACGGAAATCACTCTCGGTTATCGGCTTATCGTGTATAATTGTTCAAGACCACAAAGTAGTATTCTTTCAAATTATTGAAACTTCATTAAAAGTTGATAAAACCTTTGAAATAGACTAATTGAATGATTTTGTATACCAAAAAAAAGACTAATTAAACGATTTTATTAATTATAAAAGCATGGATTATGCAAGAAAGATTTGTGGCGCACTTCCAGACATTCCATGTTTACAAAATGCTAGTTTAGAAAGGAAACATCCACCCTAATTTTATACCAATAACAATGCATTTTGGGAAGTCATTGTGGCATTTTGAACTGCCACTGGGTGGAACATCTTCTAATACCGTGATGAGCACCAATATTGTTCATGAATCGCAAAGCAGAAGAAGAAATTCGCGAGAAGACAATGGAGGAATCACCGATGAGAGAGAGACGTGGAAGACACTTATGATATGATATCAAGAACGTAACAGAGATAATTTGGGGGAAAGTAAATTTTCATTTTCTATTATCTAAATATAATTATTTATGTACAGGAAGTATTTATAATGCTTGAAAACAAATCTAGCTAACAAGCCTAACTAATTAACTGAATAATTTAACAACTTAATTTAAATCTAATACATGAAGTAAACACTCCTAATTTTTTCACATCTCATCATATCTCTTCCCTTTTCCCTCTGTAACTTTTTTTTTCCTCTACTTTCTATACTTATTATTTTGTTTTTTGGACAAGAACTCTCTACACTTATCGTACAATGAGAATTGAGAGAACTATTATTGAATATATTTTGAGTTGATTCAGACAGTTTGTTTGATAATCTCTAATTATCGATAGAATGAATATAATCTTAGTTTATTAGATTTTTTTGACATGAGCATCTGCATGGCCCCCATTTTTCAAGATTGGTCGGTTGTCATCTCAACAAATTTGACGTCTACCTATCAGTTTCCTTATTTACAAAATCATGGCAAGAGAGAAAAATCTCTGTTGATTGTGTATGTGACAAAAAAACAACCACATTAGGATTAGTGCCAAAAATTGTAGCACATGCCTTACCTAACCTCTTTATTCGATTTATGAAATTGGTAGAATGGGTAATAAAGTAAATTAATTAGCTAATTAATCAAGAGACATTTGCCTAACTCCCACTGCTGGAGTATTCCTTTTTAAATCTAATCTAATTTAATATCTAATCTAATATATTCTATTTATACAAACAAACTACCTACAAAACTATCTCTCTTTTACTATCTACTATAATATACTATTCAACTAAAATAATCAATCGAAACTACGAGATAAGCTGTCGATATATAAAAAACACTTTTGATAATAAGCTATGATGATATATATAAACCTACTATCTAAAAACACGAGAAGACTTAGTAGATATTTAAACTACTAATTAATATTAAACAAATATTTCTTATTGATAATTTACTATCTAACTTTTACCATCTACTATAATCTACTAATCGACTAAAATAATCAATTGAAACTACGAGATAACTGCACTGATATATAAAAAACACGGGATAACTACAATGATATATAAAAAAATACGGGAATAATATTTGTCATTGATAATTACAATTTTTGAAGACTACTATAAACCTACTATCTAAAAAAATAAGAAAGGCTTAATGACTATTTAAACTGATTAATACCTAAAAAAGACAAACAATTGTCACTGTTATATAAAAAACACGGGATAAATATAATCTACTAATCAACTAATTAAAATAATTAAGTGAAATTACGAGATAACTGCAATGATAAATAAAAAAACACGAGATAACTGCACTGATTTATAAAAAAACAAAGGATAATATTTGTCATTGATAATTAAAATTTTGAAGAACACAATAAACCTACTATGTAAAAACCAAGAAGATTTACTGACTGTTTAATTTTAAACTACTGATTAATATTTAAAATAAATATTTTTTATTGACAATCTACTATATCTATTTTACTATCTACTATAATATACTAATCAACTAAAATAATCAATTGAAACTACGAGATAATTGCACTAATATATAAAAAAACACGGGATAACTGCAGTGATATATAAAAACATGAGATTAATATTTGTCATTGATAACTATAATTTTTGAAGTTTATTATAAACCTACTATCTAAACAAACAAGAAAGCTTAATGACTATTTAAACTGATTAATACCTAAAAAAGACAAATAATTGTCACTGATATATAAAAAACACGGGATAATTATTTCTTATTGATCATCTACTATCTATCTTTTTCTATCTATTATAATCTACTAATCAACTCAAATAACCAATTTAATTTATGAGATAACTACAATCGATACATAAAAACACGAGATAGTTGCAACGATATATAAAAAATACAAGGATAAGCTGCAATGATATATATAAAAACATGGGATAAGCTGGGTGATATATAAAAACACGAAATAACAATACAGGATATATAAAAAACATCATGACTGATATATAAAAAAAACATCGGATAAATGCACAATTGTTTTTAAATAATACTTTTACATTTTTAGATTTTAATATTTATCTATTTTTATTCGAAACTCCTTTTTTATCTACTTTAAATTTGTTTTTATTTTAACGGGATATTGTTCAGACTACTTAAATACTATCTAAGTTCATTCATAAAAAGAACATGACAGCACCCGTGCATATGCACGAGTATCCTACTAGTTACTAGTATCTATTTGTACAAACAAACCTCCTATGAAATTACTAATTTGAATCTTTTATTAATAGGACACATATATAATGTAAGGGTAAAAGTGTCGTTACTCACTCTTTCCACTACAAAAAAAACGCTAATTAGCGACGGAATTAGCGACGGAAATAACAGTCTCTCGCTAAATGTCAAGGCGCCAATTTGAAAATTCTGGCACGCAAATCTATGGACATTAGCGACGGATTAGCGACGGAATTGAGGGTCCCTCGCTAATCTCCTGACACAGCCTGTCACGCCTGGAACAGATTTGACCGTTGCACTCTAATCAATGGTGTTTAGCGACGGAATTGAGGGTCCCTCGCTAAATGTCAGTATTTTTTTTTAAAAATCCGAACCAAACACACTCTCTCTCATTTTTACTCTCTTCTCTTCTATCTTCTCTCTTCTATCTTCTCTCTTCTTTCTCTTTCTTCCACACCACCACCACCACCACCACCATCTTCTTTCTTCTCTTTCTCTCTTCACCACCACCATCTTCTCCTTCTCTCTCTACCACCACCACCACCACCATCTTCTTTCTTCTCTTTCTCTCTTCACCACCACCACCACCACCACCATCTTGTCCTTCTCTCTCTACCAAAACCACCACGTCACCACCACCACCACCACCATTTACCACCACCAACACCACCATCTCACCCTCTTTCTCCCTTACTCTTCTCCTTCTCCTTCTCTCTCTACCACAACCACCACGTCACCACCACCACCACCATCTCACTCTCTTTCTCCTTTACTCTTCTCCTTCTCCTCCTCTCTCTACCACCACCACCACCACGTCACCACCATCACCACCACCATTTACCACCACACCACCACCACTCTCACTCCTCTCTCTCTCTCTTTGGAAAGTTTGATAATAATAATAATAATAATAACAATAACAATAATAACAATAATAATAATAATAATAATAATCATCAGATTGAGAAGCGTGCAAGCCGATTTTTGGGCGGTGTCTTTGTCGGACATAGCGAGGGATTTAGCGAGGGAACTGCCTCTCGCTAATTAGCGACGGAACAGTCTTTCTCTCGCTAATTGCCATTAGCGAGGAGGGAATTAGCGACCGAACTGGTCCCTCGCTAATTCCCTCGCTAATGGCAATTAGCGACGGAATTGGGCCTTTTAGCCACCGATATTTCCCTCGCTAATGACGGTGTTTTTTGTAGTGTTCTCTCTTTTTCTTCTTACACTCTCTTTCTTACTTTTACACTCTCTTTCTTACTTTTTTCTCTTTCTTCTTACACTCTTTTTCCTCCTTTTTACTTTTCTCTTGCACTCTCTTTCTTCCTTTTTTCATTTTATTTTTCCCATAAACAATTATTCTTTCTCATATCACTTCACTTTAGTTTTTTGACTAAATTTTTAAATTTATACAAACACTATTCTACTAAAAAAAATCCAACTTAGAATTTAAATTTTTCTCTCCAAAGTCTGTTTACAATCTTAATTATGGAAAATCTATTATCACCTCTTATTGATAATCTACTATCTATCTTTTACTATCTACTACTAATCAACTAAAATATTCAATTGAAACTACGAGATAACTACATTGATATATAAAAAAACACGGGATAACTGCACTAATATATAAAAAAACAGGATTAATATTTGTCATTGATAATTCAAATTTGTGAAGACTACTATAAACATACTATCTAAAAAATAAAAAGATTTAATGACTATTGAAACTGCTGCTTAATATTTAAAACAAATATTTATTACTGATAATCTACTATCTCTCTTTTACTATCTACCATAATATATGATGACTCATATTTATATGCGTTATTTATGCCTTTATCCATGTAAATCAAGTGAGTTCTCAAGTAATATTAGTATCTTATTTATCTAATTGTTATAGTTGTAGGAAAAGAAGGGTTAAAAACTGTTTTGTATTAATTTGGCACATCTGGTGCCCTTTTGAGCAATTTAATGTGTTTTGTGAGTGCTGCAGTGTTAAGCGCTATAGCGTCTAACGCTATAGCGGCAAGAGGGCAATATACTAATCAACTAAAATAATCAATTGAAACTACGAGATAACTGCACTGCACTGATATATAAAAAACACGGGATAACTGCACTGATATATAAAAATACGAGATTAATATTTGTCACTAATAATTAAAAATGACATAATTGTGACTAATACCTAAAAAATGTCCGCACTGATAATTTAAACACGGGATAACTGCACTGGCAATTTAAAACATATGGAACAAATATTTGTCACTAATACCTAAAAATGACAAATAAACACGGGATAAATATTTCTTATTGATAATATTCTACTATCTATCTTTTACTATCTACTATAATCTACTAATAATAAACTCAAATAATCAATTGAGGCTATGAGATAATTTCACTAATGCATAAAAAAACACGGGATAACTTTACTGATATATAAAAAAATTAGGGGATAACTGCAATGATATATATATATATATATATATATATATATATATATATATATATATATATATATATATATATATAAAACACGGATAACTACATTGATTTATAAAAACACGGGATAACAACAATCGATATATAAAAAGACAACGCACTAATATATAAAAAAACACGGGATAAATGCATAGATTATTTTTAAATGATACTTTTACATTTTTAGATTTTCATATTTATCTTTTTAAAAAAAAACTCCTTTTTTATCTACTTTAAGTTTGCATTTATTTTTACGGGATAATATTCAGACTTTTTAAATACTGATAAGTTCATTTAAAAAAGAACGCGACAAGACACCTACGCGTATCTTGCGAGTATCCTCCTACTAGTTGTAGTAATAAGTAGATAAAATATAAAAATGTTAGTTTTTGGAGTTTAAATCTGGAGTTTAAATCCTTCCTATGCTTCTTTGGTGGGTCTTATCTCTTAGTTCGCCAATTAAATTACTTAAGATAAATTTTGTTACTTGATCAATTTCACATCTATACTTAGTTATCACTTTACTAAATGGTAGTTATGATTCTCGTGGAATATACCCAAAAAATAAGCAACTAGAATTACTTTTCCTCGATTTGGTCATAACTTGTCAAAAAAACAGTGAATTACTTTTCCTCAAAGTAAAATGTACCTGAACTATACTAGAAGAAATTAAATAAACCAAATAGAAAAAAAAATAGATTACATAAGAAATGGGCATTTCATTTTCCAAAGATGTACGGCCAATATCTAGTTTGGCATGCATGCAAAGTTGCAGGGGGTGTGAGTGCTCTCAAGAACAGGTTATAAAACTGTTTCTGGAAAAAACAATAATGCATTTTGAATTTATAGCCTATAGGAATTGTATGAACATTACAGTGCGCATATATTTTGTCGGTGTAATCATAATGGATTTAAAATTTGTACATATTCTCGCTTTTCTTATAACTTTGTACTCTTTTTTTCTCACATATATTCTTTCATTGAAAGTAATCATATTTAAGGCATTATTGAGGTAATTAAAGTTTATTTCAGCGCGCTAACTATTCTTTTTTGATAGTAGCGCGCTAACTATTCTATCCGTCTTATTTTAAGTGTCTTATTTGAGTTGTGCATAATTCTTAAGAAAATGGTTAATTGTATTGATTTCAATAATAAAATAAGTTTCATCTACTAAAATAACTTTATTATTAATAGTAGTTTTTTTGACTAAAAGAAATTACAAAATATCCAAAAATTAATAAATATTACATTGATATTCTAAAATGACAAATTAACATTTGAGACAGAAAGATATTACAAAATGATATTTAAAATTTGTTTTTGCACCATAAAAAATACATATTTACCCAATAAGATAATTTTTTAAGATTATTTGTGGAAATGAACAAAGATAAAAGATAAATTAAAAGAGAGAACATATTAATATTATTAATTTTATTTTCTACAAAAAATATACTATTCTTTATAATATATTTATAATATTACCTAATTACTGTAATTTTTTATAATATTTTCTTGTCTAGGAAGATTATACTATTCTATTGTTGAAAGATTTATTCAAAAGACTGACCGCTGAGGACTTTGCTACCCATTACTTTTGTTAGGTATAAGTAATGTTAGGTATCGGTTTTCAAGTGAGAGAAATTAATTTTTTCTCTATTTTTTTTCATTCAAACACCTCCTTTCTCTTTTCCAAAAATGTATTTTCTCCCATATCTCTTCTTCTCTTTGCCCTCCCTTTCTTTCCACATTCTTGATTCAAGATCATTATTTTAATGATCTTTCGTATCGAAAAAGTATTTAAGAGAAGCTATTCAAAACAACTTCAAATGAGAATAATTTTTTTTTCTCTTTTAAAATGATGTAACAAACGAATGAAATGCTTTAATTTTTTTAAAAAGTCACTTAAAAAAAGTGAGTTTTTTAAATGGTGACAAAGGGACTCCTAAGTTGAAGTATATATTGCAAAATGTGTGTGAGAAATATTTTGAACAAGTGGCCCATTTAAATCATAACACATAACATATATAAGTATAGGTATACCCAACTAATTTTTAGAGAATCAAAAAATTCACACTAACTAAATATTAAATCTTATTTACAGAGATACAAGACTCCTTATCATACCTAAACAAAAAACTAAGAAATGAATCGCAAGTAATATAGAAACTAGTACTAAGATATAATATATCATACTCCAACACTGAGATTCAGGATGTTGTCCGGTCTTGGATGGGAATAGAAGCCCAAAGCCCGGCGGCTGGTTTTAATTTCTCTTTCATAAAAGCTTATTGGCAAATGTTACAAGGTGAAGTCGGGGCCTTCTTCCATGCTAATGCTAGGCTTCCTAAGGGTTTCACCTCTTATTTCCTAACTTTGGTCTAGAAGGTTGATTGCCTGATGTCTCTGGGAGACTTTAAACCAATTTCTTTGCTAGGACGTTTGTATGAGTTTAATCGCTTCAGGATAAGGGGCAGAAGATATTTCATCTCCAATGTTGATGATACTCTCTTGATTGGGGAGGCTTTAGTTTCTAACCTTTGAGTGTTGAAGTCGATGCAGAGGAGTTTTGAATTGGTTTCCGGTCTAAAAATAAACTTCTAAAGGATTTATCATATGGGGGTAAATGTACTGACCTCCTTTTTGGAATGGCAGCAGGTTTTCTACACTGTCGAATTGAAGCCTTACCTTTTAAGTACCTTGGCTTACCTCTAGGTGCAAGCTTTAGGAGATTTGCTATATGGCAGCCTATGATAGATACCCTGAGGCGTAGGCTAACTGGCTAGGGGAAAAGTATGTGAGTTTTGGGGGGCAGATTGTTCTGATTAATGCAGTCTTATTACAATCTTCTACTTGTCCTTTTTGAAGATGTCGGCCAATTGCAGTTGTGAGGATTCAAAGAGACTTTATGTGGGGGCGGGGTTAGCTCGAGGAAGAAAATCCTGTGGGTGAAGTGGGCAGAAGTCTAGAAGGGGACTTATATTGATTTGGCATTCTGTTCTATGGATGATTTGGGAAAGTAGGAATGACGTGGTTTTCTCTAATAAGTCTTTTGACCTATCATTTGAGACCTTGTTTTTGGTTTAGATGTATTCATGTAATTAGTTTTTGGCTAAGGCTAAATTGAGTCATTGCTTATTCCATGAGTGGCGTGCGAACCCATTGGACCGTATTTCCAGGAGGTAGGAGCAATTTTTGTGGAAACATTTTATGCTAGATGGGGTGACCAAAGGAGCATTTGGTTGAAGCTTTTTTTGTGCTCTTGCTTTTCGGTTTCCTATTTTGGCCTCTCTTTGGGCAAAACATGTTTCATTGTGCCACACAGGTTTTTGTATTTCTTATACACATGTCATATATATATTTTACTGTTAAAAAAACTTAGACCAAATATGACAAATGAAGGGGAAAAAAAGATGAATATAGAAAACCTAACATGGCCCATAAAATGTCTACTCAATAGCCCAGTGACGTGATCTCCATGATATATACTCCATCATCCTCCATCCACTCTTTCCTCCCTATTCCTTTCACCTTTCACCTAGCTACCTAGCTACTTCCCATTTTTCTTGGCTTTATTTAGACAAACCAAACATCTCTCTCTTGATTTCATTACTCACTAAAACATTACAATGTCTACCAGTGGCAATCAAGGTAAGGATTTGGAAGAAGGATCATCTATGACTACTCCAGTCACACTTAGCCGCTATGAATCACAAAAGAGAAGGGATTGGAACACTTTTGGTCAATTCTTGAATAACCAAAGACCACCAGTTCCACTTTCTCAGTGTAATAGCAACCATGTCTTAGATTTCCTTCGTTACCTTGACCAGTTTGGAAAGACTAAGGTTCACTTACAAGGTTGCATGTTTTATGGACAACCTGAACCTCCTGCACCTTGCACATGTCCTCTTAGACAAGCTTGGGGAAGCTTAGATGCTCTTATAGGAGACTCAGAGCTGCTTATGAGGAAAATGGTGGGTCCCCTGAAATGAACCCTTTTGCTAGTGGTGCTATTCGTGTGTACCTTAGGGAAGTGAGAGAGTGTCAAGCAAAGGCAAGAGGTATACCTTACAAGAAGAAAAAGAAGGCTACAAATCAAGGCGGCAAGGGAAATGAAGAATCTAGCTCCACTACCATCCACTTCTCTTGAATCTTGTATTCTTCTTGCTTATGGTAATTGATTTTTATATCATGCTATGTTATACACTTTGCTTGTTTACTTTGGATGATTAATTTACTGTGTGGTTTGGTTAGATCAGAACCTGAAAAATTAATACAAATATATAATTAATTATGTGTCCAATCTAGCTCTAGATGATTTAGGGCCTGTTTGATTATAGTTTTAAAAAATAGTATTTTGTTTTTAAAAGTTAATCAAGAACAAAATTTATGCTTTCTAATTTTTTTAAAAAGTTAATCAAACACACTCTTAGTAACTACGCATGATTTGGACTTAGTAGTATTAACTCGTGAGAGTTAAAGGATGAATGGTATGACTTTGAGACAAAAAAATTAATGGTATATATATACGCTTTTTTTCCTAGCAGAGTAACAAGTATCATCTACATAAACCGGAGATTTTGAGTTCGAACTCGGTTAACCATAGAAACTATATATCTAGTCTAATAATGTTGGTTGAGAGTTAACCATAGAAACTATCTAGTCTAATAATGCTAATTGTATTACGTGTTAGGACTTAAGCACATGAGGAGAGCTCAACCCAAAAAACTAATCCATTAGGTGGGAGAGTCTCATGACTTAAGTACCATATTGAGCCTCTTTAGTTACTCAATGTGGGACTCCTAACATTAGGCCTTACAAACTTACTATTTGCAAATTTGAGATAATTGTAGTGATTAAGATGGAAAGATTAATTAAATCAATCTTCCTCGCAAAGAGATGCGAACTACTAACATATTTTTCATTATTAATAAAATTTAAGGTGAGGGGATGGAAGCATCAAATTCATGACAGAAAAAGTCTTGTAATCTAAGAGCACCACCACCTTCAAAACAATTTATATTTACCTTTCCCAAGAGAAATACCAAGTGTCTTACCAAAAAAAAAAGAGTACTAAGTGTTAAGTAGAAATAACTTTGCAACAAAAACATTGTTATATGGCATATTAATTATTGGATAATTTATTATTTTCATAGTTTAATTTGTCCTTTTATGACTAAGCAGAATTTTGTCTCACGAAATGTTCCAGTGAGGTGTCATACATTCTCTCTAGTTTCTAAGTATCGAACAAATGCTTTGAAAACATGTGACTAATTGAGGCTCGATGTTCCAAATAAAAACCTTCAACAAAATACAAAATTCTCCATATGCAAGCTTTATTCAAGTCTTTTGTAAATCACAATTTTATACTAACAAAGTCATGATTGAATGGAATCTTTCAGATAAATGTTGGAGAAACCTGATGGTAATAAAATATTTCCCCACCATCCTTAGTTCTCTATATACCCCACTTGTTACTGTCTTTAATGAACAAGATCCTTGCAAGGGGTGATTTGATATACTTACTAATTTTTGTTTCCTAGCTAGCTCCACCATGCATGTTTGTTTCACCATATATATTCATGAATATGCATGTACATTGACTAGATCATGTCTTCTGGCATCTAATTTTATACTATTGGTTCATCAAAAAGCTATTTGGTTTTCAAAAGTATATTAGTTGTGAGTATTAGTATTATGGAAACAAGTATTTTGTTTGGTTAGGCAAATGCTAGAGCTTTGTGTTTCCCGTCACCTCACATGTTTTGTCGGTTTATATTCTTTCAAGTTGAAATATTTGCAATTTTTGAGTTGACACGTTTTGTATTTTGTATATATTACAAGACTGCTCATGAAGGTACAAACTCTTGGTTTCATGCAATTATTCTACTCATCAAACTTGTCAAACATTTTGATTATTTAAACCTATAAACTATACATATATGTGTGTATCTGGAATTCTGGATTATTATTGAGCTTGTAAAACTTTTGTGGGGGCTTCTTCAACATAATGTTTCCACTAACATAACATTAATGCAGAAATATTCATGTGTGACCAGTGGCAGCTGGTACCAAGTTAGGGTTTCCTAGTTTGTCATCTTATAAAGACTATGAAACTATTCTTTGGCAGCTTTTGTGCTGCTGGGAAGTAAGAGATTTTTTATGACACACACAGTAATCACATATACTAGTATTCACTTGTGTTCCCTGGCTCAAATACTCGACTGCTTTAGTTCAAGCTGTTACAAATATATTTGGAGTGTAACCTCTAACGAGGGGTCAAACGCGGACCATGACTCACTACACCCACTGCTTCATACAGTCATTGCAGTCCTCTAAACATGAACCACAAGATTCACTCGACTTACACTCATGGTCGTTGATTTATTTTGTTTTTAAAAAGAATTAAAAATTGAAAGGAGATATAGATACACAACTACAGGGAATTCATATTCATCAAGTGCATACCTTCAAAAAGTAAAATTAAACCTACCAACTTATAAAAAATACTTTTTGCACATTATGAAAATAATAATTTGCATTTAAGTCTTTGATTTTGATTTTGATTTTGCACCGAGTCCACATTATATCTAGAGGTGTCAATGTTGGTCCAGCCTAGTGGGCCGCCCGATGACCCAGTGTTCAGGGTTGGGCTTACAAAATAGAGGTCCGAAAATAACTAGGTCATTTTGGCCTAGCTTAATTGGCCCATGCGCTAGATCAGCCCCTGCTTTTGGATTTTTTTTATGTTTTCTTTTGTTAAAATTTGTATTGGGTTGGGCTGCAAAAACATATCCCAATAGCCCAACCCAACCCGTTTTTTCACTTTGGCCCATTGGGCTGGGTCAGACAGTTCATTTTGATAGTGTTGATTATACCACAAACTTAAACAATCACTCTAATCAATTTCTCTCTTTCGTGCAATTATGAGTTGTATAATTTATTTAATATATTTTTTGTGATGCATGGTTTTTTTTTAAAAAAAATTGAGCCCTGACCCAGGTCCTAGTAGTGTTTTTAAAACTGGCTCGGCCGGTCGGTCGGACCAGGTGAACTGGGAATCGGAGGGGTCAACGAGGCGAGCCAATGTATGGATCAAAAATGCAGCGATTCGGTGGGAACCGGCTTGACTCGGCCGGTTTTGGTAAAAACCGGTGACTCAGTGGATTTTGTAAACCCGGACCGGGTTTTGCGTATTTTTTTTTAAAAAAACTAAAAACACAAAAACAACGTTGTTTTAAGCAGTTAATTTGTAAAAAAAAAGTAAAAATGAAATTAGAAACCTTAGAGAAATGAGAAGAAATTGTCTCTTTCTCAATCTTATTTCAAAAACTGTGTATAAAAAATTTGTAATTTTGTTTTGATCCGGGCCGGATGTGTAATTTTAGGAACCTCAGTGAAATGAGAAGAAATGAAATTAGGCAGGATGCATGTGTAATTTTAAGAAATTATTTACAGGTACCGGGCCGGGTTTTGGTCCTGCTGTCCGGTTCGAGTCATGCGGTCCGAGTTTTTGTCATGCAGTTCAGCTGTCGACCATTCGGTCCGACCCGAGACCTTCACCGAGTCGGCCACCGGTCCGAGTTTAAAAACATTGGGTCCTAGATTCGCCTCCTCGTATACTCTCGTCTTCTAAACATATCTCATTCCCTGATCAAAAAAACGTCAGTATAGTTATTTTTGTGTGTGTAACCATTAATTCTACTGTCAAAAAAAAAACCATTAATTCTAAAGCTTTTATTGTTTGAAAAACAGTTAAATGGATTTAAATTAATGCATGATGGAGTCTAATCCTTTATTTTCTTTCATAAGATTTTCGCTGGTAACCTATTATATGTGGCAATGTGATTGTGAATTACTATTATTCAAACTAGCTAATAAATTGCTTGAATATATATATATCCTTTAGTTCTTCCATACTTTAGAATATGTACAAGCCTGATACAAATGGGCTCATTTGGACAATGAAGTCCTGCTTGCTTACAAAGCATTCCTTAATCTTCTTGCAGGATATTAATATGGCATGCATATAAACTAAAATGGAGTTCTTACAAGACAATCCATGGGAGGTTTGGTTTTCTATATTCATGCGGTAATTTGATTACATCCAAGCGATCTTCTGGTTTCTGTTTTGTGAATTATTTGGCAATATTAAGCTCTTTGATAGAACCAAAAGCTCATTAATTATATTATGCTTTACAATTATTATATATAAAATGTAAGATGTATTTCAATAAATTTTGGTTCACTTGTATACTTTTTCGATCATAGCCAGTGTTCCTTTTAATCTGCTTTACTTGCTAATATATGAAGACCAAGTTTCTTTTTTTAAATATCAACCCCACTGGAGCATTCTTCTAGGGTAATTAAATGTCTCAGACCTTTTCATGAGATGGTGTCAGATTTTCTTAATTGTAAGCTTAGGGTTGTTTCGTTCAAGTACAGTCAGTGGTCTTCCTATTGGTGCTAGTTTCATTCTCTCTTCGGTCCACTTTATAAGAAAAAAAATACTTTTTAGATTTATTAAATAAAGAAAAGCAGAAATATTGCATTATGCTTATTCCTATGAAAGAAGCTGGGAGGCCAACATTGGAATCTCTATGAAATATGCTTATTCCTTATTGTCTGCGAAATGTTTATTCTAGGTTGGCGGCACTAAATTGAGGAGGTCAATTTTTGGATAGATAATGTATTATGCATTGTATATGGTAAACTTTTAATTGGCAACTGGGGAATAGGATTCCAACTATTCCAGAGGGATGTGCTAGTAGATCTTATGGCCAGTTCTTGTGTTAATGAGGTGGTTCTTGGTGGGCTAATTTGCAACAATTTGCCTGGTGTGATTTCTCTATATATGTTTGGTATGCAATTGCTGGTGTTAGGATAGGTTCTGATGATGATCCAATTTTATTTTATTTTATTTTTTGTAAATAAAAGAGGGTAATCACTCCAAAACAACAAAAAGGAAATTAACGAGTCCTAATGTCTTGAGACAAAGGCGCTCCAAACATGTCATCAAAAATCTTAGGGCGGAAGCCCTCAGGGGCTCCTCTAAGAAAACGGTGTTCATAATATCCACTTGAAAACTGTAGTTTGCTAACCAATCTACACAATTATTCCCTTCTTTCCAAGTATGTCTTATGTCTACCTTCCTAATGGTGCTCCAAATTCACCCCACTTGATTTACCCCACTTGTTTTCTGTTTCCGTTCATTTATTTCTTCAAAGAAAAGGAAGAAAA
The DNA here is from genome assembly GCA_020916435.1 of Oxytropis ochrocephala. Classification (NCBI taxonomy): domain Eukaryota; kingdom Viridiplantae; phylum Streptophyta; class Magnoliopsida; order Fabales; family Fabaceae; genus Oxytropis; species Oxytropis ochrocephala. Next base: position 92,939,573 of record CM037094.1, read on the forward strand.
GAATATATTTTATGTTCGTTTATACCTTTGATTTGACATTTTTTTGGATGGGGTTGGCATTTTCATAAGGGTTAAATACATTTTTATTTAGTCTTTATCAAATTTAAAAAAATTATTTAGTTTTTATAAAAACTTTCACTCTCTTTCGGTCTTCATATTTTCATTTGTTAATGTTTTTAGTCCCTTATAATTTTTAATAGCACTTAAAAGTGTCATTAAGAGACCCCAAAAAAAAGTGTTCTTAAAAGTCATGATGGACTACAAGCATTGAGGGAGACTAAAAACAAAATTTTTGAATTTTATAGAAACCAAAAACATATTTAACCCTTTTTGAAAATGGTTATATATTATATTGTGGCATCTTGCTAGGGCGGGTAGAGATTTTTGTATCCTTAACCTATTTCCTACAAATTATCAAAGGATTACGTGTTTTTATCAAGCAAAAAGAGAAGTGCAGAAACAACCTAATAATAGAAGACATCTCAAATAAAAAGGATACGAACCAAAACCCTTTCAAGATAAATACTTCATTTTAATAGTTTAAATCGAGTAGCACGAGCACAAATTCAATAGTTTCCTTCACTACCACCTATATTTGATTGTTGCATGATTTTTATAAATATTTAAATTAATTTAGTTTATAAAAAACGTCTCTTAACCTATTCAAACTTACAAAAAAACTATAAATTCATCACTTTAACAGAGGTTTATGTTTTTTTAACAAATGAAATTTACTTCTATCTCAGGTCAGCGGCATGTATTACACTACACATGTCAACAATCAAAATATTAATTTGAAAGCTTCAAAAAAACAAAACCTTTCCCACAATCTCAATTTTTATCTCCTGCTTTCATTTGATATTCTCCCAAATTTGTTCATAAATTAAATTTTACAAATAATAATAATAGATGGATAGTAGATAGATGTACATTAGACGTGATATGACTTGGAAAGTGTTTACAACATCTCTCGCCTTACAAATCAATTTAGCATGGTAGAATTAAACCCAACCCAAACTCTAAAATAATATCATAACCTATCAAAGATCTATTGGGTCACTTAGGTCACGCTCCAATTGTCTAACACCGGACGTGAGGGAGTGTGGTGAGAATCTTCCATCATATGTGATATAAGCTAAAGAAGTATTTATAAGTGAATTACATGTCTCACCTTAAAAACAAATTTGTATGGTTGAACTACGCTCAACCCAAATTCTAAGATGGAAAAACATATCCGGACCAAAAAAAGATGGTAAAACATATGTAAATACTATGTGGTCGTTTGGAGGAGGATTCAAACTTTATTACACTCCACTTTCTTCCTCTACCCCCACCATCATTAGTATTAAAGACAAGAAAAAAAAAAAGTAGATTTATTATGAAGGGGACATAAAATAATTAGTAATAGATAAATACATACATAAAATCGATTGATGTATTCAATATAATTATGCCGTGTACTTATCTCGCAAAGACTCAACAGCAAAATAATCATTTATCAATAATTAAAGTCTACTATAAAAAGTAGCAATCAACCCTCCATCAAATTTACTATCCCATCCTTCTTCCATAAGTCACAATACTAGGGTTAAATGGTCATTTGGCCACTAAAAGTCAATGAGGTTTGATGTTATGAAAGTTTTGCACAAAAAATCACAATTTAGGTCATCATCATTATAGATCAAAGAGAATTGAACAAAATGAAAATTCCCATCGAGTAAGCCATCCACAATCTTTTTGTTCATCTATCTTCTGGTGTCCCTCAAAGTGATAAAACAGAAAGAAAATTTACTACACAAGCAAATATTAAAATTATAAATACAACCAAACCTGAACCTTTCTGTGAAATACCTTTCCTAAATTATATTTTTAATTCCAAAAAAGGGGGCTATAGTATATATGCTTCCATGTCCAAAGGTAAAATCTATCTATTCTTCTGAATAGGAAGTCTCCATCACCGCTTGCTATGAGAAACTGTCTGCTAGAGGGGAAAAAAAGAGGCATAAGCAAAGAGCAAAACTATTGAAAATCATCTGAAACTATTCAACCCTGTATGCAAAAAAAGTTTTCCTTCAAACTTGAACATTTTAGAGAAAACAAAAACAAAAAGCATAATCTTAAAGTGTTAGATAAACAACTGTATATAAATCCAATAAACATAATGCCAACAGGACTCTGCAGATTGCAGCTGCTTCTGGTTTATATCTTGCAATCAGCTAGCTGTTGTACAAACTAGTGCCCCAACAATTTTGGCCTCATAAAAGTTGTGGTTCCAAAGTAGTAAACCTTATAGCGCAATGTCAATGAACTGAGGCAATGTTTGACCATATGCAGCCAAGAAGACACGCTGAACTAGCCTTACACAGCATTTACATTGCATACCGTATACAACGAAACTCTTCTTTCTAACCTATATACTAAGATTATGTGGAATTCCACCATTCTTTAGTTTGCAATGAATCAACCCTTAAACAAATTAAAGAATGCACTTAACCAGCATAGAAAAGATGCATAGGTAAATCTAAACAATTATATGCCAAAGAGGAGATAGACCCAAGTATTATGTATACTGATAATAAGTCAAGAAATGTATGTGGAAAAAAAACAGGATGGGCCAAAAATGAGTAACAGGGGATAGTCAATCTTACTACTAGTCAGATCCAAGTGTGAACACATATAAGTGGAGTCACTTTGACCGCAATAAACAACTTTTTTTCAGAAGCAATCATATAATTGAGAACCAAGATACAGATTTCGAAAGAGTGAATGATAGAAGTGAAGTGAATATATTTCCATCAGCTGATGAAAGATTCAAAATGTTGCCTCTAAGCAGACTAAAACAAATTAGTTTCAAACAATTTATATTTTTTAAAATTAACTTGTGGTATGATACAAAGTACCAAAAACATCAACCTTGTCGAGTTCCCATGCATTTTCATCCACTTAGTATAAACAAGACATAAATAATGAAGAGACATTTTTCCACTAGTTACCACCACTCACACAAGTGACAGAAATTCCCTACTCCAACAGCAAGTAACCAAAAAACCAAATTTACACATTACTATGATTCAAAAGCCCTCAATAAATATTCAACAAAAAAAGCCAAGCAAAAGAATAATACACTAATCCAGTTACAAACAAAATAACCACGGAAAATGGGGTCTACAATAAAGAACAGACACCAACAACAAAAGATGAAGAAAAAAAAAACACAACACACAAACAACAAAATACAATGATCAAACAGCACTAGCACAAGTTTGAAAAAGAAATAGCTCACCAGCTCCAGAAGATCGCTTTGTGCGCTTCATTTTCTGAAGCTGAAGTTGCGTTTCCATGAAAAGCTGCATCCTTTGATATTCCAAATCCTTTGCAAACTGCATTCTCTGCTTTTCTAACTCTGCCATTTGCCTCTGCTTTGACGCTTCAACTCTCTCATATATATCCCCAAATCTCTCTATTGCCTGAGCAATCTCTCTGCAACCGAACTCCAAATTCTTGTCACTCTCTCTTCCCTTCTTCCCATTCACCATTCCACTACTCGACTTCCATTCCTCCGACTCCCCACTCTCCGTCTCTGCCGCCGCAGCAGCCGCCGCAGCGAAGGCGGAAAAATTTCGTCGGAACGACGCATCATCCCTGTTTGCCGGTGATGGCGCCGGACGTTTCTGTGTTCCAGATCGGGGACCTACCGGGTGAGAGGTTATCCATGCCGGCGGAGGTAGATGTTTGACGATGGTGGAGGTAGACCGTGTAGCAGCCGGCGGCGAGAGTTTTTTGACCGGAAAAGTGTCGCCGATGAGAGCGTCAAGGCGAGAGAAGAATGGCCAAGGACTTAGGTACTCACCGTCAGAATCAGAAACCCTAGACTTCTCGATCTTGTACTTCTTCTTAAGGGTATCGATTCGGTTCTTGCACTGGACGTCGGTTCGACGTGCTTTCTTATTGTTGCCGGCGGCATGACAGTCGTTGACGGCGTCGGCTACATCCTGCCAGTGCTTCTGACGGAGGTTTCCGCGGTTGAGGTCAAGGTAACGGTCACCCCAGGCGTCGATGAGGGTGAAAGTGGCGTCCTCGCTCCAGCAGTCTTCCCGGCCAGGGAACGGTGACGAAGACGGAGGACGTGGGTGAGCGGAGGCGTTGTGAGACGGAACTCCTACGATGGAGTCCATCATTAGCGGTTGAGTTTGGAAAAACGGTGGCCGGTTGTGTTTGGTTGGGTCGGCAGACAGAGGAGGCAGAGTGAGGTAGCAACGAAGTTACGAACTAACGAAGTGTACGACGACAGTCGTTTACCGTGCGGGAAACACATTGGCTATTAACATTTTTTTTTTTTATGTTTCTTAAAATCCAGTGGTGTTTGCTTTTCCCACACCCCCTCCTATTCAAAATACACTCCACAATGGTGTGAAAAGACCAAAAAGCCAGACAAAACCTCTTTTTTTTCACGAAATTTCACCTGTTCAAACATGAACTTTCGAACAGGTTCGAATGACATCGTTCGAGTGTGTTAAATTTTGACTTCACACTCTCTTTGAGCGTTTTTTACCTGTTCGCATGAGGTCATGCGAGTTCGCATGACCTTGTTCGAACCTGTTCGAACGACTTCGTTCTAGTATGTTAAATATTGACTTCACACCCTTTTGTGCGTAATTTCACCTGTTCGAACGAGGTCATTCGAACGTGTTCGAACAGTCTTTAAACACGTCCTCACAGCATTTCACGCGAGGTTATTTTTGGAATAAAATTTATTAAGGGGTGTGGAAGAGTAGGAAGAGATATGGGAAAAGTAAACGTCAATTTCTACTTTGGAGTTTTGGCGGGCTTTGAAGGAAAAACGATAGGCCCATTCTTATGTCACACACCTCTACTACTCTCTCACCACCTCACTCAAATTGGTAAAAGTTTTTCTACCAAAAAAATTGGTAAAAGTTTAAAATACCCCTACAGTACACTATGAAAAAAAATGTAAAACATGTGTTTATACAAAATTGGGATCTTCTAAGTTTAATCTATACATTATAAAAATAAGTGTTTTAGTCTTTAAATTATTTTTTAGTTTTCATTATTAGTTTCTTACGTTAATTGTTGCTCTGATTAAACAAACTTTTTTTTGAGTTGTCATGTACACGTGTTTTTTTTATCTAGATGGCATAATATGGGCTTACATGTGACTGTTTAGTTGGCAACTATGATTAAATAAAAACATAAACTTAAAAAGCTTTATAAGTTTAGTCTCTCACTCCCACCAAAAACAAAATCCCTCACTCCCTCTCCTTCAGGCACCTACCTTCAATCCCCATCCTCCTCCTTCAAATGCGTACCCTCAATCCTCATCCTTCTCTGTGAGTATTACTTTCGTCTACTGATTTTCAATCTCTTGAACTTTTTCTGTTTCTTATTTTCATTATCCTAAGATCAGGTCTATCTCTCTCTCGCCACCGAAAAGATTTGTTTCTCTCCCTCTCACCTCTCATTCCCGCCAAAGACTAGAAATTTCTCTCCCTCTCACCTCTCATGGTTGCAACGACCAAACCCTTAGAGCACCGCCACCTTTTGTCATGCACGCTCTCTCTGTATGTCTTGCACACTCTTTCTCTTTGTCTTGACTGCTATCTGGTTTCGACCACCATTCAAATGCCCATGACCACGACATCCCCAATTTTACTATTTTAATTTAATTGAAATTAGAAAGAGGTTATATTTAATTGGTTAGTTAACTTAAGTAATTTAGCGTATTTAATTATATGTGATAGCTAATCTAATTGCTAATGATATGAAATTGTGTATTATTGTTTAATTGTTTGACTAGAATTGAGTTTAAGTGAGAATTAAGGGTAAGGGTAGATTGGTCTTTGTCTCAACTCATTAAGTCACTAAAAATAAAAACACACAAACTTCCATCCATATCACTCATTGCATCAAATTTAGAAAGGAAAGAAAATTAAAAGCAAGAGTGAGCTTGTGAGAGAGAGAAGTCATGAAAAGGAGAGAATAAGAAGAGGGGAGCATATCTCCAACTCTTCAAGTATGCTTCTTATCTTGGCACCATTAGAATCAGCTCCTTCTCCTCTATTCACCAATACTCATTTCATCACCTACAATACTCTCCTTCTCAAATCACCATTTTCACACCTCAAAGCTTAAAATGCTCAATATGGAGTTGTTGGAGTCATTGAGGGTTGCACGTCAAGAATAGGGTTACATAGAGCACTTGGCAACCACATTGAAGCTTGGGAGCATTAGATTAAAGTTTGGTTCTGTTTTGGGGAGTCTTGGGTCGAGTTTGGCTTTCGTTGGAGCGATTTAGAGTTGTTGGAGCGTAAGAGTGGAATTCGGGGATCGTTCGTGAGGTTTCGTTGGTGGGAGAACTCCGTTGATTGTTGTTTTTGTGATTTTCATCACAAAATGTGAGTTTTACTCCCTTTAGGTTTTAATTTATGTTGTGGTAATTGCATGTTAATGGACCGAATTGTTTGTTTTCGTTTCGTTCAAATCCGAGTCGTTAAACCATATTTGCAAAATTTTAAAATTTTGGATGTTTAAATGTTATTGTGGTAGAAGAATGGAAGAGGTTTGTACTTAGTTATCAAGAATTGGACTACGAACAAAAGATGCATAAATGAATTGCGAGTGTAGTAAGAGTGCCAGTAGAGAACTCATTGAGATGTTTATCTCACTTGTTTGTATTTGTTATTTTAACAGAGAAACAAGGAAAATAAAAAGCAGAGAAGCACAACTAGGTTGTGTGCTTTATGAAGATGATGAAGACTTAGTTTTCATTTGTTAATGTCATTTCCCTCGTTGTCTTTGTATTTCCGATTATGTGACTTGTATAAGTAAAAGTTGTAAAATCGTTTCCACTACTCTTGTTTTTGGTATTGAACACTAGGATGTGAGGATATTGAAAGACATGGGACCTAAGTGTTTATACTTAAGTTATGAGATTTTAATGATCGTTGATGTTTATTCATCGAAATTTTAGTTGTGTTCAATATCTCAAAACATGAAGTTTTCACTGATTTTATGCTAAATCGTATATTTTAGAATTCTCTCTATGTTAGAAATACTAAGGTATTACAATTTAAACACTTAAAAGTATGGTTAACCATGCTTAAATTTAGGTTAATTACATTCAGTATAGAATTAATGAGTTTTAACACCTATTATATCCATTAATCATCTACGAATTAAACGTGAGAATAGGCTGAGCCGAACAGAGCTTTACAAGGCCTAGGCATGGCCTGTATCGAAAGTGTTAGGTCTGAGCCTGGCCTATGGCCTATCATAGGCCCAACTTTTAGATCTGGTGTGACATTTCTGAAAGTCTGACAATGACTGGAAGCCTATTTCACAATTTTTTACAAAAGTGTCTATCATTTTTTTCTAGATGAGCAAAGTGGTTAGTAATTAGTGTGTTAGTTGTTAGAGGGGAGGGGGGAGCGGGGTTCGAACCCCGTACGCCAACAATTTTTCACCAACGATGTCCCTTTCACTCAACCAAGTAAGCTACCATTCTGGGACACAAAAGTGTCTATCATCTTTAAGTGATGTATGCTTTTGTAAATAGAATAAGAAACTGATATATCAGTGAGATTAAATTATATTTTATATGACATTCAATTTAAATTCTATTTTATAATAATAGCTTTAACAATGTTAAATTTGATATAGGTTAATATGCTTAAATTAACTGAAAATATTAGCAAATTTATGATTTAAAACGAAGTACAAAATTTAACATAAAAATAATATTACTAAAAGTATTATTTATTTTTATTTAAATAAATTTTTAGTAGACCTAAAAGGTTTTTTCATATTATAAAAAGGGATTAATATTTGCCACTGATAATTATAATTTTTGAAGACTACTATAAATCTACTATCTTAAAACAAGAAGGTTTAATGACTAATAGATTTAAACTGATTAATATTTAAAACACATTTTACAAATATTTGTCACTAATACCTAAAATTGGATAAATAATTATCACTGATATATAAAAAAATACGGAACAAATATTTCTTATTGATAACCTACTATCTATCTTTTACTATCTACTATAATCTACTAATCAACTCAAATAATCAATTGAAACTATGAGATAACTACACTGATACATAAAAAAACATAGAATACTCGCACACCGATATATAAAAAAATACATTGCACCGATATATAAAAAAACACGATAAATGCACATGATTATTTATAAATGACACTTTTACATTTTTAGATTTTAATATTTATCTATTTTTCATTCAAAACTCATTTTTTTAACTTTAAATTTGTCTTTATTTTCACAGTAATATTCAGACTATTTGAATACTCCTCCTATCTCTTTTTATAAGCAAAAACATGGTTCAATTTTTGGCCACTTTTATAAGCAAAAGTTAACTACTTTTACCATATTTAATTTAATACTATTGTTCCATATATATTCTTCATTTAATTGAGTGGTTGAGAATTAAGTCAAATAAGAGATTATTTTCATTAAATAATAAAAAGGTTAATTTGATAAATTTGGTTACCTTTTTTGTATGAAATCTAGATAATTAATTGTACTTAATTAATTTTTTAATCATTTGTAAAAGTAGTTAATTTTACTTATAAAAGAGAGCGGAGGAAAGGAACGGTCTAAATTCATTCCTAAAAAGATCACGGCATCCTACTCGTTAAAACAAAAATCATAACCGTAAAAGAAGGAAATCTTCAATCGAGATTCCAAAGTCAACTTCGCCAACAAAAACAAAAAACAAACGAAAGGCTTGTAGTTGAACACAGTAGCGGATCTTCATTGGGGCCGGGGACCACAGCCCGCCCTCGAAAAACATGTGAAATTACTACAATACCCCTACTATAACTATATTACTAACTAAATAAATCTTCTGCGGAGAGTTTGCTAATTTCGTTTGACAGGTGGTTAAAATTGCGTTTTGTGTTCTTTAAATTAATCATCCTGTGTTCAATTTTATTGTTTTTATCAATTTTCTTGTTTTATCAATTTTCTTGTTTTTATTTATTTTTTTGCCTCCTTTTCAATTGGACATCAATTTTTTAATTTTTTTTCGCATCTCTTGCGTTGAATTCTCATTTGGCGTTTACTTTTCCCACACCCCCTCCTACTCTTTCACACCCCTTAACAAATTTTATTCCAAAAATAACCTCGCGTGAAACACTGTGAGGACGTGGTTAAAGACTGTTCGAACGACCTTGTTCGAACACGTTCGAATGACCTCGTTCGAAGAACAGTGAAATTACGCACAAAAGGGTGTGAAGTCAATATTTAACACACTCGAACGATGTCGTTCGAACGAGTTCGAACAAGGTCATGCGAACCTGTTCGCATGACCTCATGCGAACAGGTGAAAAATGCCTAAAGAGAGTGTGAAGTCAAAATTTAACACACTCGAACGATGTCATTCGAACCTGTTCGAAAGCCCGTGTTCGAACAGGTGAAATTTCGTGAAAAAAAAGAAGTTTTGGCTGGCCTTTTGGTCTTTTCACACCCTTGTAGAGTGTGTTTTGAGTAGGAGGGTGTGGGAAAAGCAATAGCCTCTCATTTATTGTGGGCCTCTTTTCCAATTAGACTATGATGGGCCTCTTTTTAACACCACTTCTATTTCTATTTGCCCATACAATAATATATATATATATATATATATATATATATATATATATATATATATATATATATATATATATAGTCTAATTGATTATGAGAGATGAGAGGAGTAAATCTGGATCGATAACATTCATTTGTTTAGAAAGTATTCTTGATTTGATCTAGCGTAAGATAACTAATCTAAATATTGGATTTAGTCAAATACATGTAATTCATATATATGTTTCAATAAACAAAATTTAATAAGGTTAAATACGTATATACAACTATGAAATTTAATTTTGTAATATATATATATATATATATATATATATATATATATATATATATATATATATATATTTGTTTGATCTAAATCAATTTAAATAGTGACCCGTGCGATGCACGTATACATTATCTTTATTTAAAAGAATATTTAAAAAAATATTTTAAAATTTATGTAAAACTACTTAATGTTTCAAATATATTCAAAAATTTAGAATTTCTAAATACCTATTTTTTGACACATATATTGAATACATATTATTAGTTGTCCAACGTTAATATCTAAATCTATGTTAACATCTTGTATGCGATGCACATGACGTAGATAAATATAAAGAAAAAAATACGCATAGTGTATGCAAATAATATATATGATCTTCTTATATATTGTCAATTGTTGATAATTAATGAGATTTTTTTAATGATCTTCTTATATCCCTATTTAAAAGAAGAAATGATCAAAAATCAACACACATGAACCCAGATCCAGTAGACAATATATAGTGTCCATCATTTTCCTCCAATTAGAACCTGTCAAAAAAAAGAGAAGAAAAGAAGAGATGATCAAAAACTGATTAGTTTGATGTCACAAAAAATAAATAAATCAAAGAGCAGAAGAAATGATGAAAAACAAAGATGAGTTGATAATTTTGTAAGGGAGAAGACTTAATTTCAAAATATGAAAGAAAGAGAAGAAATGATCAAAAACAATTTAGATTGCTGTCACAAAAAATAAATAAATCAAAGAACAGAAGAAATGGTGAAAAACAAAGATGATTTGATAATTTTGTAATGGAGAAGACTTAATTCGAAATATGAAAGAAAGAAAGTAGAACCAAAACACGCGAACACAGATCCAATAGACAATACTATTCATCATTTTCCTCCAATTAGAACGTGTCAAAAAAAAGAAGAGAAGAAGGGATAAAAAACGGATTACATTGTTGTCACAAAAAAAAAAAAAGAAGAAGAAAGGATGAAAATCGATGAGTTGATAATTTTGTAATGGAGAAGACTTAATTTTGAAATTGTTATGGTAATTTTGCATATTAATTAATTGTAGATTTAATTTCTAATTTGATGAGCAATTAGTGCACTTCAATATTGACAGTTATAGAATTGCCTTATCATTTTATTTTTGAATTGATTTTATCTATACTATTCATAGTCAACACATATGGTTATTTAAGGTGAACTAATATGAGTGCGACAAATAAGCAAAGTTATGCTGACATGGAAATGAAACTTCTTATTTTAAATTTTAAAATATCATTGATCATAAGTTTCTAAGCTGGGTGATAAAAGAAGCCATCGAGCACCATACTTTTGCATACATCCTGAAGATAAAACCAAAGAATCAAAATCATTAACCTATAAGAAAGTCACAATAAAAATACAATACAAAACTATTGAGTACAAATTACATCTCAAGTAAATTCATGCACATGATATCTCAATAGATAGTTTCACCTTTATCTCACATACGAGATGTAGAACTCACAAAAGAAAATCAAATCAAATCAAATTAAATAACGGAAGAACCATGACAATAGATAGTTCCTCTTGTCATTTTCCAGTTGTTATTTTGGACACAAAAGGTGTGAAAGTAACATTGTTGTCCATCCGTTGATTTTCACTTCACACCAAGCAACATAAATGTTAAAGAGTTATTGACAATGTAAATAAAATGGAAATACGAAGATGATGATATCTGGGAGTGGGGAACTCATCAAATGGGTCCGATACCTAAGACAAATATGTTGTTTTTAATTTTGCATTTTATTAATTTGTTTAAAAACATTTGTTAAAATAAAAATAAGAAGTTTTAATTTATTGTCCAACTTGGCATGCCACCGCCCTTCCATGTAGGTTAAAGGATCGATAAAGACAACAATAATTTTGACCAAATTAGTGGGGACTTTGATTTTACAAATTGGGAAAATAGGGGACTAAATTCGTCAAATTAAAAATTGGGGACTAAAATCGTGAGTTGATGATAATAGGGGACCAAAATCGTAATTAAGCCTAAATAAAATAAAATTTATTTAATTTCTCAACTTATTGACAACTTCAAAGTTTAATTCTGAATAAACATATACAGTAAAAAACAATCATATATCCAACAATTGAAATCGAAGATTTTATTTAAAAAAAATCGACATTATTAAACCTATAAAGACAATGCAATTGTGGGATGCAAGAAAAGATGCTGAAATATTGTGGCACAAAGACAGGGTTGCAGACAGATGTGTAGTCGGAAGAGGTGAAGTGTGACTTCTTCAAAAACCATTTTTTGTTTTATTTTAAAGAATTAAATCGATTTAAAAGTAGACTAAAACTCAGCTATAAATCTTTTTGAATGTACATATATTCTCTCAATTGACACAACACTAATATTGCACCCATATTTGTAGTAACCGGTCATTTATATATATATATATATATATATATATATATATATATATTTTGAAACTAAAAAATTCAAACCGAAAGAAGTTATGACAATTGATTGTGGTTAATTGTGATTTTGAATGATAATTAACACGTTTGTTTTCTTGTCCCCTATGTGTTAATTTACTCCAGCCGAAATCCACTTTAACTGTGGCCGTTGATTTTTTTCATGATATTAAGGCCCTTGATTTTATTGTCATGTGACTTGATCTAACGGCTCTAAATGTATGCGGTGTTAATGAGGTGATGTGGCGCACGCATGGAATGGTTGTGCTTAGGTGGATTTAATTGGTGCTGACATATTTATTGACGTGGCTGATTAGGTGGATGCGTAGGTGTCAGATTCATGGTTATATATAATATACTAGTTTGCAACACCCGTGCCAGCACGGGTAAATATTTTTTCATGACAAAAACATTATGATGTTGTCGTAATAGTTTCGAAAACATTATGAGATTTAGAATCAAGAATGCGCTTTTTACGTCGGGTCTTTTAGTTTTATTTAAATAGTAGTATACGATAACACTAATTATGCATCCAACAGAATAAAATTAATATTAGGTAATAAGTTGAGAAAAAATTAGTTCTATTGAAATTTTGGTACAGCATAATTTCACTGAAAAAAGAACCCGGTATTTATATAGAGATGTGTAGACATTTTTTAAAAATAAGATTTACTGATCGAACTTTTTTATTTATTTTTAAAACGACGTTCAATTGTCGAAGCCTAAAGTCAATATTCAGCTGTATTTTATAATTAAGTATGTGATCTATCTAATACCTTGTTTACCCACCAAATTAACATTCTTTTATGTTTAATGTTATTGACAAATGTTTTGCTCTTAGTTTTTAGTTACCTGATGGTTGCTCCGTTTCTCCATATCGTAGTGCATATGACGCTCCATTAGCGATAACAATTTCAGGTACCTTGTTTACCCACCAAATTAACATTCTTTTATGTTTAATGTTATTGACAAAGGGTATTTTTTTTACCCCCGCACTATCCCATCTACCCCTGAAAACCCAAAAATACCCTTAAAAACGTATTTTTTTATAAAAAAATATCAATCGTATATATGTTATCTAACATATATTCGACTCATATTTTGTAGGGTCGTATATACGTAAATTAATATGTATACGATGGCAATTTTCTAATCCAATTGTGTGTGTATATATATATACTACCAATCGTTGTTGAATGTATAAGAATAAACTAGTATATTAGGGGTAGTTATGCAATTTGTAGTAGTCTAGATGTATTGAGTATAAATACTCTAGTGTCATAAATGTAAGCTGAACCACTGTGAATAAACCAGAGTTTTGGAAATTCCGTTATAACCGTTTCGCGCGCGTTCTCTCTCTCTCTCGGTGTGCAAGTGTGTGTGTGTGATGTGCTCTGAGATTCCAACAATCGTATATACCAATTAAGATGCACAACATATATTTGCTTCAAAAGAATGCACAATATATATATATATATATATATATATATATATATATATATATATATATATATATATATAATATATATATATATATATATATATATACTAAATTCATTTGTTTAGACAATCAAATCATTTGTTTAGACAAAGATAATACCCAAAGAGCACTTGGATGAGATGGTAAGGGTCTCTTCCACTTTACCAAGATCCTGGATCGAATCCACCTGCTGGGCATGCGGCGGTGTTAAATCTCTTGAGGAGAGAGCTTTGCCGCCAATTGTGGTCCTACCCTACTCGAGGATTAGTCTCTGCAATTGCAGTAGAGATACCCGATTTATACCAAAAAAGACACACCGTAAGATAATTACTTCAACTATTTTAAATATTTGTATAATAGTAGGAAAGTAAATTTAGATTTATATATATATATATATATATATATATATATATATATATATATATATATATATATATATATATATATATATATATATATATATATCTATTATATATACAAACTAAAATGAACCAAAGGGCCTATTTGCTTACGTGTCATACAACTAAGGTGTCCACGTAATTACAACAAAAAAAAGCCACCTCATTCTAATTACAATGACATGTACTTAATGAAGAAGTCATCCCATCCGTTTTTCTTATTAGTAAACGTCACCATTTAATCGAAATTAGCATAAATTTTTAAATTTGAATTATTAGTATATCACATTTAACTCATACTCTTAAATACAATTAATTACAGATAATCATTATATAATTATAATTAACAAATTACGTATAATAATCACAATTATAATTCTCAGTATAATTATTAACAAATTACAGATAATCACACAATTATAATTACGTATAATTAACTCATACTCTCCAAAAACAAATCAATTTTTTTTAGTTTCTCTATCAAATCAACAATTAGCATCAACTTTTAATACTGCACTTAAATGCAAAATCTTCATTAATTTTGGAAACGGTCAACACCATGGTAAATAGCCATTAACATCATATTTGAAAACTCTAACATTAATTTTTCAAATTCGAATTATTGCCAAAACACATTTAATCCCTACTATTAAATATAATTTATTGTTAATCAACAAATATACAATTTTTCAACACCAACACCAACACCAACACCAACAAATATACAAAATATTAGATGGTAAATAAATATAATATATAAATGTAATATATAATAACAAATATACATGTATCAAAATAAATAATAAATAGATATAAAAAGTAGGTAAAAAGTTTTGCAATAAAAGAAATAATAGGATAAACATTAAGTAATATGCTTTAGTAACATGAAATTGTGGTAGCTCAAATGGTCAGCATTAGGAGGTGACGATGGGGGAATGGGTTCGATCCCAAACACCTTTTTTTTTGTTATATTTCGAAATAACATGCTGAGGTGGATTTAATTGGTGCTGACATATTTATTGACGTGGCTGATTAGGTGGATGCCTAGGTGTCAGATTCATGGTTATATATAATATAGATATAGATACATACGATGCACATCAATTGAAAAGTTGTTTTTTATGTTTGAGTAACATACTGAAAATCACTTATTTTAAAAAAATCATTTTTAAAAAACTTATTTTCTTGAGAAGCTACTCAAAACAAATTTTCTCATATGATGCGATTTTAGATTATTTTCAGCTTTTTATTTTTTTAAGAATTTGTAACAAACAGACAACATGTCATAAGTGATTATTTTTTAAAAAAAAACTGATTTTTTAAAAAAATAAGTCATAACAAACGGGCTCTAATATTATAGTTTTTAGACTCAGCAGAGCTACAATTTTAAAAACAAATTCAAAAATTTAAACTCAGCAGAGCTACAATTTTTTTTTGTTGCTAATTTGAGATCAAAATACTTATTTTGAAACTAATACAATATCAATGACTGGTCTAATTGTAGCAATAATGGCATGGGTTTAATTAAGATTAAGATTAAGATAAGATAATGGGCATCAACAATGGCATGGGTTTAAGGATTTTATATCATAACCGTTTAAATATTTCATAGGATTTTATGTCATAACCGTATGACTATTTGACAGCTAAAAAATGTCTTAATTGTCTTAATTATTTGAAATCTGTATGGGTTAATTGAGTTAATTAATAGTGAGTGTGAAATTTGTATCAAAAGTAGCGTATGGTGCAGTGGTTGTTTTTGTTGTTTGGCACTTGAAGGTTATGTGTTCAACTCCCATGTAAGACATTTCTTTATTTTATTTTAATAAATTACTGACATCCAGCGTGGATTTGTGGGCTCCACTGTTAATGACGTGTAAAGCCACATATTTAAAGAGATCTATGTGGCTTTTCTTAGGTGGATGCTTAGGTGGAGTTATTAAGTGATTTAAATTACTTATTATATATATATATATATATATATATATATATATATATATATATATATATATATATATATATATATAGTATAATTTACATTCTTGCAAGACTAGAATTAAATTCATTTGTTTATTACGCAGAAGGTAATTACTTCAACTATTTTAAATATTTATATAATAGTAGGAAATTAAATTTAGATTTTATATATATATATATATATATATATATATAAAATATTATATATTACAATTTCAATTGGGATGTGGGTTTTGTCCGAAAAGGATTTTGCTTCTTGTCTTATAAAGTTACGTAATAATTAAATGAAGGAAAATTAATATAAAAGTATTCAAACAAAGTACTCAAATGAAAATTGAAACCGATGAAAATATGATTATCATCTAATGTATTACGAATGAGTATATAGAAAAGCACATTACTATTACTAATGGCGAAAGGAACATCTATTTTGTAATATATCATTCATAATTTGTTTTCTCTAAGCGTGTGAACCTGTGGGAATTCGATTTTATTTATACATCTCATTTTGCCATAAAATTTTAAATTATTTTTTGGCACCTTTAAAAATGCAGTTGTATTTTTCGTGTGTTATATGACACGTCGATTTCTTTGTACACCGACTTTTATCAATTCATTATGATATATAATATATATGTTTATACATTTATTTATTTTTTTATATATAGTGAATATTTTATATACTATTTGACTATTTAAATGTTAATTTTGATTTAATATATGTACATATATTGTGAAAGAACCCTTATGATATTTTGTATATTCCTATAAAGAAACTATAAACGGGAAATATCAAACTAACACTTCAGGGGATTATTAGAATATGAAAAATCTAGTCTTATTCGTAGATGCAATGTTTATATAAAAATCTTTAAGATTATATAAAGATTAATATCTAAAACTCTAAATAGTAATACATAATCTGCCTACATTGATGATAACTTTGACATTTTTGGTATATACTTGTGAGTTAACTTGATGATGAATTAGTGATGTGTCATACTATGTGGATGGTGAGATGGAAGATCCATGGTTATATATCATAGAGATATAAAATAATGTACCAAGATTTTTATTTTTATTTAAAATAACAATGAAGAATGGTTTAACAATAATGTGTTACGCTTATGAAACAACGAGTTAGGTAGTCGACTTTGGTTAAGAATTGCATTGAATTCAAGTGGGGATGGGTTCGATTCCTGCTTTGACATTTTTGGTATATATTTCAATGAATTAACTTGATGATGTGGAATAAAATCATTGATGATGTAATTAGTGACGTGTCATACTATTTAAAAAATATGTTTTCCTTCATTTGTTTTGAATGATAACATGTCTTTTGACTCTTTTTTCCAAAGACAGTCGAAAATTCATTTGTTTAGACAATCGTAAGATAATACCCAAGAGCACTTGGATGGAGATGGTAAGTGTCTCTTCCACTTAACCAAGGTCCCGGGATCGAATCCACCTTGGGCATGCGGTGTGTTAAATCTCTTGAGGAGAGCTTTGCTGCCAATTGTGGTCCTACCTACCCTTTCGAGGATTAGTCTCTGCAATTGCATGCGAGAGAGGATACCCTGCTTATACCAAAAAAGACACATAAAGATAATTACTTCAATTATTTTAAATATTTGTATAATAGTAGGAAATTAAATTTAGATTTATATTTATATATATATATATATATATATATATATATATATATATATATATATATATATTATAATTTTGATCCCGTGAAATCAAATAATACTTTAGTAGTGACAACCCATAAATAAAAATACTTTAAAAACTACATAAGTACTAATCAAATAATACTTTAGTAGTGACAATATGATGTATATATAATTTCAGGGGTATTTTCATATTGAGATGTTATTACAACAGAAATTACTTATAAATATTATACGGTCTAAAATAGTATTAGTAAATAGTAACTTACAAATATATAGCAAATATACCTTTGCATAAGGACATGTAGCTTGCTTTTGACTAAGTTGATTGATTGACGTTGACAACCGTAGTAGATCAATGTTCTCAATCATCTTGTTTATTCTCTCTACTTGTTTTCTAAGTGCGGCGTAGTGAATAGAAGAATATTAAGCACAAACGTTATAAACTACAAATATCTTGATCGATCAAAGTTGTATATTGATTCTAATTGTATGTGCATCAAGCTGAATACGTGACAAACATTTTTAATATATAAAATTATTTATAAGATGAGAATTAAAAAAAGTTGAAATGGATAAAATTACTCATATTTAATATTGATCTTTTCTGTTGGCAAGGATTTTGGTCTAGTCACCTTCGCTTTTCTCTATTTTTTTCCTTTTTTTATTAATAAATTTGAAGCAATCACATCTGCTTGTTAAAAAATACTCATATTTAATAATATTCTAGTTAGTAAATATATAGAATAAAAATATGGAATGTGATACAAAATATTAGATGGTAAATAAATATAATATATAAATGTAATATATAATAACAAATATACATGTATCAAAATAAATAATAAATAGATATAAAAAGTAGGTAAAAAGTTTTGCAATAAAAGAAATAATAGGATAAACATTATGTAATATGCTTTAGTAATATGAAATTGTGTAAATTCAATATGGTCGACGTTAGGAGGTGACGATTGTGGAATGGGTTCGATCCCCAACCTTTCTTTTTTGATATATTTGAAATAACATCTTTGAGGTGGATTTAATTGGTCTTTGACATATTTATTGACGTGGTGATTAGGTGGATCTTGCAGGTGTCGATTCATTGGTTATATATAATATAGATATATATATTAGTTACCTATAAATTGAACTTTAATTTTTTGTGTATTTTCCTACCTTTTTGTAAAATAAAGAGCAAAAAAAATCACTTATTTATTTAAATATTAATAATTGCTATAAAAATGATCTAAAATTGTCTCTAAAAGTACACTAAATCGAGTTTATCAGAATCATGAATTCAAATATTTACCTTTCACGCATATTGATTTATTGTTGAAAATTCTAAGATTTAAATATCACATCTCTGCTCTCAAAGTATCTTTTAATCTCAAGCATTAATAATTGTCAATTTTAATGTAAAGGTTGATGAGATCCTCCTACTCTCATATAACAAACAACGTTCTCTCACCGTCTGCTAATTCTCGGCATTGTCTTCTCATATTGTGGTTGAAAGTTTTTTTCATTCTGGCGAATTTTTGATGGTATGTTTCTGCGTTTTAGCGTCTCTGCTTATGCGTTTCTAAATTTTTATGTCTATTTTATTAGCTGCCCACCCGAATTTTTTAGTCAAGATTCGCCACTAGTTGAACACTTGAACTTGAAGCACCCTGCAATGGATGCTACCGTCGCCGGAAATTCCACAACCTACGACCGTTTGCAAGAACTGAAGGCCTTCGATGAATCCAAAGCCGGTGTTAAAGGTCTAGTTGACTCCGGCATCGCTAAAGTACCACAAATTTTCATCAGACCGCCGGAAGACTTCTCTGCCGACAAGTCAATCTCCGGGGAACAATCCCCAATCCAGTTCACGATCCCCGTAATTGACCTCAAAGACGTCGCCGGAAAACGCGCCGACGTTATTGCCGGAGTCCGACAAGCGGCGGAAACTGCAGGGTTTTTCCAGGTGGTGAATCACGGAATACCAGTGAAACTGTTGGAGAGGATGCTGACGGCAGCACGTGAGTTCCACGAGCTCCCACAAGAGTTGAAAGTTGAGTATTTCAGCAGCGAACCGACGAGGAAGGTGAAGTATCGAAGCAACTACGATTTGTATAAGTCAAAATATGCTAATTGGAGGGATACACTGTTCTGTGTTATGGCTCCTGAACCTCTTAACCCACAAGAATTGCCTCCTCGCTCTAGGTAACTTTCAAGTTTCATTTCACAGGCATGTAAATTATCGAGATTATCAAATATAAATGTAATTGTAAAGACAAATTATTCTTTACCTAAATGTCAATTAAACTATTAATTTAATTTGTAGGGATGTAACAATGGAATACTCTAGGGAAATTAAGGTATTGGGGAGCCTTTTATTTGAATTATTATCAGAAGGACTTGGACTTAAGGCTGACCATCTTGAAGGCATGGATTGTGCAAAAGGACAATTAATTCTTAGTCATTATTATCCAGCATGTCCTGAGCCTGAACTAACTATGGGAACTACCAGACACTGTGATCCTGATTTCCTTACAATTCTGCTTCAAGATCACATTGGTGGACTCCAAGTTTTGAGCCATAATGGATGGGTTGATGTTCCCCCTGTTCCTGGAGCATTGGTTGTAAACATTGGAGATCTGCTACAAGTAAGTACACTGGATTATAAAGTTATTTTTTTGCTTTTAGCATTATTTGTGTTTTTTCTATTCATCTTCAAAATAAGTATTTAACTGAAAATCATGAGTGTTAATTAGCTAGTATGAAGAAATATTTGGCTGAAAGTGGATTTTATGTTCCAAATTTGCAGCTAATATCCAATGAAAGATTCAAAAGTGTAGAGCACCGTGTGCTGGCAAACCATAGAGGGCCTAGAGTATCGGTGGCATGCTTTTTCACTCTTCATATCTATCCAACAACAAGATTGTATGGCCCCATCAAAGAACTATTGTCAGAAGATAACCCTGCAGTTTACAGGGAAACATCACTGAAAGATTTCATTGCTTACTATAATAACAAGGGACTCGGTGGGAATTCTGCTCTTGACCATTTTAAGTTATTATAGCAGTAAATGTGCAAGTGTAAGTTTGATCATTTGCACAATTTGTCATAAATTTTAATGACCATGCATCTGATGAGTGAGATCAAGACTTTGTGACACAATGCCTAAGGCTAAATGGCGTTTCTGCAAACTGCACCATATCATCTCAATTTGTTAAGCATGGGGATAAATTTTGTAAGCAAGCTCCTTTATCTGGCTTAAAGGAACATGGAGATCCTTGAACCTGGTACAGCGAGAAATCTCGCATGTCTCAGTTGAATGAATCGAAGACTTTTTGCGATACGTAAATGTTATTTTGTGTAAACTGTAGAAAGCAATCATGTATTAAATTGGAACAATTTTTTGTAGTATCATTTTAATTTGACTTATTATTGAAACTCACATGTGAAGTAGTCCGGGATTGCCAAAATTGATATAAGGACTTAACATTGTTATCATTAGCACGTGCATTTTATGAAAACATTGTTGAATTTGGCTTGGCTATGTATGATATGTTGTGTAGAAATTTTTATGACGTGGATCAATTCGGATTTTTTACTATAGATCAGAACACATTTAGAGATAGTGGTTGTAGCAGGCATCACTTGTAAAGATCCTTACCAATCAGAAAGGTTCAGGCATGACAGACCAAACTTTTACCTGCGTACCCATCTATCTGTTTATAATACATGAAATCTGAAGCAAGTAGATCCTCTTCTTGAACCCTGAGGTGGCTATTCGCAGAAAAGGGGCTTCAAGCATCGGTGCTGTGGAAGGGTCCAACAACATAGATGCTTTAAACAAAGGAAGTCTTGTGCGGTCTCTTCAATGTTGCTTGAAACTAAGTTGTCCCATGAATTGGTTTTTAATCTCTCACTCTCCTTCGTATAGGGTGTGTATTGTCTACCAAAAAAATATATGAAGGGTGTGTATAGTTAGCTGTCAGCATATTCCTTATGGAATTTAGGATTCTAACTATGTGACCATTCAAACCTGCATATGAGGCATTTAATGAATGAAATCAGTAATCATTATTCAATCATTTATTCACTTACTTCTTTATTTCTGAATCAATGCCCTAGCGCTACTGCCCCCCACACTCTCACACCAAGCAGTACTCAATCCTATCTGCTTTTGAGTTAATGTGTGATTATTCTGCAAGCGATGGCGGATCTTGAAAAAAAAATTGGAGAAGCGGAAGCGATAAGAATAAATATATAAACCAAAATTAATTGTGTTTCATAATAGTTTGCTTAGTTTAGTGGTCAAAGTTATCTTTGTCAATTTTAATGTCCTGAGTTCAAATATTGCTTAATGCAATTTTTTATACTAATTTTTGAGAAAAATATACAAATAATTGCTAAAAAGAGGTGTGACCATCACAAGAATTGAACTGGGGACCCTAAATACACCAATAATGCTCTTATCCGCTTGACTACTCATACTTTTGTTGCTTAGTGTTCATTTGGTTCTATATATTCTAACTTTGAGTATAAAATATATCCGTGTATATATTAACTTAATGGGAGTCGGGGGGTACCGTGCACTACAAGAAAAAGCCTCATTTGCCACCAAAATTAGCCACGGAGCCCAGTCCGTCACTAATTTGCCACGGATTTGCGACGATAAGTTCTGTGGGACCAATATTTGCCACGACATTAGTGTTGGTCGCTAATTTGCGACGACATTCAGGCTGGTCGCTAATTTGCGACGGCGTTATCCGTGGCAAACAACTTAAATTCCGTGGCAAACCCTAAACCCCAAGTTGATTAACATGCGCGTCCTCGTTTCCACTATTCTCAGCACACCTCTCATTCTCGTTCTCACTCTCTCCAACGCGTTCTCGTCCTCACTCTCACCATCGCCCTCCACCCACCCTCCTCACCGTCGGCCTCCACCCACCGTCGCCCTCTTTCTCATCATCCACTACCATCGCCCCCCTCGCGACTCTTTCACTCTCATTTCTCACTCTCTACACCGCTAGATCTCACTCTCACTCTTACTCTCCGCACACTCTCCGCCCTCACTCTCACTCTCTCTCTCTCCGCCTTCACCACCACCCTCACCGTCGTTTTCCTCCGCCTCAGCAACAACCACCGCGACGCCCCTGCGACAACCACCGCAACAGGAAACCTCATAACGACGGAAATCACCGTCGTTCTCCTCTCAGTCGCCTCACCTCTTTCTTACTAAAGGGTACGTAGTTTTCTTCTAATCTTGTTCTATTTGACTAAAAAGCCCCAATTTTTGGGTGATTCAAAACCCTAACCCCTCTTCCATTCTCACTTGATCTAGGTTGTGTGGTTTACGATCTTTGTTCTTTGTTCTCTGATGTTTTTGACTAATCTTGTTCTCATCGATGTTTTCAGAACTTCCTCTCGCTCCAATTCACCTTTTGTTGCTGGTAAGTTGTTCCTCTACATCAATTTTTTTTTGAATTTCACTTGAGAAGAAGGGTTTTTGTGAGTAACCTAGGGTTTCTGCAAAAAAAGAAAGAGGGATTTCTTTCAGTTTTATGAATTTGTTGAAAGGAATTTGATGTTTGATTTCAGGTTATCATGTTTAATGAATTTGAGTTTGATTTCAGCTTATCATGTTCTTTTTGAGTTTGATTTCTGCTTATCATGTTCTTTTTGAGTTTGATTTCTGCTTATCATGTTTAATGAATTTTAGTTTATCATGTTGAGTGATTTCATCTTTTTCAACTGATGAAACCTCTTTTTCAGCTTCTCTTCCTTTTGATGTTGATTTTTATGTTTTTTTTTTTGCTTCTAGGGGTATAAATCTCCTTTGTAATGCTAATTTGTTTAGTCTCAATTTTTTTACATTTTTGACATGATTTAAGATTTAAGGAGAAGGTTCTATGTTTTTACATTCTTCCATTTTATTTCCTTTATTTCACAAAGTCCCCTGTTGTGTTGATTTAATTAGTGGCTTGAGAGACTTGAGTTATGACGTGGTGTCTCTCATGTGATTTAGTGACTAATCTCACATTCCAAAATACTTGATATTGGTGAGAATATAAATCAAGCCACAATATTATAACAGTGCAAAACTGTATTGCTACAAAACAAGGGTACTTACACATTGAGACATTATAAAGAAAAAATTGACTCTCTTTTATGTTGTAGGCTGAAGAAAATGTTTATTTGGATTCAAAAGAGAAGATTGCGTTTTACCGCGATAAAATGCAGGAATTGGTGAGTAATTCATATATTGTTTCCTTTTTTATTTGATCTTGCACAGATGTTGCATGCTTAAGATTTAATGTGGTTGAGGTGAACTATTTGTAGGCTTACTAGGCTATGCTGGTGACAGCTTGCTTGAAAATAAATCTGCATTCGCATTATTTTCGAGTCCAGTTAGTTTAAAAATAATTTCTTAGGAGGATAGATGAATATGACTGTCCTAAAACATTTCAGTTCTTCATTTAACCATTATTTGTTACCTATTTAGGAAAGGAAGGAGGAGTTGCAGCAAGCCATTGTCAAAATGGAACAAGGAAGCGATCTGAGATGGCATTCTTCGTGAATTTA
The DNA here is from genome assembly GCA_020916435.1 of Oxytropis ochrocephala. Taxonomy (NCBI): domain Eukaryota; kingdom Viridiplantae; phylum Streptophyta; class Magnoliopsida; order Fabales; family Fabaceae; genus Oxytropis; species Oxytropis ochrocephala. Next base: position 92,964,024 of record CM037094.1, read on the forward strand.
TTTTCTTGAATTAAGAATGCGAGGACTCGGAGTTATCGCAAACACATCTATTACTCTGTTCTTGATGTTCACTAATTCTATAGGTTCGTCTTTGATCGCATCTGATCGAGATCTTGAGGAGTTATTTAGAGCTCTTCTTTGAGCGGTGCAAGAAACATGGGATAGATGTGAAGGCAAATTAGCAACATCAAAAGAATTAACTTTGGTACTTTTTTTTTAAAAATTTTTAGAAATTTGATTATGAAAGAATCTCCATCACTGCAAAATTTTTAGTCTAACTAATATTCTTTTTTTTTTTAATTAGTGTATGATTCTATTTTGAATTTCTTCAACTTCAAGAATCTGTGTGAAAACATACTTGATGAGTTTAAGTTAAACTCCTTTCAAAGCACTCATGAAAAAATATATTACAACAAATATGAAATTCCCAAATCATTTTGAATTAGTTGAATTTAGCTTGTATATCTCAACTTATGAGCATAAAATGACTTTTCCATCGATAAAGAACTTTCCTGTTTGTATAAACATTTTAATTAAGATATGGGATGACATTCAAACCGGAAAAGTTTGTGGAGGACTGTTCGGTGCTTTCAAGATTCCTTCTTATTTCTTTTGCGGACACGAAAAAGTGGAGTTTGAATCTTGGTTTGCTTTCCCAACTCTCGACGATGCTTGATCCTCCCGCGATCGTGGTTAATTTAAGGCTAGCTTCTCGGTGGTTGAGCACGGAAGAGGTTCTCTCGAGTTTCACTATTTTTTTTAGCGCGTTTATTGATGGTAGAGTCATTACTTTCATGGATATTGATCTTGTGTCATTACGAAATGGCGATCGAAATCCTCTCTCTTTGCTGTAACGACTTGCGTGGCTCGAAATCAACAACGGTATAGTGAGTCTCTTACTTTCCTCACACATTCGGAAGTAATTCATCGTTTTAACTCGGCATGCCTTTCTTAATAGTAAACGTATGTGGCGGATATCCCATTCTTTTTAGTAACTATAGATCCAAATTCACATGCTCTTGTTAGGCATCCGAGGAATCGGGGAAGCTTGTCGAACGATGCTCACAAGGTCTCTTATTCTAATTCTTGTGGAGTTGCTTTTTCATAGTCATACATAACGCATAAACTCATTGGATGTGAAACTATAAGTATCTTTGTGAAATTTACTAGATTCTATTGGCGAGATCCTATTTGGGTTTTATGATCCATGCCATCTCCCAAATAATCTGGATGGCCTCTGCGCAACTTCTTAGCACTAATTTCTCGCAGGGTGGAAACTCAAGTCTGCTGCTCAATTTTTACGCTCTGAGAGAGCCGTGGTTTTGCGGACATGGGCTTGTCCTTGTTGGTGAAGCATCAATAATAGTTCCACAAGGTAGGGCTGCATTAATTGTGTGGATGCTATTTTTGATATCTCTCTTTCTTTTTAGTTTGTCGCGTTTCTAATTTGAAAGGCGTTCTTGTATAGGGTGGAAAGATGGCGTGCCTAATGCGATTGGTGGGAACTTAATAAGGGAGAAACGCACCTAAGTGTATTAGCCTTGCACACCCATGGATCCAACCAGTTCCTTGCCTACATTATTTTCTCATCTATGTTTTTATTCATAATGCCAATTATTTTTTCAAAGATATCTATTATTTTGAGTTAATCTTATATGTGTTTTTGAGTTGGCCATATCTGCCGCAGATTTGAATTTAAAGCTTATGAGGTGGCATGCTTTGCCTTCGCTTGACTTGAATGCCTTATCTTCCCTCAAGTGTCTTATCCTCGGAGCAGACACACTTGGATGCCAGGTTGCGCGCATGCTTATGGTGAGTATTGAGAAATTCACATTGCTGCTAAAATATATCAAAGCACCCGCATTACTTATTTCGGGTATTTAATAAACCATAGAGTCCAAATACATATGGAAAATGGTTGCATACCCAACAACCGAGTTTTACTGCTCCAACCTCTTGCTTTCATAGTAAGAAATAGAGCTTTGTGGGTTTTGATTATTATATTTATGTTTCTGCATAAAATTAGATTCTTTGGTCATGGTTTTTTTGGTGTATGTTGCAGGGGCTTTACAAGATGTTCTCCACTTGCACGATGTTCTTCCTAGAGTTTCTCTAGCGAGGTTATGCAGTACAATATCGAGAGCTAGAGCTTTAGATGGTTGGTGTGTTTAAAAACTTGTGTTTTAGTGAAAGTTGACACTTGGGAAGTTTGTGATGACTAAATTTCTATTTACGTACTTGTACAGAGAGACAAGATATTAGATCTCGATTCAATTGATTACTCTATCAACTTCATTGGATCCCAAAAAAAGAGTCTGCTTTGAGGCAATTTTGTGTGTAATTAGAAAATTTGATAACACTAAGAGGTGTGATTTATATTAATAATGAGTCTCTATTCTCTTCTATATAACCATACAATATTTGATTGGCTAAATTATTAATTCTGTTGATGCTTGTATGATATTTTATTAAACATTCTCTTCAGGTTCATGCTTGTATGATTTATTTATTTTTAAATTTTTTTTTACATTTGCGACAGATTTGCCACGGATTTGCGATGAAATTTGCGACGACTTTGCCACGGATATTTGCGACGGAAATATTTGCCACGGAAATATTTGCCACGGAAATCCGCAGTGGATTTATGATTTGCGACAGCGTTTTTGCCACCAATTTTTGTCCGTGACAAATGTTGTTTTGCCACGGAAATTTGTACATTTGCGACGGAAATGTCCGTGGCAAATCAGCGATTTTCTTGTAGTGGTGGCTCCCCCCGGCTCCTATAAAGATCCGCCACTGGTTACCGGAGCTTGCTCTCTAACGATCAAAATTTCTATTGTAAAAGCTAAATATACTTATGAGTGTGAGTGTTTCTTGTTGCAAAGGGGTCCGAGTGTTTCTTGTTTCAAAGGGGTCTGGCAACCAAACTCACACACACATAGATTATAAATTCAAACCAACATAATATAAAACCGCAAACTTAACTAAATCGAAAACCACTAAAAATTACTTTGGTTTGGATGTGTTCGGATCACTTTTTCAATCAACTGATCGGTTTGGTTTGGATGACAGTTTGTTTTTTCAAAACCAAACCAAATAAAATTGTCTACTTAGTTTAGTCACACCAACACACGTGTCACCTTAGTCTCACTATCTTTACAGTTTACTTAGTCACATGAAGTATCTCTTTCATTTTACTACATTTTAAGTTTAGTAGTTTATATGTGAATAAAATAGTAATCACATTTTTTTTATATTTGACTCTTTAGAGTTAAATTAATTAATTTAACTTTAGTTCAAATTATATTTTTTGATTCGTAAAAAATTGAACCAATCCAAATCACATTGATTCGGTTTGGGTTGTTCTTATATGTTTAAGAAATCCAACTAAATCAAATCAAACCAAACCAAACCGCATGCATTTTTATCTTGTGATTCAAATGACATTTTCAATCAAAACTGAATCAAACTGCACTACGAACACCATTAATACCAACCACGAGTTCAAACCAGTGTTCCACTAGGAATGAACCATTGTGCTGCGTACTCTAAAGACTAAACATGACAGTTCTAATGAATTATAGAAAAGACCTAATATATTGTATAAAAAAAGGACATAATATTTCTCATATCAACAAAATAAAAGCATGGTGGTAGTGACTGAAGCATTAGTCCTTTGTAGGGTAGAAAGAAAAAGTGAACAAGATAGGAACGAGAAAAGAAAAAGGAAAAAAACAAAATCCAATACAACGTGATATGCCCAAACTAAAAATCCAACCCCTTTTTTTTATCTTATACGGGATTAAATGGGGTCGTGTATGTGGACCCAATAAATCCTCTATTATTTGTCTGTATCCTTTTTCTTTTACCTAAATAAATAAATAATAATAATAATGTGCTGTTCAGCCAGATTTCGTAAGCACCATTATCCCCATTCCCATGGCTGCTAGCCTTTCTACAAAACACCAAACAAACCATCCATCCCTCATTTTCATCTTCTCTCTCTCTCTCTTTAAAGTCAGTAGTTTCCAGAGATACATGGTATTCACGTGGCTATGCTGCATACCCCAACCCAACCAGCCATCAATTCAATACCATCCATATACTCTCACTCACAAGCTACGCACGAATATCACTCTGAACAAACTTTAACTAACTGATTCATACTCAATACCCCAGTTACGTAGCTCAAACTATATTCCTATCTTTTCTTTTCACCCTTGATATTTCTAAAAAAGGAAAAAGGAAGGGGAAAATCGTCTTACCGGAGAGTGAAACTTGATCGGTGATGGGTGGAAACGGGAATACCACTGTCAGCCATCTCCCAGAGGAGATTCTGTCGAAAGTGTTTGCTGGCATCACTGACATCCGGACTCGGAACTCGCTTTCACTTGTCTGCCGGAGCTTCTACCATTTGGAACGGAAGACGCGCACCTCTCTAACGCTCCGAGGAAACGCGCGTGACTTACACATGATTCCAACTTCCTTCACGCACGTCACTAACCTCGACGTCTCGCTTGTCTCTCCGTGGGGCCACGCGCTCTTTTGCTCCCCTGCCAACGCCAACGCCAACCCTCGCCTTCTCGCTCTCCGTCTCCGGAATGCTTTCCCGCGCGTGACCTCACTCACCGTCTACGTGCGTGACCCAACCACGCTCCACCTCCTCCTTCTCTCCCCATGGCCAGAGCTCCGCCACGTTCGTCTCGTCCGGTGGCACCAGCGACCGCCGGGGTTGCCTTCGGGATCCGACTTCGCCACCTTGTTCTCTCACTGTCGATCGCTTACCTCGCTGGACCTCTCCGCCTTTTACCACTGGCCGGAGGATCTCCCACCGGTTCTGACAGCGAACCCCGCCTCAGCAGCCTCGCTCCGCCACCTGAATCTCCTAACGACGTCGTTCACAGAGGGATTTAAGTCTCACGAAATCGAATCCATCACCTCGTCGTGCCCTAACCTGGAGCAGTTTCTCGTGGCTTGCACCTTCGATCCAAGATACATCGGGTTCGTCGGTGACGAAACACTGTTGGCCATCCCTTCAAACTGTCCCAAGCTTTCGCTACTTCACATGGCTGATACGTCATCGTTTTCAAAGCGGAGAGAGGACGAGGGTTTAGGGGGAGAAGACGCTAGGGTTAGCCATGCGACGCTTGTGTCGTTGTTCACTGGGCTTCCCCTTTTAGAAGAGCTGGTGTTAGATGTTTGTAAAAATGTCAGTCAGAGTAGTTTTGCTTTGGAGGTGTTGAGTTCCAAGTGTCCCAATTTGAAGGTTATCAAATTGGGTCAGTTTCAGGGGATTTGCTTGGCCATTGGTTCAAGGCTTGACGGAATTGCCTTATGCCATGGGCTCCAATCCCTGTCCGTTAATAACTGTGCGGATCTTGATGACATGGGTTTGATTGAGATTGCTAGAGGGTGTTCCAAGTTGGTAAGGTTTGAGCTTCAGGGCTGTAAGCTTGTTACGGAAAAAGGGTTGAGAACCATGACTTGCTTGCTTCGCAGGACTTTGATTGATGTAAAGGTTGCTAGTTGTGTCAACCTTGACACCGCGGCGACTCTCAGAGCCTTGGAGCCCATTTGGGATCGAATTGAGCGGCTTCATGTGGATTGTGTTTGGGGGGATGGATTGAAGGAAAGTGACAACCTTGGAAGTGGTTTTCTCAACTTTGACCTAAATGCTTTGGATGAACAGAATGGTTCTGCAGAATTTATGGATTGCTTTGGGGGTGAAGAATTTGAAGACACGAGCAAAAGGAAGAGGCAGAGATGCAAGTATGGATTGGAGGAGGATGATGATGATTCATTCGTGCAAAGCAATGGCAATGGTTACTATGGCAAGAGCTGGGATAGGCTGCAGTACCTTTCTCTTTGGATAAAGGTTGGTGATCTTCTGACTCCGTTACCATTGGCAGGGTTGGAGGATTGCCCTAACCTGGAAGAGATTCGAATAAAGGTGGAAGGAGATTGCAGGGGGCAGCCGAAACCAACTGAGAGCGAATTTGGTCTGAGCATTCTGGCTTGTTATCCTCAGCTATCAAAGATGCAGCTGGATTGTGGTGATACAAGAGGTTATGTACTCACCGCGCCTATGGGGCAGATGGATTTGAGCCTGTGGGAAAGGTTCTTCCTCAATGGGATTGGCAGTTTGAGTCTAAATGAGCTTCACTACTGGCCACCACAAGATGAGGATGTGAACCAGAGGAGTCTGTCACTCCCAGCTGCTGGCTTGCTACAAGAATGTTACACACTGAGGAAACTTTTCATTCATGGAACAACTCATGAACACTTCATGAATTTTTTCCTTAAGATACAAAACCTAAGGGATGTGCAGCTGAGGGAGGATTATTATCCAGCACCGGAGAATGACATGAGCACGGAGATGAGGGTGGGTTCATGCAGCCGCTTTGAAGATGCCTTGAATAGGCGTCACATACGTGATTGATAAGTCGTAATATTATGCTTAAGCACTGACAATGAAATTGCTAGATGCAATAACCGAGAGAATGAGATAGTTCTTAATGTTACAAAGTTTGTTACTGCCAATTATTAACAAAATTTACGTCTCTTGTGGATTATTTTTGTCTCTTTTCCTCTTGGCACTGTAAAAATGTGAGATCCTTGAGTCAAACATAAATAAATCACTCTATAGTCGGACTAGAAATAGATTTTGTTGTTTTCATTTCACAAATGATGGGCAAGAGATTACATGCATGAACCGTCACATAAACTTCAATTGTTTGGTGGAAAAATTCAAACTAGCAAGTACAAATACATAATAATGGTTTTTATTTAAGTCTTTTCTCGCAAGAGCTCTGAATTTGAAGCGAATCTTGTAACACCCCGTTTAATCTATTAATTTAAGCGTGTATATTAATTATTGTGTGATAATTTTGTGTGTTTTAGTTATTTATTTATTTAGTATATATATATATATATATATATATATATATATATATATATAGGTTCTAAATAGGTCCACTCTTGTATTTTAAGCACCCACAGCAATGTTCTATGAACTATTATCCATTAGTATGTTATGTGGTAATTTAAATTATTCAATTAGTATGTTATGATAATTATTTACTTGTTTGAGTTATAGAGTAGTAGTTAGGTGGGTGTGTGGTAGAGGTTTAGGTGTTTCAAGAGGAATGACCCAAGGAATGATCAAGGAATGATCCAGCCGTATTCCTAGTTCCTTCTTTGTAGTTTTTTTATATTTACTAGCCACACCCCCTTTCCACCCTTGCACCCCCCTGTTTTCTCTTTATTTAAAGTTTAAAAGTAGTGTCTTCAACCTTCAGAACCAACCGCCTCACGAACTGTTCCTCCGTAAACGAAACCCCAACCTCTCCTCATCCTCTTAACTCGTTCTCTCTCCCTAGGCAACCGTTCAGTCCCAAATTTCACTACCCAACTCGAAATTGCCCTCTGAATCCATTTCCAACCTCCATTTCATCAAAAGAAGCATTGTTGGACGCATATTTTCACTCTGGGCGGACTGTTTTTCGCACTTTCCGACCACCACACTTTCCGGTTGGAAAAACGGACACCGTTTTTTGATTCTGCGCGTCGAAACCTTCAGGAAGCACTAGTCTCTTTCTCGTTTCAGTGAAGTTGACATCGGAGCCTTTTTCGCCGTATTTCACTCTCTATACAACCTGTTTGTGCCTGTTGAGTGTTGAACTATCGCTACCGGCATACTTTTGCTCTTGTTGATACCACAGATTATCTCTATCGAGGTAAGGGGGTAGTTTGACTCTTTAGTAGCGAGTAGGTGAGATAATGAGCAATAGGAATGTCCCATGATCCCTAAGCTCGCACGGTTTTAAGTGATAGAGTACCATTGCCATTGTAATGGGAAAAGTCACTGCTAATGATATTTAGAAATCTATAAGATTGTGGATATATGAATAATAGTGTTGTTGTCCTTGTTGTTAAGTACTATTCTACTAAGTGCTAGAGTTGTAAGTTGTTTCTATTGTTGTTGTTGTTGTTGTAATTGTTACGGTTGCCGTGGTTGCTGCTGATTATGTCTTGGTTCTATCTTATTGTCGTTATTAATGGTGTTGTTCTTGTTACATAGTATACCATTAGATACTAAAGTTGTTATGTTGTGTGTTGATGTTAAGATGCTAAGTTATTATTGTTGATGCTGATGGTTAAGTTGATAGGTTGTTGTTGTTATGAGGTTGTTAGTCACCGCGTTTGTTTAGGCTCTTGTGTCATGGTGTTCATATTGTTGCGATTGTCATTGTCGGTGTTAGTAGAGCACTATCGGGCAATGTATCCCGTTCAGACATGGTATCCTGGTCCTGCGGTTGTTGTCATAGTTGTTGTTAGTAGGGCGTTATCGGACAAGGTATCCCGTTCAGGCATGGTATTTTAGTTCTGCGCTTGTCATTGTTGTTAGTAGGGCAATATCGGGCAAGGTATCCCGTTCAGGCATGGTATCCTTGTCCTGCATTTGTCGTTGTTGTTAGTAGGGCCTTATCAGGCAAGGTATCATGTTCGAGCATGGTAACTCGGTCCTAATGTTGTCTCTGTCATTGTTAGTATGGTGTATCAGGCAAGGTATCCGATAAGGGCATAGTGTCACAGTCTTGTTGTTGCTGCTGCTGCTGTTAATTATTGGTGTTGTTGTTGTTATTGTTGCTGCTATTGTTAATTATTGATGTTGTTGTTGTTGTTGCTGGTGGTGTTATAAATTATTGATGTTGTTGTTCTTGTCCTTGTTGATAGTTGTTGTGATATTCCTGTCTCATAAATTTTGTATGTGATGCCTTGCTATTTTGTCAAAGCTGTTGCTATGAAGTACATTGCTTATTTATCTCTCGTAGATGAACGCTGCTTGAGTGTATGATAACTAACCCCTTTGTTGTGGCTATGCATGCACCATTGTGTATGTATAGAGGATGTGCTTGCAGATGTTGACGTTGATGGAGCCAATGAGTGATTGTGCTCTCAGAGTTATCCTTGATTTGGACTAGCTAGTTTATGTTTCGAAAGTTTGTTTTTCCGATGTACTTATGTAAGGGTCAGCTCTGAATCGTTGTGACATCGGGGATTTGGACTGTTTGCTTAATTAGATGCTGATACATTTACTTTGCTTTTTCTTCCGCAAGTTTGTGAACGTGATATCTCTATCCCGTTAATTTTAAAGTTTTATTTTAGACAAAACTTGGGTTCTATTTGTTTGTATTTTCTTATTTAACGCTATGATGAGGTAAAAGGTGTCACAAATCTTAGGTTAATTTATTTAAAAAGGAACAGAAGCAAGCATTGGACTGTTTAATATTGTTCCCGTGAATCGGTGAACCACTTTAAAAAGTCTCCAATAAAGCTTATAAAAGATTTTGTTTAACAAGAGGAAGGTAATCAGCCATTGTTTCAGTTTTCTCTGTTTTTCACCGCATCTACAAAAAGACGAGTTAGCAGCAAAGGCGTTAGTCGAGGAATGCACACGTATCAACATGTTTTGAGAAAGAACAAAATTCATAGTTAGTTTAAAACTGATCCGAGAATACAAGGTAACAACTCTACGTCTCTACACATAATAGTTCATTATGATTTATGTACAAAAGATAATCACTGCATCAGCACATTGAGTACTCGATGTCCACCAAGCGAGAGAGGATCTCCTCACAATTTGGCCGCTCATGTGATTCTGCCCAACACTCTGCACACGAAAATCAAGTAACCAGTTAAAACTAAATGGGATCTGATTTATAATCTCAATATAAAATATAATAAGATTAATAATAATTTACAAAAGGGCCTTGAATCAATTCATGAATAAGTCGCAAGACACCTGAAATCAGCCTGCCTAGCGGGCCTTCAGGAATCTCCAATCTAGAACCCTCATTGGCAACGGCATAAACCACCTAATCAGCAGAGAATAAATAATGTTTGGTCAAAAAAAAAGAATGTTCAACATAAATTATCATCTAAATTTCAGGACTCAACAATAGATTTTTAATAAAGAACCATCATGAAAGTAGAAATCTTCTATCAAACATACCCTCTCTGGAGGTACGCCTTCCCATGGCCTATTCAAAGTGCAGAGCTCCCACATTATCACTCCTAGGCTAAAGATATCACATTTTTCAGTGTATGGTTCACTTCGAATCAGTTCAGGAGCCATCCATTCTGGAGTTCCAGCTGAAGAAGAATCTCTCATTGGAGACTCTGTTACTATTCTTGAAAGTCCAAAATCACAGATTTTCACTGTCCAATGCTTATCCACAAGGCAATTCGCACTTTTCACGTCGCGGTGAATGATCTTCATTCGATGTATTTGCATCAAGCCCCTACTCACCCCCAAAGAATTTTCAGAAAAGTCAATAGATGAAATACTACTAATATCAACTATCAAATTAACAGAGATACCTTTGACTAAAATCAATGGTGGCCCTGAACAAGTTTTAGTGGTGCGTTCGCACATAGCCCTTTTTTTAGGGGACATCAATATTAAAATTAAAAAAAAAATTATATATTAAAGCTTGAGGGTTCAACTTTATTTTAAATTACAAGTATTTTTTTTAAGTCCTCGCTTTTATTTAAATCCCATTTCTGCTCATTGTTCAGCTGCGCCTCCATTAACAAACAAAACATTGAAAGAATAACAAAGCATCAACAACAAACTGAAAAGAAAAAAAACATTATAAACGAATAATTAATGATTTTACAAAGAAAAATGCAAAGAGGATAACATTCCACGAATAACAGGACATCAAATTTTCATAAAATTTTGTATTTGCCTTATATTCACAAAATGAACAAAAAAAGATTTTCTACCATCTTCGTATTTGATTTTTTTTAAAAAGCTATGGAAAACAAACAATAACACCAGTTTCTCACATGAGCACAAGATTTGACTCTTCTAAATAAGCTATTATTTTTGCAGATAAAGTAATTATAACCGTGATGAGAAAACCAACTGCTAATATTCTGATACATTTCATGATTTGTTATACATATGCACGTAATACTTATTGTTAATTTATTCATTAGCAGTTGAGATTACTTATTTTACACTCTAAAGAGATTGCTTGCTTTAGAGGATGTGGACCAGAATCCATGAATGTAAATGGACACGAAAGTTTCAATGGCTTGCGTTTGAAACAGTGAACAAATTAATGTGTTTAATGAAGAGAAAGCTCTGGAAGGTATAAATAACTAGAATATTTACCTGCATATGTCACGCAACATCTTTAGCCTTTTTCGCCAGCTAAGCTTCTTCTTTTGACCGCTCACATGTATCAAGTAGAACAAAGATCCCATCTCCATATATTCAGTCACCATTGACAAGCGTGGCGGCTTTGTGCATGCACCAAGAAATAAGATGACTGCATAAAATTTCATCACTTATAGATGGGACTGTATATGTATACAACATCGTCCTTATAATTTTAAGAATTCGATAAAATGACAGAGGCCATTAAATAATAACTGATGAATTTTCAAATCGAGATTACAAAACACAAGATCAATCAGTGAAAAGCTATATAACTATATGAATAACAGCTAAGATGTTGGAGAGTACCATTAGGATGTCGGAGTCAGCTGGAGGAGATTAGAAAGACAAAAAAGGAGACTGGGAGTCAGCAAATGTTGGATGTAACATAAAATTAGTGACCAACAGCAAACCAGCACAAAATACCTGAGAATGGATATCTCATTGAGGAAATCTTCCATGTTTTCAGCAGTTAAATCTTGCTCTAGAAAAACCTTGATAGCAACATCTGTACCATTCCATATGCCACGGAAAACTTCTCCAAAGAACCCTGGAAAATAATATAGCAACCAAGTCCCAAAAATCATATTGAAGCCAGTTTTCTTCAGGTCAGTTTAAATCATGAATTGAAAAGGATAGTTTCTGAACTCAATCATATCATATTGTTTTAATCGGTAAAAGAATTAATTAATAATAGCTTTACAAGAAAATCAACTATTTTTCAATTTCTTTTTCCAAATACTGAGACTTCGATTCTGATTTCTTTAAAAATTGCAAAAAATTCGAATTTTTTCCTTATTATGTTTGATTAGACTTTGGGTTCCACAATTATCACTTCTGACTTAGACTTCTTTACTAATTATAGATTAATTAATTTCCTTCCATGCACTGTTTTCTTGGCTGAAACTTTCCTACAGTGCTTCCTTTCCTTACTCTTCTCTTAAAGGATATCCACACTCGCAGACAGTCCTAAGCCTTGAAATTGTGGAAACCAGAAAAGAGGGGTAAAATGAATCATCAAATTTTATTTTATTTAAAAAAAATTTCTTCATGTGGGAGAAGTAAAATTTAGTGCTGAAGGTTTTTCTATGCCTCTCATATCAATTTCTTTAATTCAAAATCAGAAAACGCAAAACTTGGGAAAATATTCAGATCTGATCCAGATCTGTCCAGTTGTTTCACAATCAAGCACAAAAATGTAGAAATCCAACCTCGTCAAATAATTGGAGTCAAGTGATTCAGCCCGAAACTCTGATTCACAATCATTTTAGCAATTCAATCATGCTTAAGAATAGATCATATGAATGATGCTGAATCGTACTGCAAAAAACATAAATCATACAATTTCAATAACCGAGAGAGGAAAAAGCTGAAACGTACCGATCCCAACACGAGTTCCAACAGTCAATTCTGAGTAATCAATATTCCACTCTTCATATGGTAACAGAGGTTTATTATTGAACATTGGTGATTCAAGGATTTTATTCCAAGTTGACTCCAGTTCACCACTTAGTTCATATCCTGATGGCCCACTTGTTTCAGAAGCTTGTCCTTGATAATCATGTGGAGAAGAGGGTAATGACAGTGCCTTCTGAGAAGTTACATTGTCGCCACGCAACGGATATAAGGGGAACCTTTCATGATGTTCGTCAAGACGGAAATTTGACACCTGTGATATCGTAGTACAGGAATCACGAGTGTCAAATTTCATGTTTTAAAACAGAAATTAATCCAAATTTTGTTATACATTAAGTCACACTTGTTAATACTTAATACTATAATCATTAACAACGCAACAACAGCCAAAGCCTTTTTCCACTAAGTGAAGACTGCTACACATATTAAACATCGCATAATGCCTCATCAACCATGTCTATTGACAGATCATTTAATTCCAAATCCTCTTAATATTTTTTGACCTATAATTTTCCTTGCTCTCCTTCTTGCTAACTTACTATCCTCTATTCGATCCACTCACCTCAATGGTATTTCTATGGGTCTTTTCCGCACATTCGCAAAACATCTAAAACAAGATTTTCATCGATAATGAAAGAAACACACAACTCCACAATCATTATAAAATTATGATTCTATTCCCAATTATTAGAAAATAAAATTGCGCCGTGGTCATCACCAAATTTGAAAGTAGTTACGCTGTCTTTTTAAGAAGAAAAAGATCAGACTTAAGAATTATGACAGCATGCTACTGTCTTCTAGATTGTGTGATGCAACCAAAGCTGTGATTCATAGGAGATGCTCAAAATGCCACATCTAGAGAAAGGCGGTCTAAATAATAGCATACTCCATTGTCACGAGAATAATGCACATACATTTTTTTGTAGATCTGCACTGCTAATTCTATGATTGGGAGAGTGAGACAACGGACTATCATCCCCTTGTTCTCTTAGAAGACGATTTTGCTTTAGTGTTTCACTCATTGCCCGTACAGCCCTACAGAGATTAGATCCCGAGTTATCACGGTAATAAAATAATTTATAAATTAGCAACAGCACATATACGATACATTACAGGTTGAATTAAAATAATAGAGGATTGTGCACCATGAAAATCAGAAATAAGGGATCAATACTTCACTTGACCAGAGTAATAACAAAACTATACACTCAATGATACAAACCAGAATTGTATCAATGAAAATAAGGAAAACTGAATTGTGTAGAAGAGAAATTGAAGAAGAAACTTGCAGATTATATTAACAACAGAGTAGGAAATTACAAAGGTTTGTAGAGCACTTGCTCTCCTCTCAGAAGTAGTTACTTCTGCCCATAACTTCCATAATACACAACAACATAACCAACTAAAATTCAAACTACATACTTATATTCAAACTCACACCCAAACCAATAACTATTTAAATTCAAATAACACACAACAATAATTACTTATTTATTTTCTTATTTCTCCTCTCATAAACACGCCAAATTACTGGCTTGCCCTTTGTACTAACAGGAGCGATATCACTCAATGAATTAGTAATTTAGCACGAAGAAGGAACCATTTATGACAGTCAAGCCTCCGACAATCTATCAAATTAGCAAGTTACTTTAAAACACAAGCAAAAGTTAACTGATCAAACAATCCTAACCCGATATTTTTTAGTTATTAACAGAGGTATATAAAGAAAGGAAAGGGTAAATGGGACATGGATACAGAAGTATTATTGAGCAACGACCAACCTTGCAATATCATCACTAATCTCTGGTGTCATACTGATGCTTCTTCGTATCCTACGAGCTTCTGATGAGGATGCACCATCTGACTTATAGCTGGATCTGAAAAACAAACATCATCTATTTAAAATGAGGACAATAACACTCAAAAATATACATAACTTGATATAATGACCATAAGGAACATATGCCCACACCAACAAATTCATCAGTAGAAAAAGAAATTATCTCCAAGTTTCTAGTCTTCTGCAACACCTAGACCGATGATATTTTATCATTGTTAGCCTTTGTCAATTTCAGGTGGCATCTCTTGAGAGAAATCCAGGTACCTGATATCTTTGCTTTATCGAACAAAACTTCGATTGACAGTGTTAAGTTGTTGGAGATGTATACAACCAACAAAGTTTTAAAAGTGAATGCAACATCATTAAGCCTAGAACCCAATATCTGATAAATTGTTTCATATATGCCATGAATATAAGTGAAAACAAGGATGGAGCAAACCAAACTCGGATAGAAAGAAAGAAATGGAAGAGTTAAAGGGCAGCTGGTTTTCATTCAGTAATAAGAACCAAGTAAAGAAAAATTTAAATGAAAAACAAAATAGCCAACAGCCAATCACAGGGTAGGAGCAAATTAAGGAGCCATAAAGGAATAAACCTTGATGTAGCTTGGTCATCAGAAAACTCTCGAAATGCAGTCTTGCCACGGCCAAGCTTGGATCGCCCATGTGCATGAAATGTTGGATGTTCTGGACTGCAAAAATCAGAAAAATTTGAAGCACAAAAAGAGACTGACCATAAATAATTAATATGCTAAGGTATTTTAGTAAAGTTGAATTTGAAGATCATTTAGATACCGATGCCACTGGTTCACAAATAGATCATACACAGACCATTAAGAAAGAAAAAATTGCCATGTCCTACTAATAGGAGCTGGTACTGAATACACACACAAGTTTCAGAAAATAAGTCAAGCAATGTAAGTAAAAATATCCATGATAGAATTTGCAATTTCTTTTAGAAATAAAAGTGTAAATCAGCATTCTTTTTTTTTTTTGATAAGGTAAATCAGCATTCTTGGTTCATGTATAGCAAATATCACTGGAGTCACAAAACAAAGGTAGTAATAGCATTATCATTAAGCATAATTTTCTCCTCATAAAACTGGCCCAAGTGATGTGAAATTTAATCCTTAGTTTCATCATTGCAACTATGATAAAAATCTAAGTTAGATATATCATCTTGTGCCGGATCCTACACATCAGAGTCGAAATATACATGCACTACTTGCAAAAGTCAGAATAGTCAGTCTACCAGGACTATAATAGTTGATCTTAAATCCACCTTGTGAAGCCAAGAAAATTTAATCGTTTCCTAAACTTAAATCTTAAATCTACCAGGACTACATTCTCTGAAGTCTAAACTTGCCTTCGTCGGAAATAACCATTTTCCATTTAATCGTTTCCTTTTATGATTCTTTGTCTGGGACCAGACCAAGTATATCTACATAATAGCAATCATGGTGTAAAGACAAATGGTTCCATGTAAGGTAAATATGAAAATTGCAATAAAGCAATAGCAAATTTCACAAATACAAACCAGAACCAATTTCTTTCTGAACAATTTAATATAAGAGAAAAATCTCACACTTGGAAAGAGTAATCAACAAGTTTTGTTTCTTGCCAACAATAAGCTAGGAATAGTGTCAAACACTAGGCTATTCATACCCTAAACCACACGGACAAAAGGTCCATTTGTATAAAAACATAAAAAAAGGGGGGTTTTAGGTTATGTAAAAAGGTGATTTATTTTAGAGCTTTCATGTAAAGCATAAGTTAATTTGCAATTTGGCTGCAAATATAAAAAGTACTTGTTTTCTCTCATCTATAGTCATCTATAGCAAGAGACTATTTTGAGAAGCTACTTATAACAGCTTTTGAAACAAAGCTGAAAATAACTTTTTGTATATCCTATTTTTTTCTTTCAATATCTCATCCAAACCCACCAAATAAGTGAGAGCTATGTGTTAAAAAGTGTTTTTAGTAAAAAAATACAAATCAAATACTCAAAAAGGGCCAATCCAGAGTCATAAAAATACTCATCAATGCCAGTTGTCCAAGTTAAATTAAACGCTTTAAATAATAAATCAAAATCAAGATGAGCTTATAAGCACCATGGCCAATATAAAGTAACAAAAACAAAGATGATGAATAATACCGAAAATTTGTTCTGAACCTAAAATGCATACTCATATCGGTCCATAAAACACAAAGAAATTGGGAATAACCTCGAGCTAGCAGTCCTCTGTTCAGCAATGACCTTTCTTTGACCCCGCCGACCAAATGAAGTTGCAATGTTGGGTTCACTATGAGACAAACTGAGGAAATTGACAAAACCATTCAACAATTAACAGTTGGTATTCTACATCTTCGATAAATTCTAGTCAAAAATAACCTAATCACAATGAAAAATAACATTTTAAAGTGAAAAGAAAACAAAAAAAAGAATAAAATCTTTATGAAAAAAAGAATAAGATCTCTGGATGGGCAATGGAAATATTACCTTATTCTCCTGTCCAGACTCGTATTTGACCGTAACATCATATTTCGCAAAGGAAGACCTGATACATTTGAAGATGCATCAAATCTTCTATGGAATTGGAAATTCTCCTCCTTTTCGACACTGAAAGGGGGACCAAGATAATAATACAAGTCAATTACCAACTCTTGTAACTGACAAAAACAGATGGCTTAAAGGTCATTTGGCTAATGGATAGATAGTCACATCACAAGTTGCAACTGAAAGGGGAAATGAAAAAGGCTTAATTATGAATCCACTAAAATGCAGCCCCGCCGCCGCCAAATTGCAACAATGCAATGCTCATTGTTCAAACTGATAAAATTAAGTGCCCTGTAAGTTTGATGCAGAGTGTGACACCCTCTTTGCTGATGTAGCATTGTCATTTTGTCAACATGGCATAAAATTTGATGATGAGGCACTGTTTTATTGACTATGCATACTTGGATACAATGTGGCAACATGCCACAACAGAAGAAAGTGTTCCATATCAACATGCTGACAAGCGACAAGAGGACATAATTACATGAATTTTATAACTACAAGGACGGGATTGAAAAGTTGTTGCAATTAAAATTAGGCGACAGTAAAAATTTGAGAATCAAAATAGATAGCAAAGATGAAATTAAGCCAACGCAAACAACAGTTTCCAAACCTCTCTGAAACCCCGTATAAAGGACTGTTTGGTTCTAATGGTGAATCACAAGAATCATTTTCTGCCGAATCACTCTCTCCTGCTGCAGAAATGTGTGTCATGAGAATTGACTTGATTGATCGCGGAAACAGTTGGCCAGGAAAGCGCATAAGATCAACCAGCAGTTCCACAGAATTTAACACAACTATCACAGACATATGCTTGTATGAGTCTACACATTCAGCAGCCACATCAGTTGGAAAACCCTAATAAAGAGAAACGTGAATCCTTCAAAATAAGATATGATAGTAAACAAATTTGAATCTTTATCATTAGTTCTTTTGCTAAATATATTGTCACTAGATTGAAAACATTGGTAAACAAGTAATCAAGTATATGGCAGGGAGTAATTTCTATTCATAACAACTAAAATATATTAGAGCTTACCATCATAAGCCTACTTTCCAGGCCTACAGTATCTGCTAATACTTTAAATAAAATAGCTCGAGGGCGGCATGAACCATGTCTTATTTTCCCTAGCATCTGGACACCACAATTCTCAAACATATGGGAGGATTCCTCCAGTGCAGCTTTTGCTGGACTTTCTACATTTGCTGGCTTATAAAAATCAGAAACCTGTGCAGAAATTAAGGTCAAAATAAAATCTGAGGATTATGAGCACCTTTTAACTAGGTTTAGAAAATAAAATGAATATTTAGTAGAGGCAATGGAAAGAGAGTTATCATAGGTAATTGACACTAATGCCTATCAACAAACTTGTGATTGATAATTAAGGTGGAATAATTGTATTCAAAATAGTTGCTGGCTTGCTGCTGACTAAAATCAGAATGTATGAAATATGAATAGCAGAGGTTTCTTGAAATTGGATAATGGGGCTATTTTAGAGAAGTATTTGACATTCTAAAATACAATTTTGCCCAAGAAAAATAAATCATATCACACGAGGACAGTATAAAATAATATATGAGGAAACCCAAACACAGTAAACAAGAACTACAAAATAAGAGACAATAGAAGTACATACTAATACAGCTATCTTCCTAATCATGGCAGCTGGATTTGTGTTCAATCCTTTAACCAATGTCGTAATTAATTGCTTCAACATAAATAGCTTTCTATCTTTCTCTGCATCAACAACAATGATATCAGCCCTGAAACCCTCTCCACTCAAAGCTTGAAGCTCGTCCAAAGTAGGAATTCTATCAAAAAGTTTCTTGAGTCTTTTCTCCTGCACACCATCAGATTAATTAATGACAAGAAAAAATGTTGACAAAAGCATCTTAGTTACACATGAAGAACAGGGATGCCACATATATAAACTAAAAGAATAATACATGGCATAGATGAGAAGGATGCTGCAGAACAGTTTAAAACTACATTACAAAGGAAGTGACTAGTACAAGTGTACAACTAAGCAACCGTAAGAACTTAACAATATAAGTATACTAAACAGAATGGGCCGAATTAAATCTTAAAAAAAAGGCCGAATTATGATCAACTTCAATCAGGAAACTTCAATAGAATATGTATCATAAATAGCCAGGTCAAATTCTAGAATCTACTGAGTTTACCTCTTCTTGCAAAATTAGATATTCCCTTCTTTAACAATCAATGATACCTCTTATGATACCTTAAATACTAACTATTCTGCACATGCTATAGAAATGTTCTATTTCTTTTCCCCTATCTGTACCAGGAAAAGCAAACGCATGCCTTCACAAGCACAGTGCTACCAGCTCCACTAACTGCGTCAAGTACCACCTGACATGTATGCTACACCACTCTTACCAAGCAGCTGCAGAAGATCCCTACCGCTTTTCCTATAATAATTCATATAACTGTACTTGAGTTTGTAAATTTTGCATGACCCTGAATTTTCATATAAAAAAACTGCTTCACTTATGGATCTTCCTTTCCAATTTTAATTAAAAAGATGCCAAGTGAGGACAAAGAAGATGGTATAGAACAGAAGATATGAATATCCAAATTGATTGATACTTCATGTGATGTTTTCCTCCGTGCGACTAGAACTAGAAGTTCCAACTCAACTAATTATTCTCAAGTCTCAACTGATAAAAAAATTCAACTTTTCCAAAAATTCTTTTGGTCTAAATAACACCAAATTGATATCTCCAATTCAATAGTAAGTCATATCAAAAACACACTGTAATAGGAACTTATCATATATATTATCTTAAACTGTAAAGAAAGCAACCACAAAACTAAAACAATAACAGTTCTGTAAGAACAAATGTCAAAGACTGCCAACTTGACGGAAAGGTTATGGAATATGAAACATAGGAAAAGAGAATCTAAACTCCTACAACTTCGGAAATTATCTCTAAAAATTGTATTAAATTTCACTGTTCGGTAATAATTACGCACAAAATGAAATTAATAGCAATTCCACTAAATGTAATTATTTATCCTAGCGTTTAAGGTGACATATATGAATCAATCCTCACCGGTACAACTGAGTAAAAACCATTTGGTATGGGTTCTGAAAGCATTCCAGTGCACCAAAGAATTTGTGACGCCCTCTGAGATGACGTAAATTCCTGGTTGGAATGTCTAGGGGATTCTTTATTATTTAAGGTCTCATCCTGAGAGTCCAAAGAAACAGATCCAAGTTTTCCAACCAAATCTGAAGGCCACCATAACATGTTGGATGGTCTTTTCTCTGCCAGCCGTGCATCTTCTTGTGTCCCCTCCATGTTCTTGTAAGTTTTGAATGTAAAACCATTTCTCTGCACTTCTTAATCCATAAGAGATGTATCAAAGCTAAAGGTAGTTACAAAACCACAAATCATTGAATCACATACTTTAGCAGCTCCAACTGCTTCAAGTTAGAGACCACATAACCTGCATGAACCAAATACAAGGAAAAATATAAATTCCTCGCAAACCACATGAAACTGAAACATTTTCAGACAATAGCCAATACAGCTACAGCACCAAACAGTAGTAGTAAATTTGGTTAAAAAGATACTAGCTATTCCTGCGCAAGAGTCTCTTCCAGACTAAACTGCCACAAGTTACAACTGACCAAAAGGGTCGGTCACTAGGATTATTCTGGACACAACCACAGTAGAAAATTTCAGAACAGACATTATCAACTAAGATGAAATTAGAAGACATAAAGAACCAAGGTTGTTCTTAATCCAAATCGTGGATAGAAACAAGTAAACTTTAAATAACCATCGGGAGTAAATCTCTATACAAGTTTGACATTCCAAATATATCCTTTTCATGGGTATGCCACATAGAAACATGAGATATTGAACATGTAATCCACCTACCATCACTCTGAAAAGGATAAAGAAGCCGCATACCTAGAAGTTGAATATCGGGATTCGGGACCTCCTACAGACCATTCCAACTCAAAATCTTCCACTACTAAAAGAAGAAATCAAAATGACCCTGCTCCTGACATCTATGGTGCAGCTACCGACCCAGACACTTGTACTCGGAAACTCAAATAACTTGGTTTAAGGGAAGAATTTATCTTCCAGACTGTCTGGTGATAGACTTATGCGATAATTTTATCCAATAGTCTGATCATTCTTGTGAATGCCAAAATTCCATGCATTGAATGCTGATATTTCCTTTCCATGTATGCATTATATGTACGGTGTAACTCCAAATTCCATGCATTCATAAATTTCTCCCAATTTTTACTTTACTTAGATTTTATTAAAAGTTACATGACATTTTTCTAGCTCATACTAGTTACCATAGTTCATCAAAGCAAACTATATTTCAGTCTTCTCTCCCCGCATTTAACCAACAAGGTTTTGTGTGTGAATTACTCCCTCCGGTCTCTATTATAAGCAAAAAAGACGATTCAATTCTTGGTCTATTTTTTTTATCAGCAAAAGCTAACCACTTTTGCCATATTTAATACTTAACACTATTATTTCATATATACTCTTCATTTAATTAAGTGGTTTTGCCAATAAAGGAAAATAAGAGATTTTTTTGTTAAATATTAAAAAGGATTAATTTAGTAAATTGGGTTGACTGTATGTATGAAAACTACACAATTAATAGCATTTAAATAATTTTCTTAATCACTGTAAAAGTAGTTTTTTTGCTTATAATAGAGACCGGAGGGAGTATAAAAGTTGGGTATGATCCACTGAAGCAAGAATGAATCCTTAATCTTAGGATCAAACGCTCAAGGATAAACATACACATACACATACACATAGAATACAATCACGAGTACCAGCCATCATTCATCACAACTACTTGTAGTGTTATTCACCACACATCCAAAGGCAAGCTCCAGCTACAAAACTATAGCTTCAAAAAGTATGTATGTATGTATATTTTTTTTGACGCATGTATGTATGTATATTAATTACCTTTATATGGTATATGGCAGATTCTATCTTAAACCCTCTTCTTTCAAGTATGGTCATTTTGAATTTTATCATCTAATCTTCATCTATAAATTTCTACAATTCTAGCTATGTTTACTCATGATGCTCATGCAAATCAGTGTGTAGCTAACAGCTCTATCGAGAGCATAACTGAATTCTGTTTGAATTGGTGTAATTAAACTAACAGTTGATTAATTACAATCTGTATAAAACAGATTGGTTCTGCTACAGAGCCAACTCTAACTATAAATAATTTACTAGCACTATCTATTATTCACTGTTTCACATCAAAATACACAAGATCAGATTCAGAATTCTCTCGTCTCTTATATATTCCTCATCTATTGTAATCAACTCAACTATTAATGCATTTCTAAAATTCAATCCGTACTACTAAACAGTACACGACAAAAGCCAAAAGTATAAGAACACCGCACATTACACGATGATAAATACTACTAGTTACTCCAATAACAACAATAAAACTGAGAAACCGCGCAGGCTCAATTCCATTTATTCTAAAATTTAAATCGCCGATGAACAAAAAAAAAAGAAAATATAGAACTGGATCGTATCAAAGAAAACATAATCAATGATCAAGCATCCAGCGAAAAGTGGAGATAAGAAGGTTTAAACTGAGAGTGCTACTACTACGGTGGTGGCAAAAATGAAAGAAAGATACCGGAATTCTTGCCGCCAATAAGAGAACTAGAATCCAAGAATACGTTGACGAAGAAGGAGGATTGAGAAAGAGACAAAAGAGAGGCAAAAAGGAAAAGTAGTTATACCGTAGAAGATCGAAGCATTTGAAAGTGTGGTTCAATAGCATTTGAATCTCAATTCCACCGCATCAGCAATCATCAATATCTTTTACAGAGGCGCAGAAATGCTGGAAGAAGCGTAGCACACGCCAAAAGGAGCGGAGAGAAAAAGACAGAGAAGAAGAACGTGATGATGATGGAAACGGGGAAATGAAAGAGAGAGAGAGAAAGGGATTTGATAGTTTTGGGTTTAGGAATGATGGAAGGAGAGGAGAAAGCGATGGGCTTTCTTTGCGTTTGGTTTTAGCGTTTGGTTTTAGGGAGTGAGAGTTTTTTTTTTTGTGAGTGTTAAAGAGCGGAGAGATGAGGTGGTGAATCACGTGCAAGGGCGATAGGTCAGAAGGATCTCTCCGACAGCCAGCTAGTATAATATACAGTTGGCTCCCTTTCCTCCGCGTGAAGTGAAATCAAAATCTCTTCCCTCTTCTCTTCTCTACCAATGTCTAGAATGTGATTAATATTAATACTATTGCACTACTGTTAACACCTAAAAAAATTAGGTTGTGGGCTGAGGAATGAAGGAAAATAGGAGAAGACTAGGGTGCCGAGGCAGAAGACTAGACAAAAAATCATAGGAAATAATTGCTGACAATTTGAACTTAGAAGGGCCCATCGGGGAATGCTACAAGATAAAACACCCCAGGAGGAGGTAAGCCCGAGGGGCAATGAGTAAGGCCAAGGGAGAGTCAAGCCTCATTCTATAGAGCATCTCGGCCACGGTGGCTCGGGTGCTCGAGTCCATGAGATTGCCCAAGGGGCAAGAGGCAGTCGAGGAAGCAAGTGGTTGAGGTAAGGCAGACTTGCTTAGAAGGCACGAGGGAAGCACGAGGATTGTACGTGGGACTAGCTGAAGATCAAGCGAATGAGCGAGGCCTTGGAGAGCAGCGCGAAGAAGTTTCACCCCACTAACCGTGCTAGTGGGGATCGTGGGTAGTGGCTTAGCTTCTTTAGGACTCGGGAGCAATGACAGGCGTTGATCTTTGGTAGATCCAACGGTAGGCAAATGTTGGCTAGGAAAGTGGCCGACGAGGGCCTATATGTATATAAATATGGTAGCGAGCAATTGTAAGGGACACACAACATCAATACAACCAAATTTATTTCAAATTTATCTTCTTTACCGCACTTTTATTTATTTTTTACTTTAATGCATTAGGATAGTAGAATAATCCAACCCTCACATCTCATCCACCCAACCTGACCCTTTTTTGAGAAGTCACTCACAGTCGAGGAGCAGAGTTTCCTCCTCGACGCAATTGCTTGAAGAACAGATAAATCAAATACTTGTCCAAACCTCTAGCTGATCCTAGAGCTAGGACCTAAGAGTTTAACGACAACAACTACTAATAAATAAAATTTAGAAGGATCTTGTTGAGGAATGAGGATATTAGTCAATGAGCACTTGATCTATGATATCATTTTTGTAATTTTTGAATGGTGTAAAAATTAACTATTAGAGCACTTTTATATCTTTTCGTTATGAAAGTTTTTCAAGCATTTATCAAAAAAAAAAAAAAAATTCAAAAGAAAACCATTTATATTGTTTAGCATGTGTTATCTTAGTCATTATTTTTAATTGTTTTATGAAAATATGAATTAAGATATGAGAGACTAACTATTGATCTATTATTACAATTCTTTAAGTGTTCTAATTTATATTTTCCCTAACTCTTGATCTTGATTAGTCACAGCAATAGAAATGTCGTTTATATATGGACACTCAGTTGTCGGGTTCAATCCCCTCGAGTGTCGAGTCTTGATTTTTCTGTTTGTGTGTGTTAGGTCTTACCATTTGTCAGTCCAACTATTAGAACAAAAAATTACAATCCCTAAAATGTTTTAATTTATATTTATGTACAACAATGGTGAAGTTGCCTTGGACCTTGTTGTTGGTGAACAACGTTGAGACACTACTTGAGAGGCTAGTTCAAGACAACTAGTTGAGTGCAAGGTGAAACACACAAACAAACCATTTTGCTCTTACCAAGTTGTGTTCTTGAAGGGCCGTGTAATAAAATAACTAAGTCGCCTATAAAGAACTTTGAGTAACTCGTGTATTGAAAGAACTCTATTTAAGGGAGTCACTCCCACTAAGGAAAACACTTCACACATTCTTCTCTCTATGTAAAATTCTAGCTTGCTAAAGGAGTTGAATCTTCCACTTCTACCCTTGAGCAGTTTCTAAATTTTTTATTAACTCATCACTATTGAACAATTCGAATGTTTAACTTTTTATTTTCCAAAATTTTGCACAATCATGAATCTACGACCGACAGTTTGTTTACTAGCTACTATTTTAATGATATTTCAGGTTGGTGAATTTAATAGTAGCTGTTTGATTTCCTTTTTTTTTGTATTATCTTCTATGATTTCTTTCTAATATATGGCATGATTCAAAATATACAAGTTATTTATCATAAGAATTCAAAATCTATATATTAACTAAACGACAATCGTTGTGTCAAGAAAAAAAACTAAACGACAACCGTAGTCCTCCTAAAAAAACACGTAGCAAAATCAACTAGTATGGTATATATAAGTTGGTACGATCACGGTGGACCCTAGAGATAATTGACTCCATCCAGTTTAGAGTTCAAAGTTCAAACCTTGATCTAGCTCCCCACGCACGTGGAAAATCAGTATAGGACAAATTAGTAATTAGCAAGTCACTACAACAAATTGTAAAAAAAAAAGTCACTACAACAAAAAAAAAAAGAATTGGGTTTGATGTGATGAAAAAATTTGATTCTCAATGAAATAACTTTTGAGAAATTAATTTAGAAAAAGATGAGTTAAATGTCAATACCAAAAAAAAGAGTTAAATTTAAAGTGATTTACGCTCAAATAATTCACATAAAAGTGAGTTGAATAATAATTTTGAGAATAAAAATAATTTTTTAGAACAAAAAACTATAAATCCTAGTTTTAGGTTTTTTTTTGATAGAGCAATAGAAATTTCCATTAATTACCTTTCAAATATGAGGCAATAGCAGCAACAATAGATAAATAAGTTTCTTGAATCTAAATAGAATCAATACTAATCAAAACAAATTTTGCTAAACAATGAGCTATTTTTTTTTGAGATTAACATCTCCTAACATTGATAAACCTTAAAACAAATGGAACTGTGAAGCAACTTTTTTGCAATTTTTTTCTTTTCAATCCTAGTTTTAAGCTTGAATCTACTTTTAGAGGTAAAATTATTTTTATTTGAGAACACTCAAATATTCCTAAAGTTGTTTTATATATGTCTCCATAATTGCTTTTTACTCTTCTAAAAGTGAACTCAAACATACACTAAATGTCATATAAATTAGGCATTTTTCTGCAATAATATGTTGTAATAATTTGAGCATTTTATGTGGGAAAAGATTCCCTCATCCCTTCCATGACTTTATGGTCCTTTGAAATCACCTTTCATTAAGAAAGTGAGAAAATGAGTGTTCAAAGTGAACTAGAATAATTAAGGATTACAATTTGGCCATTGAATTTTCCACAAGAGAGGACCTACTCCCATTTTATATAGAGAAATCAATCTTTTAAAAGGAGGCCAAGATGACCATGGTCAAAAATGATACAACTACAAATTAATTAATTAATTAATTAATTAATTGCATATTTAAGACATGTTTTTGAAGGTTACTAGTAATATTTAGGATTTAGTTTTCTTTATTGCCACTTTTTCTTTCGACACAGACAAATTTATCGCATTTATTTTATTATCAATCAGGTCTGCAATTCATTCAAAAATATAATAAAAGAATTTGATGGATAATCATAAATGTAGCTGCTGCTTTGGGCCACAATAAGAGAACAACAATATTATTATTTTCGTAGTAAACTTAACACACAAGTTTTGTTTTGAGAATAAAAAACAGTTTGTTGTATTCTCTGGTGTTTGCTCCAAATTTTGACACGTCATCTTTTGGATCCAAAATGCTATCAAGTATCAACTACTACTACTTTTGGCCTTAGTGCCAAAAGTTTGAAGGTGAACAAGAAACTTGCCAAATGAAGGCCTCATATGAATAAGTGAGGGGGTTTGGTCTTAGTGTCAAAAGTTTGGAGGTGTTCGATGAGGGGGTTTTGGCGATCTCTCGATATCAGATGGTGGATGGGGGTTGATGGGCGAATTTCGGGTGCGCCTCATTTGAAGGAGTGGCAAGTACGGTCCTAGAGGAAGTAGGTGGCAATATGTTTGGAGTGGTCTAAAGAATGTGTTAGGGGTTTAGTTGTGGTATGTCGATTATTTGATATTGGACGGAGGGTGTTGCTAGGCGAATTTTGGATGTGTCTCATTTGAAGGATTAGCTAGCACGGTCCTAGGGGAGTAGGTGGCAACACCTCTCAGAATAGCCTAAAAAATATGTTAGTTGTTTAGTAGTGTGGTAGGAAGTTATTTTTTTGGTAGCCGTTCTTTGTATTGAAGGGTGGATTTTTCACACGTCATTCTTAAGTGCATTGACTTGTACCATGGGTTAGAGTACCCTTGTACTCTCTTCAATACATTTTTCGCTAATCTAAAAAAAAATCTCAGGATTTATCTTGTCCAACCTTAGTTCAATATAGGTGATGACATATAAAAATCTCATTTCTTTGACTCGTGAACAACATGTAATAGATGCATTAAATGACTGGTTTTAGCCAATTCACCACCCTTTATGTTATTTTTTTATAAGCAAATGTTAGTGAAGCACTTTAAGGATTTAGGATTTATGAGGAAGTAGACGTCCTTCTTTTTTTTAAAAACAAAATAAAGGGTTATGGAACCTCGTTAAAACCTTCTGATGCAAAACCCTCCTTAGGGAAAAAACACCAGTAAGGAAAGAGTATTCCCCCTAAATTTTATTGATAAAAAAGAGAAAAAGAACATAAAACATGGGAGGACTAGACCAAAACCCATGAGCATAAACAGCACGAAAGTTGTAAAAAATAAAAGCAATCCTATGGAGGTGCGCAAAATCATCACTATAACGACTCTCATCCCAACCAGGTCGGCACCAGAGCCGCTATCAATCATCTGCAGCACACTAAGAATAGGAGACAAAAGATGAGCCCAACCCATAGAGGGACTAACAAAAGCTGTAGTTAGGCAAGCCTAACCTATTCCTGAAGAAGTCCTTCGCATTGAAGCTCGGAATGAGATTCCACCAGGTGAATCCAATGGAGTTAGTACCATGACCTACAAGCTTATCAACACAAACATTACCTTCTCTGTAAATGTGGGTGCAAACGAAAGTCATTTGCTAGTCAATGATAAACAGTTGTTCCATCTGTTACGGAGTCTCCAAGGAACAACATTACAATTCTTAAAGGCCGAAACAACTAATTGAGAGTCACATTCCAACCACAAAGACGTCCAACCTTTATCAAAAGCAATCTTGATAGCCAACATGGCTCCAGTAAGCTCAGCATGAAGGGTGTAACTATTACCTATTGAAGCATAAAAACACCAAATAACTGCAGCACTCATGTCTCTAAAAATACCACCACAAGCAGCTGTACCCGAGCTTCCTTTAGTAGCTCTGTATTGCACTTAATCATGTAAGGGGCGGGAGGGAGCCAAATTACCTCTTTGATTGAGGAATTTCTGTAATTACCATTGACATTAAAGGCTTTTATAATCCTAAATTCAGCAACATCGGAAGACATTTTGGATTTAAAGGCATTTCCTGCCAACGTCACATTGAAGATAATTAAATTGATGGTAGTATGTAAGGGGATCACATGATTATCAAATCTAGCTTGGTTCCTGCAATACCATATCACTGAAAAAATGTTAACAATAGCAGCACAGACAATATCACTCAATTGAGGACTCCAACTATGAGAAGTAATGGATAAAATGCTTTGGAAGGAAGTAATGTCAATATTGAGGCATAGGAGACCACCAAGCCAATTCCAAATATGTTTAGCAAATGGGCAGGCCAGGAAGAGGTGGTGAGAAGTCTCTGAATCATTACCACAGATGCTACAAACAGAAACCACTGTGCAACCTCTATTCCAAAGTTGGTCATCAGTAGACATTTTATTATGAATAGCCCTCCAAAGAATAAATGATTTCGAGGGCGGAATAAAATTCTTCCAAATTGTCTTAGTCCAGGGGAGAACCTGCCCAACAGGAGCGTGAAAAAGGAAAGAATCTCTGAAAGTCAGATCTCCTGTATTAGAGAAATCCCACATCAATTGATCATCCACGGGGATGTGAGGCATAACAGTTTGTTGAATTTCACTGTAGATTTGGGGAAAATGATCTATGAAAACAGTGGGGATGGACCATCTACCATTTACAATAAAATCACTAATAGTAGCTTTGAGGTCCCTATGCACATTCAGAGGTATACCAATGATATCCACAATAGGCCTTGAGAGCCAAGAGTCCGTCCAAAAATTAATGTGAACACCATTTCCAAGCTTCCAAGTTGAGTGCTCGAGAATCACATGAATACAAGATTTAAATCCAAGCCAAATAGAAGAAGAGACGTGATAGTTCACCAGCTTATTGTTTTTATAGACCCTGGCTTTCAAAAGCAGAGCCCACTGTAGGCTGGTAGAAATGAAACTCCAGCCAAGATTTAACATACCAGCCCTATTAATTGTTTTGATAGATCTAAGCCCCAGACCACCTTCTTGAATGGGCTTGCACACCGTATGCCAAGCAACAGTAACAATTTTCCTAGTAATAATGTCGCCGGACCACACAAAGTTTCTAATCCAAGTGTCAACTGTATTAAGGAGATTAGCGGCCAAGCATAAATGCGAAAGCTATATACCAACATGCTCAGAATGACAGAATTTACCAACTGAACTCTACCCATAACAGATAATAACGAGTATTTCCAGGATGATAATTTAGCCTTAATCCTATCCGCGATAGGCAACAAATGGATTCGCCGAGGCTTTCCAACGAATAAAGGGACACCAAGATAAGTAAAAGGGAGGGATCCTTTAGAGAAACTGGGCAAAGTGGAGATGGCAGTGACACGAGAGGAAGAGATGTTGCCAGTGAAAAACTTAGACTTCTCTTTACTGATAACCTGGCCTGAGACTTGTTCATAAGAGGAAAAGAGTTTCATCAAGCTAGAAATACTCTTTTTAGTAGCTCTACAGAAGATCATTATATCATCAACATATAACACATGACTTGGTATACAGAAACCACGCGGGCCAATCATGAGCTGGAGGTTACCATCCGCCACAAGTTTAGAGATGCCTCGACTAAGAACATCTTCAGCCAAGCAAAAAAGAAGAGGGGACAAATGGTCTTGTTGTCTAACTCCCATTTTGCAACCAAAGAAACCAACAGCGAAACCATTAACAGAGAAGGATAACTTAGCGGAGTGAAGAATAATGTTGATCCAAGAACAAAACCTCTCGTTTAAACCAAAAGCAGCCAGCACTTGAAGAAGGAAATTCCAGTCTATATTGTCAAAAGCTTTTTTAATGTCAATTTTCAAGGCTAATTGGCCTCCAAAAAACTTTTTTTGGAGTAGATTGATCGATTCAGAGGCGGTGCAGATGCAGTCAGAAATGTTTCTACCTTTCTCAAATCCCTTTTGATTATCAGAGATAATGGCAGGAGCGACGTCCTTCTTGCAAACTCCTTCACAAAAAAGAAGATTTGAGGAAGTAGACGTCCTTAACGTCAGGAAGCACTTTTAGGCTATGTATATGGTTCACGCAGCCAAATTGGCCATTGCTGAAGCAAATTCAATTTTCAGAATCACTTCACAAACAAAACAATAAATTTGCCAACAAATCGTATGGATCATTGTCTACAGTAATCTAATTTTCATCACACACAAAGCTAAGAACAAATTACTCCACAGTTGCTGAAAATTGTAGAGCAGGATCACGACACTCCCCACTACAAAATTATTCTTTGTAGCATCTTTTGAGGATACAATTATTTTGCCTCGAAATTATATTGTCAGAAAAGATCACCATTAAGATGATGTGATTTACATTGACAACTTAGAATTGAAACAACTTATTGCATTTACAGAATAAAAAGGCAATTATGATTTACACTTTGAATAGTATACCACCTATATGTATATAGAAGCTAAAAAGAGGCCAACCTGTAGGATGAGAATAAAGAGAACAAGTAATTACATCGAAAGAAACTGCATATTCAGCATGCAAATCAAATTATCAAAGGCTCACTCCAGAAAATTCAGGCTTCTGGAATAGGTGTTAGTCCCTGAAAAAAATTGAAAGAATGTCAGCATGACCGACCACATAAGCACATATCAGTTGCACAAAATGATCAAAAGAGTTAACTGAATTACCTCAGCAAACCGCAGATCCCCGTGATGCACATTTGAAGATTTAACGACTACTTCCCACTTAGGATCCAGTAATGCTGGCTTGGAAGCTCGAGTTGGTGCATGAATGCTGGCAGCAAGGTTAGACCGCGATGATATATTCTTTGAGGAAACTGTAGGTAAAGTGCGCTTAAGCCAAGACTCCGAAGGAGCTTTTGGCGAAGGAAGGGCGAGAGGAAGCTTCAAAGAGCTTGCATTTGATGGAACCACTTGACCTAGCTTTGTAGGAAATTGGTTTTCAAAGTCATTCTTCCTGTCACCTCCCACCTTAGAGCTAGCCAAATTACTAGGATTCTCGTTAGAGTCAAGAACATGAGTACATTCTTGATCAACAAATTTGGCAGCAGGTTGGCTCTTTAAATTGAATTCCAAGTCACTAGCCAAGTTCAATTTTCTCCATGGAACAGGATTCTGAATTAGGCCATCAGAACTTTTTTTGCTGCTATAAACCTTGTTTTCTGACGCTATTTTCTTGCGTTCAACCGTTTCTAGCCTTGAAATATCGATGATATCATGATCCAATTTAGTTCCTTGGTAGCCAAGCTTGGTCAACCCTTGCTTTTCTGAGTATATTTTGTTGGAATGATTTTTCTCCTTTTTCACTTGCATATCATCACTTGAATTATCAGCACAAGCCAGGAGAGATGAATCAAGGGACGCTGAACTTATAAGCTGCAATACTGCCTTCTCATCCACAATATCCATGTGTTTGCTATCCCCAATTGAAGAATCTGTAGAAGGATTTTTATCAATTCTGCTGTCTTTCCTTAAAGTTTCAAAAGTATCCTCTATGTGATCAGTTGGACACTTCATTTCAGAAGAAGGTGAACCTGAAGATTTAACCTTCTGTAAAGAATCTATGTATAGAGTTTTCTCAACAATAGGGCTTTCACATGTTGATTCGAATTGAGTTCTCTCACAGGCTGATAATTTGCTGCCAACTCTTCCATGTGGATCAATGCCATGCTTAGATTTTTCTGGAACACCCAAATTATTTTTCTCTTGTGCAAAAGCGGATTGGGAGTCCGTTGACTTTTTCCCATAGTTAGCAGTTCTAGCATGCTGCAGAAGAAAAAAGGTGAACAAAAAGAAAGTAGAGCCTAAAGTGAAATATTAACAAAAACAAAAGAAAAGTGGGCAGGGACAAATTAATACCTCTTTTGCAGTTCTTCTGCTAGAAGCAATTGATTTACCCTGCACTCCATGAATTGCAGAATTTAGAATTCTATCATTCACTCTTAATCCTGGTATTGGATTCAAAAGGCAGAAGCTAGGAAATAGTCCACAAACTTTGGGTGCGTGGTTTTCATCCTCACTTTCATCTTCACTTTCTTCCTGATTTATGTCTTGAGCATAATAAGGCAAAACCTTTTGCCATTTCTGATCCAAAGGACGGGACGTAGCTACACTTGCTTTTTTCCTTATCTGTCTAGGTTGTTCGGGCGTAACAAGTGGCTTCCTATAGGTGTATTGAATTTGAGGTGTTTCAGAAGCCATTGCCTTTGCTGCAGGCAAGAACCTGCCCATCATGAAATCACGAGCCTGTTGATCTGCGGAAAGACTTTCAGATGACTTTACATCTTGATCACCCCATCCACTCAAACCACTGACACTGCAGTTCATGAAGAATGATTCAGTTCTAGAAAGTGTCTCGCGAGCATCTACATATGCTTCATCCCCATCATCTGAATCTGAATTTTCCTTTTCTCGAATGACTTCTTTTCGGCTTTCATATTTTGTCACCATATTATCCGAAGATGCAACACTCTCAGAGTCATAAACAGTGCTTTCCGTTCTGGACTGAGTAAGTGACGTGCCTTTGAGATCTTTATCAAAAAATTTCTGTTCAACTTTTAAAACCCTTCCAGGTGGAAGCTTTGGAGTGATAATAGGTCCTTCAAGAGACCGTGTTTGTAATTTGTTTTCGTTCTTCGGTCTTCCAGGACTCCTCTCCCATACAAAAGGAACAGTTCCCGGGTTGCTCACTGGACCTGATTTTAACTCTGATTTGTAGGAAGGAAGTGGAGGTCGTTTGGCTAATGACTTATCAGTTTTCCTTTTATTGTCATTTTCAGAGGCCGCTGTTGATGAGAATCGCCTTACTGATAAAAGGGGCTGATTAAAATCTAACTGCTTTTCTTCCATGAGAGTTTTTAGTATTATGTAATTGGCTTCTGCAAAACACCAAAATTAATCAAATTGAAACCCAAACTTGAATTATCATATGCATGAACCAAATAACAAGAAAACAAATTGACAGTTTTGCGTTTGTCATTTGTCAACGACTCAATTCTCAAGGAATCACAGTGAAACATGAAAATGAACTAGTGAAAGGAGATCATCTCCGGGCAAATTCTATATGAAATATATGGAATAGAATAACAGAATGATTCGCGATTTCTATCTGAGAATTGATGACAATCATACAACAGTGAGCTTTCACTGAAATTTGTTTCACAATAAGAAGATTGAGCTCACATCTAAATACCATAAAAGATTTTTCATATATTTAGGCTCAATCTGATACTAGCCCTCAATATTTGACTACTATGTGGACCATCCAATAAATCATATAATAGAAATATGAAAAGCCTTGGAGACTATCCAAGGAGCTCTTAACAATATGGAAACAAGCTGACTTATAGCCTTATAGGCTTATAAAAAAGAATCTTTTCAACAGCATTTGCATTGAACCATCATCACCTACTGATGTATTTGACCTAAACCAGAATCCCCCTATTCACTCATCAGGGAACAGGAAAGGAATTAAAAACAATCAAATTGGATTTATGGAGTAGAAAATTCAAAATTGTAAGAAAGTCATTCAACAGAGGTCAAATAATCCATTTTGTCCACCAATGATTCACAAGTAGGATACAATTTTACCCCTATGAAATAAAAATAAAAATAGTAACAGTACTTCAAATATACTAAATTAAAAAAGGTCATAATCAAGAATAGAGGAATGAACAAAGCTGATATGTAATTCAAATTCCAATGTTTAATCTGAGAGTACACCATCCTTCCTACCCAATTCCTAAGTCATAATCAAATCAAACATGCACCAGCTTCATTGGTTAGAGCGAAGACCACAGTTAAATTCTTGTTATTTTATCATCAAAAAGCCACTTCATTGAACAGGAAAGGCGGCCATTGAGTTTAGATGCAAGGAATTCGTTAGAATTTTAAAAAATAAATAAATTCCATTCAATCAACATAGTTAGTAGAAGATATAATTTTCAACGTTTTTTCCGTCAAACAAACAAAAACCTCACTGTGCCATTCACCGCCATTCATCAAACCCAAGAAACACCGACACAGACAGAAGAAGGCAGAAATGAACTCACGTTATTCCTCTGATGAGTTGGTGAATGCAGCCTTCAAAGTCTCAATCGGTTCTCAGAAAAGATGGAATCAAAATTAGAAGCTTCGATCTGTTTCACGAGAACGCGGTGAAACGAGAGAGAGAGAGAGGTTTTTGAGTGAGAATAAATCACCAGTTTGTTTGTGCGGTTTACTGCTTATTATTGTCGTTTGGTTCCGACTTCTGGAATTACCAGCTGGTGTATACTGAAGAAGAGTGCAAGTATATGCAAAATCATTTATATCTCCTTCTTATATTTATTTTATTTTATTATTTTTTAAAGTAAGTGAATTTTGTATGACGACGAATTTTAAATTAACGAGTTAAATTGAATAAAATGTACTGTACTACGTTAGTTGTGGAATATTTTAATGTTGGTCGAGATTCTTGCGCATTTTATTAAGGGCCCAGTTGGTTTTGGGATCATGTGAGGAGGGATAATTAAAGGCAAGCAAGCCAGGGTGACATGACCATGAAAAGTATGCGAGATGTGTATGGATGAAGAAAGACTTTCCAAATGGGAATACAAGAAAAGCAAAACTCCAACCTGCTTTATTTTACGTGTTTAATTAATGAGGGTATGATATTATGATCTTAGCTAAGAATTCGGGTCCACTACATTTTTTAACTCATGCAGATGCCACCTTTCATCGCATTAAATTTGATCTTTATGGTGGTGGGTTTTAAGGTCCACAACCAACATTAGTTGTGTACCGGTCCCCGTTGCCTTACACGCCGTTGATTTATTATTAATATATTCAAGGGACGCGATGCGTTACCTGGTAAAGGTTTAAACGGTTTCAACGTCATGTTTTACAAATTGCGTCAACGGTCCTGCGTAATATTTCTAATTATGAAAAAGGCCCAATGAAAATAATAATTAAAAATATAGAAAGTTATATTTTTTTTTTCAGGCGTGTGTTTTAAATTAAAAACACTACTTAGTGGGTAACAAAATTATGACCATTGAAATTAGTTTTTCAATTAAGGGCAATTGAAAGCAAGTTCCCAAAACATTAATCAAATCGAAGTGTTTAAGTGTTGCTGAAGTTGAAGGTTTGAGTCTTTTGTTTCGTTGGAGGAGGAGCATATTGTTCAAGAAGAAGGTTGATTTCGTGAGATCAAATTGAAGAACTGGTTAGTAATTTTTTTTTGTTAATATTGAGATTAAGACATGACATGGGTATTAATGTGTGTCGTGTTACAAACAGTATAATCCATTTGTAGATTAGGTGTTTGTGTTTCTTTCGATATGCAACAGTGCACATGAGGTGTTTGTGAAATTGCCCAGAAACTTGTTTTTGTTAAGTTTAGATTGTGATTGTAAGTAGCAAATGGCTCGCCCAAGTTTTGTGTTTGATACCATACTGGAAAGGCACGAAGTAAGTGAAATTTGTATTTTTGTTTGATTATTGCACGGTTTTATGTAAACAATGTGATTGATTTGTATATATTATGTTTGAATTCAGAAATTGATTCGTATTCCTTCTGATATTGGTCTTGCTTATGGGAGCTCAGTCCCTGAGAATGTGACTGTGCAATATGAGTTTGGTGGTAGCTATCATGGAGTTTTCCGTAGGCGCACTAGGAGTCTTTGTTTCATTGAAGTTGATACAGATGTTGTGATTGCTCATTATGAAGGTCATGTTGGTGTGGTGTTTGGTAATCTTGGAGTAAAGGTGATCTACAACTTCAATGGTGGGTTTTTTATTCGTAGATTTGGGCTGCCTCCATCACCTGTTTCGTCGTCTTCAACATCTTCCAAATATAGGGAATTTCTTGCACAATATCGTAGTTCAAGTGCTAGTGGTGACAATTCCAGCAGCGGTGGGGATGATGCAGAAAGTATGTCGGAATCAAAATCAGATGTTACATTTGCTGGACGTTGAGTAGTTGGTGGGTGGTTTGTTCAATTGGATAAGAAGAACTAACAAGTGCAAACCCAAAGGAAACTTGCAAGTATCATCATCAATTGATTTAGAGATTTAGAGCATAAATAAGTTTAGAAATGGTTGAGACAGTGTTTCTTTTATGAAATTTTTCCAAGTGTGTGCAAGTCAAGGAAACAAAACCTCATATTTTTTCTTGAAAAAAACAAAATCAGATGAATGTTAAAAAATGTTGCAACTAAATATAATGATGTGAAGATACATGGTAGGAAATAAAGAAGCATGAAGCAAATAGACTAAATAATAACAATATTGTAATCAAGTAAGTCTTTGATACATGTAAGTGTATACACATAGTTATATGTCAATAAATAAATGAATAGGAATCCAAGCCTCAGCATAAATATAAAGAGTTGCATAAATTGTAATAAAAACGGAAGCCTAATGCATAAGGCTCTCACTATTGTGGAGTTTGGGAACCAAAATGGAAAAGGATATCTCTTTTGAGGACCATTGCTCGATAGCAGATCACGAACTTGTTCGTTATAAATTTCAACCATTTGAACTCCAACTTCATAGGAAATAGAACTTCTACTACTCTGGGAGATATATGAAGTGCCCG
Source organism: Oxytropis ochrocephala (assembly GCA_020916435.1). Lineage (NCBI taxonomy): Eukaryota > Viridiplantae > Streptophyta > Magnoliopsida > Fabales > Fabaceae > Oxytropis > Oxytropis ochrocephala. Next base: position 93,001,087 of record CM037094.1, read on the forward strand.
ATAGTTAACTCCCCAATCTGATTTTGAGGATAGGTTGGGTCCACTCTAGTATAAAAACAGTTTTTAAGTAAACATTTTGAACCACATATACACTCACAATTTAAATAAAGTATTAAACATACAAAATGTATACCATTGTATATGTCTTTCCTGAGCCAGTTTGACCGTAAGCAAATATACAAACATTGTAGCCATCAAGAACAGAACAAATTAGTGGTCGAGTGTCCATGAATACTTCCTCTACAAAGATTTTGATGCACAAGTTAAGTATTACTATTAATTACAACTTTCCATAAAATGTAGTGGTAATAATCATGAGATAGAAAAGAAGAGAAGAATAGTTAAAGTTGGGTCCTCTTTGCCTGAGACATTGGGTCCAGAAGGTGCATTATCCATGAAAGTTTTTGGTACAAAATAAAAACAACAAAGGACCATAGTAGTTCAACATAGGTGGATGGAATCTAGACGAATTCAACAATGAAACGCATTTACGATCCTCTCACATTAAACCTCGACGCGGTCTCTGGCTTGAGGTCATGAAAGTTCTTGAATTGGTACCACCATCTCCTATGTAGCACTCATCATTTCGCCTGACTCCGGTTTAGATGCCAAACATCAAGATCTCCATATGGTAGAACCACAGGAATAGCATTTGGTTTATGTTGTAGGCATCTCATGGACCACACGTCTTTGGGACATACTACATAATAAAAGGAAAAATTAATCAAAAACAGAAGGTGGTAACTTGAATACGAAAAGGAGTAAAACAAAGTTAATTTAAATGTAACACTCACCAAAGCTAGGGTTCTAGTTGTTGTTGCTGAGTGATTGTTGCGACCATAATTCTCTTAATTGATCATCATAGTCCATAGTATCATGAGAAGTTAGGCGTTGAAATTTTTCCACCATACCACTATCATTGTGGACAACACGAACCAAACATTTTTCCAAAATCACGAGGTCATTGATGTAGAGATTAAGCAAGTTAACATGAATTTTAGTTAAAAATAGATTTAATCGAGGAAAAACAACAAAATGAAAGAAGTAAAACATTGAATGTATAATTTATTTGATACAAAGTAAATCCATAATCATCATTTTATATTAAAGAAGTAAATTGAAATGAAAGTACATATACATCTAACCTTGAAGATGACATAATCCCTTTTTCTCAGGTTGTAATTCAGGGCAAAATTAGCCCAACCCTCAGTTAACCAAATAGAATTGTCTATTTTTATCCAATTGACTAACCATTCCCGATCATCATCTGTCCCAACCAATGTCAGAGGGTTTGCTATGTCAAGAGCGTGTACTAAGGTGAATTCATCTGGAAGGACCTGTTGTATAAAATAGTTCCCAGTTATGAATATGTATATATTGGTTAATACATAAAAGACAAATATAATGAAGAAAATAGACATACAAATTTGTTGACATAATTCTTTGGATCCAATTTGCTTGAAGAACTGAGATGGTGTTTCGAATGGACCAAGATTTTCCCATCCGTAGTGCATGCCAAGACCATCAAAGATGTAGACAGCAAATTTGGATGTACCTTTGTATTTAAAGAAAATGGTGTCAAAAATTCTGAATTTGTAATTCTTTCGGAAATCAACCCACCCCTTGCCTAGCCAAATGCTCCCATTACGCCTCTCGGCGCAGATCACCAAGATTTCCGTCTTTTGTGTCTAGCGACTTTATCCTCAATTTGTGAACCCCAAATGATCGGTGAATTTTTGAGGAAACTTCTGTAAAATATATTGGAAATTATGTGAAATAAAAGAAAAATTGAAAATTGCATGAATATAAAATATTTGATGCTTACAATGTATTTGCCCGTGTTGTCGGCGCATGTAATCACGAAGGTGGGCGTGTCAATGTCCTGTAATGGAGAGTTTAAATGGAATTAGTAGTATACAGTGCTAATCAGGTCATCCAGTGTTATCAAAATAATTCAAGTCATAAATAAATGTAACAAGTGTTTAATTCAACCCCTCTAAAAAACATGTAACTATGATCTACCCATGTAATATTTACCACTTTATGAAACAACAACAGTTATGTTCTAATACAGACGACACAGTAAGCAAAGGCACGAAATAACGCATTATTTCACTAGTGAGACGTCTCTGCTTGATAGTAACTAGTGATACAACATAACCTATTCATAGTTGTTGTGATAGAACAGAAGCATGCTGCAATATATCAAAGAACGAAACAAATTTGAACAGAAGCATGCTGTAATAGTCGTTTGAGAGTCTGAGACACCGTTCAATTTTTGATTGGAAACGTGTATAATAAGCGGTGTAAAGGCAGCCAAAAAATTTGGTAAAAAAAAAAAAAATAAACAGCCCAAAACGCTGTGTTTTATTATAACTGTAAAAGACTGACAAAACCCAAAACGCAGCGTTTAATTTAATCCCAAAACGCACCGTTTCATATCGTCTCTCTCAAAGTCGTCTTCTTCGCATGAAAACCCTAACAACCAGATCTGTGCCTGAAAACGGGTCGCGATTTCGACCCGGTTGCAAATGTAATGTGAAACGGCGCGTAACACAATAATGTATGGTAACTATAAACATGGAATTTTAAAATAATCCAACTTTGGTATATGTAATTAAGGGTTAATATGATGTAAAGCATGGTGAATTACAGTTTCAAATGAACATTTCCATCGACATTAGCAAGAAAAAAAACGAAACAAAATACAACACAAGTGTTATGCTAAAATGGATAGTATTGCAGGTACCTGTGTTTTGGAATGTTGAAGCACATTGTTACGAGAGGATGATCCGCGAACAAAACGTGAAGAAGAAGAACGAAGGTTGGTCGCCATGGAAGGTGGAAGGTGGAAGGTGGAATCGTTCGAATGGGGTTAATGATGGTGGAAGACGAAGTGTTGGTGGGTTTTCTTTGTGGAAGGTGGAATCGTTCGACCCGTGTTTTCTCCTCAGTTTCTAAACAAAATACAACACAAGAAAATTTAAGTATTAAAATAGCAATGTTTTGTATGACTTGAACGTATAGTTTTTTCATTTTAGTTATTAGTGTAAATAATGTGTATTATAATATTGGTATAATTAGTATTAATATAAATTTAATGAAAATTATTAAACATAAAGATAGTTGTGATGAAAATAAAAAAGCATAGTACCGGGTCCAAGTTGTAACTACATTCGGATCCCACTCTAACGTCCCGGGTTAAAATTTTGGGTGTGACAAAAAACTCTATTACTTTGGGAAAGTGACTATGAAGCGTATACTAGTCTATTGTAGTCCGTTTAGTGATACCTAAGTAAGAATCTATTACTTTGAGTCGTTTACTTGTTCGTTTAAAGATACGTAAGAGACTATGAACCATGAAGCGTATACTAGTCTATTGTAGTCCGTTTAGTGATACCTAAGTAAGGTCATGGATTTGGCCGATTCTGAAATTCTTCCTCACTCTCTCTTACTCAGTCTCACTCTCTCTTACTCAGTCTCACTTTATCTCTCTCAGTCTCACTCTCCCTCACATTCTCTTACTCGGTCTCACTCAGTCTCACTATCTCTTACTCTATGTCACTCTCAACCAATCATCGTCATTCTATGTCACTCTATGTTAGTCTATCTAACTCTCACTCACTCTCCCCCACTGTCTCTCACTCTCTCTCTTACTCACTCCTTTGTCTCTTTACTCTGTCTCACTCTCCTTCTTTCATTCTTCCTCACTCTATCTCTCTCACTCTCTCTTACTTACTCTCTCTCTCTCTCAAATTCTTCCTCACTCAATCTTACTCAGTCTCACCTCACTCAATCTCACTCTCTCTTACTCAGTCTCACTTTATCTCTCAATGTCTCACTCTCCCTCACTTTCTCTTACTCGGTCTCACTCAGTCTCACTATCTCTTACTCTATGTCACTCTCAACCAATCATCGTCATTCTATGTCACTCTATGTTAGTCTATCTAACTCTCACTCACTCTCCCCCACTGTCTCTCACTCTCTCTTACTCAGTCTCACTGTCTCTTACTCTGTCTCACTCTCCTTCTTTCATTCTTCCTCACTCTATCTCTCTCACTCTCTCTTACACACTCTCTCAATCTCAAATTCTTCCTCACTCTCTCTTACTCAGTCTCACCTCACTCAATCTCACTCTCTCTTACTCGGTCTCACTTTATCTCTCTCTCGGTCTCACTCTCCTCACTTTCTCTTACTCTCTGGTCTCACCTCGGTCTCACTATCTCTTACTCTATGTCACTCTCAACCAATCATCGTCATTCTATGTCACTCTATGTTAGTCTATCTAACTCTCACTCACTCTCCCCACCTGCCTCTCACTCTCTCTTACTCGGTCCTCACTGCCTCTTACTCTGTCTCACTCTCCTTCTTTTTCATTCTTCCTCACTCTATCTCTCTCTCCTCTCTCTCTTACTTACTCTCTCTCTCTCTCTCAAATTCTTCCTCACTCAATCTTACTCAGTCTCACCTCACTCAATCTCACTCTCTCTTACTCAGTCTCACTTTATCTCTCAATGTCTCACTCTCCCTCACTTTCTCTTACTCGGTCTCACTCACCTCTCACTATCTCTTTACTCTCTATGTCACTCTCAACCAATCATCGTCATTCTATGTCACTCTATGTTAGTCTATCTAACTCTCACTCACTCTCCCCACACTGCCTCTCACTCTCTCTTACTCGGTCTCACTGCTCTTTACTCTGTCTCACTCTCCTTCTTTCATTCTTCCTCACTCTATCTCTCTCTCTCTCTCTTTACTCGGTCTCACTTTATCTCTCAATGTCTCACTCTCCTCACTTTCTCTTTACTCCTGGTCTCACTCGGTCTCTCACTATCTCTTACTCTATGTCACTCTCAACCAATCATCGTCATTCTATGTCACTCTATGTTAGTCTATCTAACTCTCACTCACTCTCCCCACTGCTCTCACTCTCTCTTACTCGGGTCTCACCGCCTCTTACTCTGTCTCACTCTCCTTCTTTCATTCTTCCTCACTCTATCTCTCTCACTCTCTCTTTTTCGGTCTCACTTTATCTCTCAATGTCTCACTCTCCTCACTTTCTCTTACTCCTGGTCTCACTCGGTCTCACTCTCTCTTACTCTATGTCACTCTCAACCAATCATCGTCATTCTATGTCACTCTATGTTAGTCTATCTAACTCTCACTCACTCTCCCCACCGCTCTCACTCTCTCTTACTCGGGCCTCACCGCTCTTTACTCTGTCTCACTCTCCTTCTTTCATTCTTCCTCACTCTATCTCTCTCTCTCTCTCTTACTCACCTCACTTTATCTCTCAATGTCTCACTCTCCTCACTTTCTCTTACTCGGCTACTCACTCGGTCTCACTATCTCTTACTCTATGTCACTCTCAACCAATCATCGTCATTCTATGTCACTCTATGTTAGTCTATCTAACTCTCACTCACTCTCCCCCCCACCTGCCTCTCACTCTCTCTTACTCGGGCCTCACCGCTCTTTACTCTGTCTCACTCTCCTTCTTTTTCATTCTTCCTCACTCTATCTCTCTCACTCTCTTACACACTCTCTCTCGATCTCAAATTCTTCCTCACTCTCTCTTACTCGGTCTCACCTCACTCAATCTCACTCTCTCTTACTCGGTCTCACTTTATCTCTCTCGGTCTCACTCTCCTCACTTTCTCTTACTCCTGGTCTCACTCTCGGTCTCACTATCTCTTACTCTATGTCACTATCAACCAATCATCGTCATTCTATGTCACTCTATGTTAGTCTATCTAACTCTCACTCACTCTCCCCCACTCTCTCTCTCTCTCTTACTCGGTCTCACTGCCTCTCTTTACTCTGTCTCACTCTCCTTCTTTCATTCTTCTTCCTCACTCTATCTCTCTCACTCTCTCTTTACTTACTCTCTCTCTCTCTCAAATTCTTCCTCACTCAATCTTACTCAGTCTCACCTCACTCAATCTCACTCTCTCTTACTCAGTCTCACTTTATCTCTCAATGTCTCACTCTCCCTCACTTTCTCTTACTCGGTCTCACTCAGTCTCACTATCTCTTACTCTATGTCACTCTCAACCAATCATCGTCATTCTATGTCACTCTATGTTAGTCTATCTAACTCTCACTCACTCTCCCCCACCTGCCTCTCACTCTCTCTTACTCGGTCCCACTGCCTCTTTACTCTGTCTCACTCTCCTTCTTTCATTCTTCCTCACTCTATCTCTCTCTCTCTCTCTTACTCGGGCCTCACTTTATCTCTCAATGTCTCACTCTCCTCACTTTCTCTTACTCCTGGTCTCACTCTCACTCTCACTATCTCTTACTCTATGTCACTCTCAACCAATCATCGTCATTCTATGTCACTCTATGTTAGTCTATCTAACTCTCACTCACTCTCCCCCACTGTCTCTCACTCTCTCTTACTCAGTCTCACTGTCTCTTACTCTGTCTCACTCTCCTTCTTTCATTCTTCCTCACTCTATCTCTCTCACTCTCTCTTACTCAGTCTCACTTTATCTCTCAATGTCTCACTCTCCTCACTTTCTCTTACTCTGGTCTCACTCGGGCCTCACTATCTCTTACTCTATGTCACTCTCAACCAATCATCGTCATTCTATGTCACTCTATGTTAGTCTATCTAACTCTCACTCACTCTCCCCCCACCGTTGTCTCTCACTCTCTCTTTACTCGGTCTCACCATGCTCTTACTCTGTCTCACTCTCCTTCTTTCATTCTTCCTCACTCTATCTCTCTCACTCTCTCTTTTCGGGTCTCACTTTATCTCTCAATGTCTCACTCTCCTCACTTTCTCTTACTCGGTCCTCACCTCGGTCTCACTATCTCTTACTCTATGTCACTCTCAACCAATCATCGTCATTCTATGTCACTCTATGTTAGTCTATCTAACTCTCACTCACTCTCCCCACTTTGTCTCTCACTCTCTCTTTACTCGGTCTCACTTTGTCTCTTACTCTGTCTCACTCTCCTTCTTTCATTCTTCCTCACTCTATCTCTCTCACTCTCTCTTACACACTCTCTCAATCTCAAATTCTTCCTCACTCTCTTACTCGGTCTCACCTCACTCAATCTCACTCTCTTACTCGGTCTCACTTTATCTCTCTCGGTCTCACTCTCCTCACTTTCTCTTACTCCTGGTCTCACTCTCGGTCCTCACTATCTCTTACTCTATGTCACTCTCAACCAATCATCGTCATTCTATGTCACTCTATGTTAGTCTATCTAACTCTCACTCACTCTCCCCCACTGTCTCTCACTCTCTCTTACTCAGTCTCACTGTCTCTTACTCTGTCTCACTCTCCTTCTTTCATTCTTCCTCACTCTATCTCTCTCACTCTCTCTTACTTACTCTCTCTCTCTCTCAAATTCTTCCTCACTCAATCTTACTCAGTCTCACCTCACTCAATCTCACTCTCTCTTACTCAGTCTCACTTTATCTCTCAATGTCTCACTCTCCCTCACTTTCTCTTACTCGGTCTCACTCAGTCTCACTATCTCTTACTCTATGTCACTCTCAACCAATCATCGTCATTCTATGTCACTCTATGTTAGTCTATCTAACTCTCACTCACTCTCCCCCACTGTCTCTCACTCTCTCTTTACTCGGTCCTCACCGCTCTCTTACTCTGTCTCACTCTCTCCTTCTTTCATTCTTCCTCACTCTATCTCTCTCACTCTCTCTTACTCGGTCTCACTTTATCTCTCAATGTCTCACTCTCCTCACTTTCTCTTTTCCTGGTCTCACTCGGTCCTCACTATCTCTTACTCTATGTCACTCTCAACCAATCATCGTCATTCTATGTCACTCTATGTTAGTCTATCTAACTCTCACTCACTCTCCCCCACTGTCTCTCACTCTCTCTTACTCAGTCTCACTGTCTCTTTACTCTGTCTCACTCTCCTTCTTTCATTCTTCCTCACTCTATCTCTCTCACTCTCTCTTACTCGGTCTCACTTTATCTCTCAATGTCTCACTCTCCTCACTTTCTCTTACTTCGGTCTCACTCGGGGTCTCACTATCTCTTACTCTATGTCACTCTCAACCAATCATCGTCATTCTATGTCACTCTATGTTAGTCTATCTAACTCTCACTCACTCTCCCCCACTGTCTCTCACTCTCTCTTACTCAGTCTCACTGTCTCTTACTCTGTCTCACTCTCCTTCTTTCATTCTTCCTCACTCTATCTCTCTCACTCTCTCTTACTCAGTCTCACTTTATCTCTCAATGTCTCACTCTCCCTCACTTTCTCTTACTCGGTCTCACTCAGTCTCACTATCTCTTACTCTATGTCACTCTCAACCAATCATCGTCATTCTATGTCACTCTATGTTAGTCTATCTAACTCTCACTCACTCTCCCCCACTGTCTCTCACTCTCTCTTACTCAGTCTCACTGTCTCTTACTCTGTCTCACTCTCCTTCTTTCATTCTTCCTCACTCTATCTCTCTCACTCTCTCTTACACACTCTCTCAATCTCAAATTCTTCCTCACTCTCTCTTACTCAGTCTCACCTCACTCAATCTCACTCTCTCTTACTCAGTCTCACTTTATCTCTCTCAGTCTCACTCTCCCTCACTTTCTCTTACTCGGTCTCACTCAGTCTCACTATCTCTTACTCTATGTCACTCTCAACCAATCATCGTCATTCTATGTCACTCTATGTTAGTCTATCTAACTCTCACTCACTCTCCCCCACTGTCTCTCACTCTCTCTTACTCAGTCTCACTGTCTCTTACTCTGTCTCACTCTCCTTCTTTCATTCTTCCTCACTCTATCTCTCTCACTCTCTCTTACTTACTCTCTCTCTCTCTCAAATTCTTCCTCACTCAATCTTACTCAGTCTCACCTCACTCAATCTCACTCTCTCTACTCGGGTCTCACATTATCTCTCAATGTCTCACTCTCCTCACTTTCTCTTACTCCTGGTCTCACTCGGTCCTCACTATCTCTTACTCTATGTCACTCTCAACCAATCATCGTCATTCTATGTCACTCTATGTTAGTCTATCTAACTCTCACTCACTCTCCCCACCGTCTCTCACTCTCTCTTACTCGGTCTCACTGCTCTCTTTACTGCGTCTCACTCTCCTTCTTTCATTCTTCCTCACTCTATCTCTCTCACTCTCTCTTACTCGGTCCTCACTTTATCTCTCAATGTCTCACTCTCCTCACTTTCTCTTACTCCTGGTCTCACTCACCTCACTATCTCTTACTCTATGTCACTCTCAACCAATCATCGTCATTCTATGTCACTCTATGTTAGTCTATCTAACTCTCACTCACTCTCCCCACCGCTCTCTCTCTCTCTTACTCGGTCCTCACCGCTCTCTTACTCTGTCTCACTCTCCTTCTTTCATTCTTCCTCACTCTATCTCTCTCACTCTCTTACTCGGTCTCACTTTATCTCTCAATGTCTCACTCTCCTCACTTTCTCTTACTCCTGTCCTCACTCTCGGTCTCACTATCTCTTACTCTATGTCACTCTCAACCAATCATCGTCATTCTATGTCACTCTATGTTAGTCTATCTAACTCTCACTCACTCTCCCCACCTGCTCTCTCTCTCTCTTACTCGGTCCTCACCGCTCTTTACTGCTGTCTCTCACTCTCCTTCTTTCATTCTTCCTCACTCTATCTCTCTCACTCTCTCTTACTCGGTCTCACTTTATCTCTCTCAATGTCTCACTCTCCTCACTTTCTCTTACTCCTGGCCTCACTCGGGTCTCACTATCTCTTACTCTATGTCACTCTCAACCAATCATCGTCATTCTATGTCACTCTATGTTAGTCTATCTAACTCTCACTCACTCTCCCCACTGTCTCTCTCTCTCTCTTTACTCGGGTCTCACCTGCTCTCTTACTCTGTCTCACTCTCCTTCTTTCATTCTTCCTCACTCTATCTCTCTCACTCTCTCTTTACTCACCTCACTTTATCTCTCAATGTCTCACTCTCCTCACTTTCTCTTACTCCTGGTCTCACTCGGTCCTCACTATCTCTTACTCTATGTCACTCTCAACCAATCATCGTCATTCTATGTCACTCTATGTTAGTCTATCTAACTCTCACTCACTCTCCCCACTGCCTCTCACTCTCTCTTTACTCGGTCTCACTTTGTCTCTTACTCTGTCTCACTCTCCTTCTTTCATTCTTCCTCACTCTATCTCTCTCACTCTCTCTTACACACTCTCTCAATCTCAAATTCTTCCTCACTCTCTCTTACTCAGTCTCACCTCACTCAATCTCACTCTCTCTTACTCAGTCTCACTTTATCTCTCTCAGTCTCACTCTCCCTCACTTTCTCTTACTCGGTCTCACTCAGTCTCACTATCTCTTACTCTATGTCACTCTCAACCAATCATCGTCATTCTATGTCACTCTATGTTAGTCTATCTAACTCTCACTCACTCTCCCCCACTGTCTCTCACTCTCTCTTACTCAGTCTCACTGTCTCTTACTCTGTCTCACTCTCCTTCTTACTCTATCTCACTCACTCTCCCCCATAGTGAGTTAGGTCTTCGTTACCGGACAAGTTGATGGTTCATAGTGAGTTAGGTTTTTATTAAATGAAGGATTCATTGCTGTTTTTTTTAAATTTTTGTTCGTTGCATTTGTTGATACTAGGGGTGTTCAAAACCGAACCAAACCAATAGGGAAACCGCAAACCGAACCAAACCAAACCGAAAACCGCAAAAAACCGCTTTTGATCGGTTTAGTTCGGTTCTTTTTTTCATTGCACCGCGCGGTTCGGTTCACGGTTTTGATTTCCGAAACCGAACCAAACCAAACCAAATCGCAAGTAACACTAAGGCTTGTTGAATTACAACATTCCTTACTAACTCAAATGCAAATTCAACCCAACTCTCACTCACTTACTAGCCCAAACCAAATTAATTTTTTGACTTACTTACAAACAATCCAAATTGTTATGCTATATTTAAAAATTACAACAAAATATTTAATTTAAATTCTTTTAAACATTATCTTAAAGAATTAAAAGAGAGTGATTTATATACTATATATATTTGAGTAGATTATTTCTTAAAGATTTATGTTAGTCTTTTTTATGTTAGTTCATTTTAACTCCGTTTTAAAGTATTTTTGTCTTGGAAAAAACCGAACCAACCGAACCAATCCAAACCGCATTGGTTTGGTTTGGTTTGGTTCGGTTTTATTTTAGGAAGCCAACCGAACCAAACCAAACCGCATGTAATTTTACCTTGCGGTTCGGTTCACTTTTTGCCTCAAAACCAAACCAAACCGCACCGCGAACACCCCTAGTTGATAACAAATATCTGCGTCTCAGCCGGATCCGTATTTGTAACCGTTGAATACAATAACCAAGGCAAATCTGGACCGTAGGTTAGAGGTGGAAGCACATAATAGACTGCGTTTTTAAAAAGCTTCGGTGGTGTTCACTTTTAATAAAGTAGATGGAATCCAATGAAGAGGCATGCTGTTTACAGACCGAGTTGTCACTTCGTGGGAAGCAGCGACACAGACTAAACAATGCAGGTGCAGGTTTGACAGTCCTTTGCGTGTACTATTGTAACGTTGAAATTCAACCACCGAAGCAGTCATTCTGGTTGTATATATTAGAAGGAAAGCCAAGTTACAGATTATTGTTAATAGGGACGAGTCTTTCTTATTGGGAGATATTATTGAGAAAATTATTAGTTTAGTGACATAAATATAGGAGGAAATTTAATAAATCTAATAAAATTAAGGTTAAATAATTTCGGTTACATTTGAATGAAGGGATTATTTTTTTAACAAAATGATACTCAATATGGACTACTGGTCACAGGATTTTGTGTTGGTAGTTACTAGTATTTATTTCGCTGAATCAACTTTTTAATAAGTTATTTATAATAAATAGTAGGTGTACCCTCCTTCAATTTGATTATAAAATGAGGTGGTTACATTTTTGAAGTCACCAGCGTTCTCTTATGTAACGTATAGTAGTTTTGACTTTTGAAGGTACGTCTTTAATTTTAATTGAAAAGGTTATTTTTATTAATAACCGTTTGAATAGGTAACTAAATTCATGTCGAAACTTAGTTTTTTTTTATATTTGGAGTTTACGAGTTTAAGTAATATTCTTTTATATTAGATGAATGGAGATTATCGTAGACGTAATGATTTAACGTCCGACGAAGAATTCCCCAATTGGTGGTCACATATAGTATTTGATGAATGCTCTCAGGAAGAGCGGCTGCTGTATCGTGGCGAGTTACAAATGTCAATGACGTTTAAGAAGACTTTCACTTCCACAGATGTTTATTGCGATTTTTTGGTACATATATGTATATAATTATATTTGAAAATTATTTTATACAACATACAACTACAAATGTGTTGTGTCCCTGACTTAATATTGTATCTCCTGTATAGGTATTGCCTGGAGATTTTTGTAGACGTGCATTAAGTTTAACGGCAAAATATATCCTATTAATTGACGAGGAATTCAGAAAATGGTACTGCTACTTACGCGAAGATGACGAACCTCGTACAACTTATCGATTGACAGGTGGATGGATGGGTTTTAGGATGATGAATAACCTAATTGTTGGAGAAATTGTAACATTTGGTGTCTTAAGTCAGGGGGTAAATACAATGTTTTTCAAAAGGGAACGCTCTACCTAAAATTTAAGTTAATTCGATGTTCGTCAACAATGAACTTAATGTTAATCCTGAGTGATTAGGTCATCGAATTTTCTGTTTGTTATAACTTTTATGTCCTGGAACATTTCCATGTTAGTAGTTTGTAGTTAAATAAGTTATTTTAAGTGTATGTTTATTAGTATCATTATAGTTAAATAAAAATTTGCAAGGATCTGATGAAAAATAAAACATTAGAGATCAACAACAGTACCATTAAACCACAAATTCATTAATAACTTCATTCATAGGTTACAAACACTAATCATATAAACCATAAACTAGAATTACATGACATTAATTCCCCTTATTGAAAGCAACATACACAACAAACACAACCCATGAAACAATCAACAGAAATTGAAGCCCTTGAGACCTAGATGTTAAACCCCTAACCCTTTCCCTCTCATTGGCCAATTTGGATTTCAGTTTTTCTTTCTCTTTGGTCCCTGCTTCAATACATTTCTCTGCATAATGACAACCTTTGCAGATCTGGTTTTGTGAAGACACTGCACAACTTGTTTCCATTGAAGGACCATCTCTAAATTGGAAATGTTTGTCACTAACTTGGTCATCCCACGAAATAGTTTGCAAATCGCTTTTCTAACATCCGAAATGGAACAAAAATGATTCACGATTTTAAAGTGAGAAGAATAATAATGTATAACACAATAACTTAACACCATACCCAGTGGATGCATTTCCAATAAGGGCGCCCAGGGTTTTCTGTAGATCCAGAAATGTAAAACTTCATCGTACTTCCACAAGGACACACCGGTAATCGTCTTCTGCGAATGGAGGCATTTGATGAAGAACTGAAACCTTCAGTGTGGGCATTCATGGAGAAGGAAAAAGAAGAAGAGAATAAACAGAGGAAGAAGAAGGAAAAAGAAGAAGAGAATAAACAGAGGAAGAAGAAGGAAGAAGAAGGGATTAGGGATTCATGGAGAAGGAAAAAGAAGAAGAGAAGTAACACAGGAAGAAGAAGGAAGAAGAAGGAAGAAGAAGAAGGGATTAGGGATTTATAACGTGGCAAGCCAATTGGACATTTAAAATAAAAGAAAATGAAATTTAAATGCCAAATCAGCTCTCCGTTTGACAAGTCATCTTTTTTTTTAACGTGTCATTAACAGAAGGTGTAATGCCAAAATATTGGAATTTGCAAGAGGCTTTTTACAAAAAAAATTTTTACAGGAGGTAAAACCAAAACACCCCCTATTTGCAGGGGGCAAAAACGTATTTAAGCCTTAAATCGAATTATAGCAACTTAAGCTTCATTGGATGGAACGACGGTTGGTCAGACAATCCAACTACCCACACATGACTTCAAGTCTTCCACTGATAAACCTTCACGTGGATACAGTAAGAAATGTTAAAGTGCTACCGTCCAACAAACATTTGCATGACAAGTCAATAGTAAAACATGGCTTGAAGTGATAATTCGTTGCATGCGCGGTGGAGTTCAGTCTTCAAAATATTACAAATTTTTATTAATAATCTTATTATTAATACCGGTTAGAAACTACAGTAATGTATAATTTATTTTAATTAACTGAAGACAACAATCAATACCATAATAATGTTCAATACTATAAATATGAAGCCCCAACACTGAACCCATTCACGCATCAAACACTTCAATTCATGCATATCCCCCTCTTTCTTCTCCATGATTCTTTGGTCTCCCTTATCTACTCTGAAGAGTCTAACTGGAGTTACACTCCTAATAGACTCTGTGACATAAATAAGGTGGACGATGGGATCACAATTCATGTTCTTCCTACTCAAGTATAACAGATTCTCTCTTCTCTTTGATTCTTTCATCTCCCTTATCCATTCTGAAGAGTCTAACTGGGGTTGCCCTACTAATAGACTCTCAGAATGGATAAGGTGGATGATGGGATCACAATTCATGTTGTTCCTGTCTTCTTGTCTTGGACTTTTCAGAGTGGATAATGTTGACTTGCAGAGAGAAAGCCTCCACTTGGAGTTGTTAAGTTGGAAGATGGCATGAAATTTTTTAATTCTCTCTGCAAGTATTTTAAGGTCCACAACCACTACGCCAGAATTGTAAAAAGAGATCGCCACCTTTAGTAGCGTTTATAAAAAAACGCTACCCATTTTAATAACACGCTACACCATTAGTAGCGTTTATATATGTTGTATATATTGGATTTATATTATGTTGTAAGTACTTCTTAGAATGATATATATTGGATTGGAAATATTATTTGATGAATTTTGTTGACTGAATTTTGTTTGAATGATATTGGATTGAAATGTATTTTCTGAATTTGTTTGGAAGGGAATGAATTTATAGGTTGTAATTAAAATGGAGAACAAACCAAAATAAAAAAAATATTTAATCTGATATTACCGTGTTACTTACCTAGTTACTATCTTCTTTTAAGTGGTATGTTTATGTTTATTACCATCATTATTCTTGTATTAAATCTGAATTAATTGTACTAACCTTGGCGTTATATATATATCAAAGTGCACCTCAATCCACCAAATCTACAGTACTTGTTGCTTGTGAACCAGACTAGTTACATATCAAGTACTACTAATGTTGTACTTTTGTTACTACTTTCAGTGGGCGCTTAAAACAAATAATATTTAAGTAATAATATTACGGTTGGTTTAGTACTACTACTTTCATTAAAACAAAATTATAATTAATATACTACTTTCATTAATTAACTAAATTAATATTCGTTAAACAACTGTAAAGCAAACAACCACCAAATATAACCCCAAACTAAAATTGGTTTTACTAACCATTGACTAAAGTGACTTGATAACAACTACTCCTAACATCCCATGCATAACCCGTACGTCAGGTAAACCTTACATCCTATGTTTACTTTTTATGGACAACAACTTTATCTAAGTGATGTTGACTTCATGGTAAGCAAAAGTGACGAAAACTCTGCCCAAAGTATTTTTTTCACTAATATGCTTAGTGTCAATGCTTCACCCATGAAAGCTCCGGTTAATCTTCCTTCAGCCATCTTCAACAACAGTCTTGGGATATGCTACTTACACCCAAATAGGATAAGCAGAGGCAAATACTTTTTCTGCAGTAGTCGCTACACTTGCATTCATTGGTGAAACCTTGTAAACCGAAACTAATCTCATCGTCGATAGGGTCAACAAAAATTCAACGACTATGAAGATTTCAATCTCACATACAAATACTTACCATCTTCTATTTCTGTTGCACACTTCATCTTCAAACACAAAAACTTCATTACCCAATAATCTATGGCTAACATGGCAACCAATGCTGGAGACTTCGAACTCGTCTTCAAGAACCAACCAGAAGGTGAAAAAACTGAAATACCAACGGCTGAGAAAACTCTCAACCCTGGGGATGGAAAAAAGGTCGTGCTTCCATGCAGCGAAATTACGGATAGTGGTTCTCAAACCACAACATTGCCTTCCCTAAGTGATGTCCTTGCTGCCGTTGCCGAACTTAAGACTGGTCTTGAAAGGAACAACAAAATGCTAGAGGAGTTGACGAAAGCTTCAGCACTCATGCAGTTAACACTCAAAAACTTGGAGACATTCATTCCTACCACCCCACTTCATCAAAAAACATTCAACAAACAAATTGATGATGCAAAGACAAACAGTAGTTTCAACGCCGTAGGAGATGTTCGGGACGTTGGACAGTCAACGGGATCAGCAGGAAAGAGGAAAAATCTGGTTGGTGATTTCACTGAGGACGAAATCAACACAGTAATACTGTCCATAACCGACAGTGAGGAAGAAAATGATCCGAAAAAGGTATGCCGTTCAAAGTTATCTTCAATGAGGGGGAAAGAAGCTGGTCTTGTGATAAAGAAGCCACAGCTTCCTCAATCATGGACTCATAAGTCCTCAACTTCAATGAAAGGAAAAACAGTTGAATCTCAAGCACTGAACAAAGATTTCAATAGGTTATCATGCTACAAGGAACAAGGAGTTCATCAATCACCAAATGTGGGTACTGCTGGTGTGTCTCACTTGGCAAAGAAGCTTTTTCAATCACCTTCTCCAAGCACACTATCAGCTTATCAACTACAAAGGCTAGCACTTCACTCAAATGAAAGGTTAAAAGCCGAGAAACAAGCATTAAGTCTGAAACATGCGTCAAGGGTGAATGAATTAACGATGCCTACTCCAAAGGTCGAAGCAACAAACTTTCCCAAGGTATTGCATTAACAATGTCAAACGACATGCGTCAAAGTTTATACAACTATTATTGTTACTTTCTTTTAACATACAAAATTTGTTTCTAGGGTATCAAACTCAAATTCAAGCAAGGCAATGAATTGCAAATGACCTTAGAGGAAAAACAAGCTTGGTTTTATCTTTTCCACCCACAGCAAGACTTAGAGTAACTAACACTTTCATTTTAAAACTACAATGTTTTAGTTACTATACATTATTAAACTATTTTCATATTACTAATCATCATATTTTTTATTTACATCCCATATTTAGGGATATTATGTTCATGTCTAGGGATTTGTTTGCCACTAGGGCAGACTTCCACACCCTATGCCCAAAACAGCATGTCGCCCCTCAAATTGTAGCACTCACTGCGGATAAGACTAGACATCTGCAAAAATTTTATGGCTTGAAAAACGTTTGGGCGTTGCCACCGTCGTTTGAGGTAAACAACCTATCCTTCGAGTTGTAACATGATTATATTACCAACTAAGTTATCATCAATACCGTCTTAAAAACCGTGTTTTTTAGGGAGACCTTTTCTGTGGGATGACATTTTATGACTGCTTTGAGAAGTATGGCAAGCAGTGGATGGAACCATACATGGGATTGAAATATGTGAGTAACAAAACTTTGTTGGCTTTCCACTCTTGTGCATAAAAATTACACTACTAACAGATTAATTTATCATTACACAGATTTATGTACCCTTGATGAGTGGGGAGGACCATCACTACCTCATGGTGATATCTTTGGTTGAAGAAGTGATTTACCATCTCGACTCTTATCTTCCACTCGACCAGATCCCACTTAGGCAAGCAAGAATTTCGAAAATGGTGAGTAGCGCCTTAGTTATATGACACTTTTTTTGTTTTGTAAACCAATCTAATAATTAAATTATTCCATTATTAGGCAGAAATATTGAGTCAAATAGTTTCCCACTCAAACTACGGATCAACCTTCGAAGAACTCAACATGCGATTCGACACCTACCCCATCAAGGAAGCAAGAGGAATACCTAATTGTGGAAAGAGGTAAATTATTATTCAAGTTTATTCTCATACTTACATTTTTTTTAATTACTATACATCATTCTAATAGCAACTATCATCTCAATTGACAGTCTGTCTTCGGGACCTTGGGTCCTTGATTGGATGGAGATGGAGTCACTTTTCAACCCAAACATAGTTGGCATGGTGTTTACCTACTTGTCTACTTTATTCACAACAAATTGATTTCAAATTTAATAATCTTAATAACTTTACTAACAAAAGT
The DNA here is from genome assembly GCA_020916435.1 of Oxytropis ochrocephala. Taxonomy (NCBI): domain Eukaryota; kingdom Viridiplantae; phylum Streptophyta; class Magnoliopsida; order Fabales; family Fabaceae; genus Oxytropis; species Oxytropis ochrocephala. The sequence goes on from CM037094.1 coordinate 93,019,236, forward strand.
ATATTAATTTCAGCTCCAAGAAGAGGTAGTCAGGAGGAGAATGGCACTCAACTTGCTTCTTGGCGTCAACAATGAGCTTAGGCACACGATTTCGGAGAGGGCAGAGGCATTTTGGTACAAAATGTCTGTCTGAGGAAGGTGGAATTTCTAGTTAGGAGAAAGTACAGTTTTTTGGAGGTGTTCGGATACAATTCAATTAAGTTTTTTGTATGCCAAACTTTGCTTAACATTTCGTGTTGTAATTGTTGTTCTTCTTGGAAGATGTTACATGGCCAACTTCTTTTGAACAATTTAGGAGGAACGAGAATTCATTGGTTGAGAATTCATTGGTTTTTTCCTACCATTTTGTTGGTCATGTAACATTTTATTATGCTTCATTATAACCAACGTATTAGGACAATATGTTTTCTTTAACATCATTGCATGTTTAAGTTTACAAATCCCTTTCCATTTTTACACCCTTTACATGTGACATATCCCAACTAAATTAACCACATTTTTACAGTACTGGTAGAACCACCGACATATTATAGACTTTCCAACTAGTATCCCAGGAATTGATCCTCCCCCAACGGTATACCGAAAGTGCCATAGTCACTAGTGATTCCAATAGCCTGTGTTCAACTCCTCAGTTGGGCGTTTTTTTAACTATAATTTTCTTAAATATTCATTTTTTAGTCGGCAATTAATACTTCTTTTTTAATGAATTTCTACACAAATTCTTCATTTAACTTTTTGTTGATACCCTATTCATTCATTCATTCAAACATATTCAATGTAGTCATTACCGTATGTTGACAAAAATTATGAAACATTATAAACTATCATAGTCAACATGTGGCCACCCAATAATTTTTTTGGACAAGACTACCAAAATACCATATGCCTCGATTATCCCTTTAAACACAAACACAAGTTCAAAACCAAATCCAATGACACTCCTTAAACATAAAAAATCATTATGCTAATTCATTACTACAAAAGCAATCGTTAAACATAATAAGACTTTGTATCACAGCATCACTTTCTAATGTGCTTCAACCCAATAACCAATCGGAAAACTCCTTGCTTGACTTATTGAAAACTCCAAATTTGATCACTATACTTAACTTCGCCTTAACCAACCTTTCTTCAACAATCAAATTGCACTCTGCATTATATTCAAATGCAACAGTCAAAACAAATTGTATTCATATTAAATTTTTGATATAACGCAAAAAACGAAATCACACAATTCGTACCGTATCAACAAACCCATAGTCAGAATCTTCAAAGCATTCATTCCCATTTGAATCCTTAGGAGTATTGCAATTTTTATCAACAAACCTGCATGAATTCCTATTGTGACCTTTTCTACCACACAAACCACATTTTACTGCCTTCCTTGGTGTCTTCTTTCGTGAATCAGTTGTTTTACCACCACAACCCTTGGGTCGTACTCCAGAAGGATTCTTTACACTAGGAGTATTAATTTGATCAATATCTGTCAACACAACATCCTCACCTCTACGAGCGGCTTCCAACCTCTGTGTGTTTATCGTGACAACCTCAAATGTCCTTCGTAACAGATCAGGCTTACCACACTCCAACGCCGCAATGGCCAGTTTATGACAACGGTCCACCATGCTCTTGTACTGACTAATCTTTGTTGGATCATGCCTCCCACGATTTAACATGTTATCAACACCAATAAAGTCTTTGGCTCCCTTTGTCCAACGCTTCAACACAATACAATCTGGAAGGTGCACAATGTCAAGGTACCAAATAATATACAACAAATGTTCACAAGGAATACCCAACGATTCCAACCTTAAACATGAACACTTAAATTCCATGTTCATTGGAATGTAAGATACACGCCACTCATATCCCTCTTTGCGGTACTTAACAACAGTGTATATGAATTCAGTTTCTGTTTCTTCAAAACCAACCACCCTACAAGCATAAACCTTTTGAAGTGTTGCAACAAAAACACTAAACATCTCTCTTGTATATAACTCAGAAGCAGACCTTTCTAAAGATTTAAACTGTGTTTGCAGAACTGGCTCACCGTGTGAAGAAACAAAATCAGCTTCAACTTCCCTAAACCTCATATAGTTCAACCAGCGGACAAAATGTTGTACAATTTCTAACAAATTGTTTTTCAAACTCACATATTTACCAAATTCCGAGTGTAGACCCTCACATCTTGAAGTAGTCCTAAACCCCGCAAAGAATTGACCACGTATGTGTGCAGCTGCCCACATACTTTTTTTAGAATACAACTCCATAACCCAGGCATCATCTTCCAAACCAAGCTCCGTCACCATCTTAGCCCACTTCTTCTCAAACTCATCAGGATCAATATCACCCAACATACAAGGTTTTAACATGGAAACAAACTTAAGATTCTTAACATTACTTACAGCGTTCCGTAGCAAATGCCATGCACATAGACGATGATGAGCATTTGGAAGTACAGTCAAAATGGCTTTCCGCATAGACGGACAACCATCAGTTATAATTGACACAGGACTCTTCCCATCCATAGCTGCCAACAAGTTTTCAAGCAACCACACATAAGTTTCTTCAGATTCATCGGTCACAATTGCAGCCGCAAATATAACACTTTGGTTATGATGATTTACTCCTGAAAAAATAACTAAAGGACACAGGTATTTGTTCTTTTTATATGTCGCATCAAATGCCAAAACATCACCAAACACAGAATAATCCCTCCTAGATGCACCATCAGACCAGAAAAGTTGCTGAAGCCTTCCCTGTTCATTCACAGTATGCTTCCAATAGAACATATCATCATTCAAAGAAAGGCTTTCAAGATATTCCAACACGGCCGTTGCATCGGACGTTTGAATTCTCTTCTGCTTCGTTTGCTCATTGTACATGTCCCGTTTAATAAACCCAACTCTATCAAACCCACCGAGCTGCGCAGCAAACAAGCCATATATGTTAGTAGTCTTGATCCGACACTCCTCATCATATTCATCTGATATTTGTCATATTCATTAATTCTTCTATGCCCCGGTAACAAACCCGTCCACTTCTCTAGCACCATCGTATGGTTGTGTACATCTTTCAAATACTTTATATACCATCGACCAGACAATGCATCCACATGTACAACACATTTTGCCTCACACCCACATCTAGTCTCACTCTTGCTTTTCTAATGCGATCATCCCTATTTGGTCTTCTTCTCCTATGACCTTCCTTGTGGCATACAAATGTCTGCTATGCGTTAATTCTCCGCTACTACGATTCCTCAACAACCTACATTTTCAAAAAAATCCAACCATGCTACCATACGGTTGTAGAACATAAAGGCAACATTTAAATCTGGAAAGTGAAACTTTAAAATGCTATCCTCACATGCCAATTTCTGCAAATTAACCTTCACTAAATCATCCTCACAGTCAATTGAACATTCATCATCAAAAGTCAATCCCTCAGCTGCATTATCGCTCATATCAAAGTCATCTTCAAATCCCTTGTTTTCTGAGTCATCACTAGAGGACATGTTTACCTAAACATTTAAAATCCACTTACTTTACTAATTAAATCAACTAACACGAAAACATTTTGTTTTGAATAAAAAAATTTTGTTCTAATAACAAACCTGGATTTCGTTCCCTTCAAAATTATCACCCACAATTTCTGAATTAACCATCTTACATCCAACAAAACACTGCATCATAACAAACCAATCACGACCATCACAACCTTCGTTCAAACTTGCAAAACATATTACTAACATTAACATTCAGAAATAACAAAAAAATAAAATAAATTAAGTACATAAAACGACCAACGTTCATCTCTCAAATAAACAGATCCAAACACACATAAAGAAGTAAATCCTAATTAAAATTTGTTAATGCACCAAATCCAAACCAAGTCAACAAATCCAGTACGTACCTTTTCTTATTACTTCAACCGTCAATCGCAGAAAGAAACTTCCACTACCAAACCGAAACTCTTACCAGATGACACAATATAAAACATAAACAGAGAAGGTAGAAACGACTGAAACCGATCTACAACCCCATCAACAACATTCACTCAAGATGGAAGAGGATGAAGTGTGAATGCAAGATGGACATTCAACTTTAGAGCTATGGTGTTCTACAAAAAAGAGACAGAGAAAAGGGAAATATGTGTGCATTTAAGAGACAAACAAAAAAATCTTACTCATTTAACTGAATTTTGTTTTTTATATTTATTGTTAAAAAACAAAAAGGGTCAGTTTTAAGATTTGGAAAGTTTTGGGGCAATCTCGTAATTTACGCTTCTTACCTACCGAAACTGGGAAACCTGTTGCTGCAGGTCAAAAGTGGTTGTGTATAGGTACACAACTAAAGCTGTTTGTGGACGTTAAAACCCACCCTTATGGTTACTTTCTTTTACTCGGACTAGAATAGAATATCGCGTGATTACTTTATTTTGTTCTGCAAACGAAAAGAAAGGGAAAAATAGTCAATAAACAAACGCATACGAAATTTGGTCTACTTAGTAAGGTTCTATCTCACATCTTATTATAGGATATGAGTTCAAATCCTGCTGATGATGCAAAATCCTCGTTTCAAAGATAATATCCAAAATAAAAGGCTTCAACCTGTTCACAATGATTTTGGTAAGCACTTTGTACAAAGTTGTTAAATGTGTTACTCAATACTGGCCGATCTCTCTAAGAATAAAATTTAAGTGAAACCAAAAGTGTGCTAAAGAAAAAAGGTGTTAAAAATAATGATGCTACCATTTCTCTTACGCAATACACTCTCTAATAATCATTTTTTGACATACTCTCTACTATTAATCGAAATTCAAATGAATCTCACAAAACTTTGTGAATCTCATATAAATTTAGTAAGACTTACATTAAGAGACGTGATAAAAACGGCATTTGATTTCAGATGCTTGCGCTTACTGTAAAATTTTACGAATCTATCAAATGTATCAAAGTTTATTGTGATTTGAATAACAGCACGCGATTGTAACTAGGAATTTAGGAATATTAAAAATAGTAGGTAAAGTTCTGCAGTTGCATATGGTAAAGGCCAACACTGATAAAAAAAAAATACGGTAAAGGCCAACTAATTACACGATGATAGGGAAAACCTATATGATATATTGATATGAAATAGATTTGGTTGTAATTATTAATAGCAAAACTAATAATATCCCTTGTAATAATAATATAAGCAATTGTCCGAATCTTTTCAGACTCTAATGTGAAGGAATATATTCATATGTATAAGTTGCATTTTAATAATCTTTTGAAATTAAAATATTAGCTGCTTGGGACTTAAAAAACCCGTTTCGAACTTCAATTCTTAAATTCGGCCTAAAAACTATTGTATAATTCCTTGATTTCGTTGTCTGAGTGTGGCGTTGTTTTGTTCGTTGTCTTAGTGCGATGTCGTTTGTATCTTTGTCATGTTTGGTTTGATTTAGATTAATAGATCAACTTCGAATTCGATCCATTACAAATTCTTCAATCAAAGACTTCGGCGTCAACATTACAAATCCCATTGCATGGGTAGTTCGATCACTTTGATTTTGTCATATTCTTAGACATTTTTCCATTTTATACTATTAACCTAAGTAACGTTGCATATTAGCCTTTTCGGTTTTAGCAATGTTAAATTTGTATTGTTTTTTATGTATTCTACGAATTTGAATAAGCACTTTGTTTAATTTTACCAATATTAACCTAGGCATTTTGTTTTAATTTGTTTTTTTCCGGATTTAGCAATGCTAAATGTTCTTATTTTATTTACTAAAATAAAGAAATCTAATTCCTTAACTCTAAATTTAACTTAGAACTAATCGTCAAATTAGTCTTTAAGTTTACACACATTTTTTTATTTAGCCCATAAGTATAGCCTCTTATATGGATTTAGGGCAGACATGTCATGTTTAATTCAACCTAAATACTATCGTATAATGAGTTTTAAAATAAATAAAAATGGTTAAAAAAGCCACATATTTTACAAACAGAGTTTCATTTGACACATTAGCATTTTACAAACAAAGTTAGTAACAAAAGGACTTAAATGAAAACGCGTGTTCTTGCAAGGACTAAAACTGAATGACCTTATATTTGTAGGGATCAAAAACCTATTTAAGCCTTTTTAGAAATATATTTGAAAGCTTTCACAAATGTTAGGGGCTACTTATTATTTTATATATACTTTAGGATGAAATAGAAAAGAAAATGTAAGTTTAAGAGCTAAAGTGAGAGTTTAGTCTTTACGTAAAATTTTAAACAAAGTCAAAGTCAAACTTATACATGAAAATAAGTGAAGTTTTTTATTTCTCAATAGTCCTTGGCAAAAAGCGGCATAAATTGCATTTTTTGATCAATTCATTAAGAAAAACTAAAAGCTCTACAAAAGATAAACACTAACTATGGAGCATCAAAATATTGGTGGAAGCAAGAAATATTCCAGCATCAAAATTGACCAATGGAGTTTAACACATATTGATCAACATGATGATGAAATCATCACAATTAAGAATAGCGTAAGTAAGTGCTATCCTCCTCATCATTTACCTCAGATACCAAATTCCACATGCATCGCATTCCCTCCCGTAGCATACATTATTTCAGTTCAAGCTGTTGTTGTAAGATATTGATGAAATTATTCATTGCATTCCTCTCAAGTGCCAATCCAACCTCAATTCCACCTTCTCCATCTCTACAATCAGAGAGAGAAATAGAACCCAGTCGATCAAGATGCACAGAATCAGTCTTCTTAGTCTTCCCCCACCCAAAATCAGTCTCATACACTCCCAATTTTGGTGACCCTGCAACCACTACAACAGATTGACCCGGTTTCCCTATTTCTCTATAATGAGACATCAAACTTTCGGCTCCACTAAAAACATCATTCTTAAAATCCATAACCTTCCTCCCAATAGCATTTGCTGCCACAACCATCCCATTATTATTTGTTGTCCCCACTAGCTCACCCTTCTTGACAACCGCAGTAAGAGATGCCACGCAATTCCCAAAGTAGTTTGAAGGTAACGAAAGTTGTGGATGATCACGACAATCTGCACTGAAAACAAAGTAGCAGAGTTTCTGTTCATCACCACCTTTGCTCTTCTCTGATTTTATCATGCTAACCCAAATCAAAGAACATGTTACCACAAAGGTTGACACGTGCGGCACGTATCCAACACACTTCTTCTTCAGTTTCTCAATTTGTTCACGACTCAACACAATAGTGGTACGTACCTTGTTCGTATTAACATCTCGCACGAAGGTTTCCGAATTAGTAGAATCTTGTAGTTCACATAAGTAGATGAGTTTAAGACCCTTTGGGTCTTTAACCTTCTCCCTTTCATGGGAAGGAAGAGACATAGGAATATTCAGATCAGTGTTTCCTTTCGCTTTGGAAAGAGAGGCCCAATACTTGATGAAGTGGTGAAGAGATTTACCATCGCCGACGATGTGGTCGAAGGTGAGGGAAATGGAGAAACCAGAGTTAGGTAGAAGAGTGAGTTGAATGGCCATGAGAGGGATGACACGTGTACCGTCGTGCTCTGTACGAGGTGGAGACAAGGTTGGAACGAGAGGGTGCCAGTTTGTGGCATCCTGTGAATCGGATACGAGGAGGTTGAAGTCTGCAGGGGATTCAGCGACGGTGAAGGAGAGAGAGTCGCCGTCGAGGTAGCGTATGTAAGGGTGTTGGTGGTGGGTGTTTGGAGGGACTATAAGATTGGAGGCGTAGGGGAAGAAGTGGTGGAGGGTGAGGGAGAGGGAGTGTTTGAGAATTGGAAGTGCTGTTTGGAGAAAGTGGGGAGTAGGATGGGGAAAGTGGAAGAAGAAGATGCGTTGGATGGTGAGGCAGTGAAACCATGGAATATCGAAGAAGGTAAGGGGAAGGGTGGTTGGGGAGGGAAGTAAACCAGGTGGTGGTCCAATTCCACACTGCTCAATCACCTTCACTGCGACTTCATGGTTGTTCTCATGAGCCATGTGTATGTGAAATGGTTGATAGAAAAGCGTGTGATTGTTGAATTCTAGTGGGAGGGAGAAGAAGAAGAGGAAGAAGAGGAGGAAGGTAGGGATACTTAATTACTTAACTTTGAATTTGTTGCCCACTTGTTGTTTGTCCCCGCCGCCATCAGTTGGAATGGCAAAGAATCGTTTGACCATATTTTGAACACCAAACAATCAATTTGGGACAAATTGATTTTGCTAAAACAACAAATAATTTAGGATGGAGGGAGTAGTAGGATTTCTTGTATGAATGCATATCATTTGAGGTACTGATATTGTTAGAAGTGGGATACTATAAAGTTTTGATGCTAGCATATTTGAATTATGGATTTTCTGTAGAAATATTTTGCCATTCTTCTGTTTCTCTTGTCTCTAATGCTGAGATTTCCTTTGAAGTGCTGGCATAGTTAGTACGTAGGGGTGTTCGCGGTGTGGTTTGGTTCGATTTTGAGACAAAAAGTGAATCGAACGCAAGATAAAATCACATGTGGTTTGGTTTAGTTCGGTTGACTTCCTAAAATAAAACCAAACCAATGCGGTTTGGATTGATTCGGTTTTTTCCAAGACAAAACATAATTTAATTAACTAATATAAAAAAATGACTAACATAAATCTTTAAGAAAAAATCTACTCAAATATATGTAGTATATAAATTACTCTCTTTTAATTCTTTTAAGATTCCTGAGACAATGTTTAAATGAATTTGAATTAAATACTTTATTGTAATTTTAAAATATAGCATAACATTAAGAATTGTTTGTAAGTGAGTCAAAGAATTAATTGGATTTAGGCTAGTAAGTAAGTGAGAGTTGAGTTTTAGTTGTATTTGGGCTAGTAAGTTAGTAAGAAAGGTGTAAGTTAATTAGCCTTAGTGTTACTTGCAGTTTGGATTGGTTTGGTTTCTGTAATCAAAATCGCAAACCAAACCGAACCGCGTGGTGCAATGAAAAAATAAACCGAACCAAACCAATAAGAAGCGGTTTTTTGCGATTTTCGGTTTGTTTTGGTTCAGTTTGCGATTTTCTATTAGTTTGGTTCAGTTTTGAACACCCCTAGTTAGTAGGGGGATAAAATAAGTGTTAGAAGCTTGAATCCTCGGGACATACAGTGTTGTTGACTTTGTTTTGTATGAAGGCACTTTATCACCCTAAATCAAATCTGTTAGTTCGGTCACCATGATCCTAACTGGTTCGGTTGACTTAGTCCGAATTGGTTTGGCTGACATTGTCCGAACGGGTTTAAATAACAACTTTGAAGGTGTGTCTCAAAAAAAACTTGTTCAGTTGCTCCTGACCGAACTGGTTTGGATGCACGCGTCCGAACCGGTGAATTTTTTTGAAAAAAAGACGCGTTGTCATTTCATTAATGGCCTTTTAGTCTTTTCGCAAGGTTATGGGGTGTTTTCTGAGTAGGAGGGGTGTGGAAAAGCAGTGACCAAAACAAATAATCAAACAGTAACCCACTTGATAGTAATCAGCCCAATAATTCAATAGAAGAGAATCAGCCCAATGAAGCTATGGGGGGAGATCCACGGCCTAAGAGGGAGAATAGAAGGCCAAACATTTACAAGACTAGTGTAAGGAGGATAGACATATTCCTTGCTGATGCTAGCTTTTTAATTTGTTTTGCTTTTCCCACTCCCCCTCCTACTCTTTCACACCCCTTAACAATTTTTATTCCAAAAATAACCTTGCGTGAAACGCTGAGTTCACGTGTTTAATGACTGTTCGAATGACGTTGTTCGATATGTGAACAAAATAAAATTGGTGAATGTGGTGTGAGGGTCCATTATTTGTTGCCTCGATTAACAGCATACGAACGAAATAAAATAAGGCGTTCGAACAAGGTTATGCGAACATGTTCGAGTGACCCCATTCGAACAGGTTAAAATACGCACAAGAGGATGTGAAGTCAATTTTGGCTGACCTTTTGGTCATTTCACACCCTTATTGGGTGTGTTTTGAGTAGGAGGGGGAGTGGGAAAAGCAAAACCCTTTAATTTTACCTATAGCATACAGCTTTGTTTTTAGGTTTTTTTACCCCCACCAAAAATAAAAATTCAATTTTACCCCTACAAAAATGCACTACAAAATTACCTTATGTGCCACATAAATCTGTTTTGGTCAAAAATGGCCAACAGATTTAAGATACTTCCGTGGGAATGTTTTTGTGGCCGTCGGAATTATCTATTAAACAAGTAATTCCGTAGTTGAACATTAAGCCAACGGAATTACCTGTTCAGTAGATAATCCCGGCGGCCAAAAAATGACTACGAATTTATCTTGATTTTGAGGTAAATCTGTTAACGAAAATGGCCAAATCTAACTGTCAGTATCCCACCGACAATTTCAATCAACGGTTAGAATTACTAGGTATTAAATAAACATTTTGTATCCATTACAGTTGTCTATAAATATGTTTCTAACATTTCACTCAGTTTCACACAAAACACTCTACCCCACCCATATTTTTGCTTCATCTTCTCCGCTTCTTCACAAACACCCTCAACCCACTCGCTGAAATGGAATGACAATTGTGCCCAACCCAGTACTCAAATGACAAATTTCTTACCGCCCTTCATTACGGTGGAACTGTCACCACCAGGGAAGATGGTGTTGTGTTTCATTGTCGTAAGGCTATATTCTGTAGGCTGAATAAGGACATTACAGTCACACTGTTGAAGGAAAAGGCAGAGAAGAAGGTTCATCCAGAGGGAGAGTGGCGTAAAGACGTAAGTCGTTTACGTTACCGCAAGTACAGTTGTGGAGATGACGGGACTGTTTGTTATTCAACTATGGAGATCTGAAGCGACGACGACATTCGCGCAATGATGGAAGCTCATGCTAATGTTCCAATGGGACGTAGTATCTTGGAGCTGTATGTGGACACGATCCGCACTCCGGAAGAGGTCATTTATCTTCTAGAACAGGGACTACCCAAATAATCGCTAGTTTCGTAGTTGTTTCCTTATGTTGCTTTTTACCCCTTTGATGTCTTTTGTGTTTGATGAACGATTACGCTTTCTAATAAAAAACTTTTTGTCTAATTTAAATATCACCGAAATATAAATTACTAAGTACTAAATAAACATAAATATCCATACAAATAAGTCATAAATATCCATACACCAGTTTGCAAAATTATTGAAACAAAGATATAACAGTTTTAATTAAGCACTGGTCACAACACTCTCATCATCATCGCTTCCATCATCACCGGATACATAACCGGCAAGGAATTCCTAGTAATCAGAATCAGTAGAGTCAGAACTAGCGTCATCTACTAGGGGCAATAATCTGGTCAGATTGAAACGGCCAATCGGAGTATATGAAATTCTTACTCGAACATTGTCCACACACCCCATATACATTGCATATGCCCTGCGTATCAACCTGCAGCTTCTCAGTACTTCTAACGACACAAGCAGGAAAAAAAATACGGCGAACATCAGAAGTTACATGGACAAGAATAGGCAGATCCACCATCTGATAAATATGGTGTGGAATTTGGATCCTCTCAACATGTCGTTCGATGACAGTTACGAATTCCATAGCTGCAAAACAGAACATTGGTCAGTTGTCTATTAGGAAAAAAAATAAATCAAAATGGAATTATTTCAAAAAAAAAAACATAATTCTCTCTTAAACAATACCTTCCATCAATAAGGGGTCAACAAACATATATCAGAAAAAATGAATATTTAACAAAGATAACAATAATTTTTTATAAGTTAGAGTGATTAAAGGCTAAATTACACTAGAGGTCCTTTAAGTTATTTAATTGTAACAAGTTAGTCCTTTAAGTTTTTTTCGTACCACGTAGGTCCTTTAAGTTATTTAATTGTAACAAGTTGGTTCTTTAAGTTTTTTCCGTAGCACTTAGGTCCTTTAAGTTACAAAACGTTTACACCCCAAACCCAAGTTTGATATTAAAAACAGACTAACGGTGTAAACCTTTTTTAACTTAAAGGACCTAAGTGGTACGAAAAAAACTTAAAGTGACCAACTTGTTACAACTAAATAACTTTAATGATCTAAGTGGTACGAAAAAAACTTAAAAGATCAACTTGTTACAACTAAATAACTTAAAGGACCTCTGGTGTATTTTAGTCGTGATTAAATTAGCAATCGGTAAGCTAGGAAAACTCAAAATGTCAAAGATTAAGAGCAATGCCTTCCATGATCTGAAAAGGTGGAGACAATATGTCATAGATTGCATTATAGCCTGAAAATGAAAACAATGGATGTTTTCCTTCACTTGTGGAAATTTTGTTGGAGTTGGTTGCTGTCATCTCTGTATCTTTGATAAGCTAGCTTTGCGGGTCTAGCTGTCAATTACAGGTTAACAAATTTTGGTTTCAGGAGAATCAATATAATCAATCATTACCAATTCACTATACAATATCAGTAGTAGGTTTGATTCCGGACGAACTACATATGTGTGCATAGTGCATAATATGGTTTAGCCCAGCCCAGCCCAGTGCAAACGAAAAATACGATTTAGGCCAGACAATTTAGTTCAGCTGGTTGCTGATCAATATTAACATTCAATCCAGACCATACACACAGTAAAATAAAAGTTTCACTCTGCACTTGCAATTGCATGTTTAGCATATGTGAAAATTGGTTGGTGACACAGGATTACAAGAACTAGCGCAAACATGCAACGGCTAGCTGAAACTATTTTATGGTATTAGGCTATTAGCACCATTAATTATATTGTAAAACTTAAAGAGCCTTAGTTTATATTACTAAATCAATCAGAGAATGATATTGTAATTTCGCAATGAAAATATGGCTTAGATACATTTGAAGAAACTGCATGATCAATTAACACACACATTGACACAACTATGAATTCAAACACTAAACTATTACCAAATCAAATGGAGCAATGCCTTATTTAGACCAACTTTTTAAACACCATTCTCATAACTAGATTCCAAATAGCTTCTCGTTTCTAAAGCCACTTGACCCACAAACTAGTTGCTTCACTAATCACAATCTCATAAACCAAATCTTTAAACACAACTCTCTCAACATGCAACAAAACCCCGGCGGGAATTCCACATGCATCATATGTTCCCGTAGTTGCAATCAACATTTTAGTAAATCCCCTTCATGTAAGTACAATATTATCAAGCTGTTGCTGCAAGATATTGATGAAATTAGTCATTGCATTCCTTTCAAGTGCAAATCCAACCTCAATTCCACCATCTCTGTCTCTACAATCAGAGAGTGAAAAAGATCCCAATCGATCAAGATGCACGGAATCAGACTTCTTAGGCTTCCCCCACCCAAAATCAGTCTCATACACACCTAGTTTTGGTGACCCTGTAGCCGACACAACAGAATGACCCATCATTTCTCTAAGACTAGACATCCATGTTTCAGCTCCATTCAAAGCATCATTCTTAAAACCCTTAACATTCCTCTCAATAGCATTTACCGCCACAACCATTCCATTATTTGTTGTTCCCAGTAACTCATTCCTTTTCAAACTCACCATACGACATGCAACACAATTCCCAAAGTAGTTTGTAGGTATCGAAAGTTGTGGGTGATCACGACAATCGGCACCGAAAATGAAGTAGCAGAGTTTTTCATCATCATCATCATCGTTACCTTTCCTCTCTTCAGATTTTAGCATGCAAACCCAAATCAAAGAACACGTTACCACAAAGGTTGACACGTGCGGCTCGTATTCATTACACGTGAGAGCCACCGTCATCCACTTCTTCAGTTTCTCAACCTTTTCACGACTCAATACAATAGTGCCACGTACTACATTATTAATGCTAGCATTAACGTCGTCGTGAAGATCCGAAACTGAATCTCGTGACGGTGGCGGTGGTGGTAGCTGTCCTAAGAAGATGAGTTTAAGGTCCTTTGGATCTTTAACCTTGTCCCTTTCATGAGAAGGAAGAGACATGGGAAGATCTATAGTGTTTCCTTTTGATTTGGAAAGAGAGGCCCAATACTTGATGAAATGGTGAAGAGATTTACCATCACCGGCGACGTGGTGGAAAGTGAGGGAAATAGAGAAACCAGAGTTAGGTAGAAGAGTTAGTTGAATGGCCATGAGAGGGATGACACGTGTACCGTCGTGCTCCGTACGAGGTGGTGGCAATGTTGGAACAAGAGGGTGCCAGTTAATGGCGTCTTGTGAATCGGATACGAGGAGGTTGAAGTCGGCGGGGGACTCGGCAACGGTGAAGGAGAGAGAGTCACCGTCGAGGTAGCGTATGTAAGGGTGGGAATTGGGAGGGAGGATGAGATTGGAGGCGTAGGGGAAGAAGTGGTGGAGGGTGAGGGAGAGGGAATGTTTGAGAGTTGGAAGTGCTGTTTGGAGGAAATGGTGAGTGGGATGAGGAAAGTGGAAGAAGAAGATACGTTGGATGAGAGGGAAGGGAAACCATGGAATGTCGAAGAAAGTGAGTGGAAGGGTGGTTGGGGAGGGAAGTGAACCAGGTGATGGTCCAACTCCACATTGCTCTATCAACCTCACTTCATGTACACATCTTTGACTTGAATTTTGGTTGAAAAAGGACGGAGACATGGAGTAGACTCTCTCCTTGTTGACTTGAATTCTGGTGGGACAAGGAGGATCCATTACTCAATTTGGAATATGTTCTCTACATATGTAACTACCCATTTTTGTGAAGTGAAGATGAAGTCGTTGATAGAAAGAGACTGACTGGTTGCTGATGCATATATGGCTTGCATTATCTATTTTATACTCCCAATGTCATTCAGCTAAAAAAAAAATTCACCCAAAAATAGTTAAAAACTATTTTACAACACTAATTAACTACCGTAAGTTTTTAGACTATTAACGACGTAACCCATTAACCAAATTTTTACTCAATGACTTAGAAATTTGTGAAAAGACATGTTGGTTAATGATCTAAAAAATATGCTTAATTGATGTTATAAATTAGTTTTTTGTTATTTTTGACTAGAAGTTTTTGACTAAATAACATTACTCATTTTATACACAAAAAATAAAGAGATCGACAAACCGACAATAAAAAAAAGAAAATACCAAATGGCTTAACTACACTTTTGGTCTTCTATTAGGATTCACTCACAATATCACTCACTAATCCTACCTGGAATGACACGTACTGCATGTTGAATTTTAAAATAAAACACATTTGTTTTGCTAAATTAGAAAGAACCACTTTATCTTCTTCCATCTAGACCCACCTAACTTCATCATTTTTTTTGGGTTAAAAATAATATGATTTAAATATGTTTTCCGTCCCTACAAATATAATTGTTTCCCAAATAAGTCCCTACAATTTCTATTTAAAATGAAGCCCTGAAAATTTTTATTTTTAAATATGTCATTCTGTTAACTCTCTATTAGTCATCTACTGTTGTGACTAACAGAGTTACACGTTGGTTGTGACACGTATTTAAAATTTTATTCTAATTATCTGATGCGGAATAACAAGTCAGATCTAAGAGGAGAAGGGTGCTAGGGGTTCATTCATCATTTCTCATTTGTTTCTAACTTTGGATTGGAAGGCTTCGAAACCCAAAGAGGAGACACTAGGATTTTTGTGTTCTCTATGTTCGAAGCTTGACGAAGGACGAAGACGAATAAGGAAACAAAAGTGTGAAGGTGAGGCGGCGACAGTAAACATTTGTGAAGGCGACGGTGAACGACTAGGGCATGCGAAGGCGAAACTTCTATTTGATTTGCAAACAGGACAATACTGGACTGGACAGCACTAGACAAGCTTTTTGTCTAGTGCATTGTTTGGTGAACAATGGACAACACAAGCAAAAAAATGTAAATTTTGCTATAATTCTCTTTCTAATGTTTATATGATTTTATATAACATATATTATAATGTAATTAAAAAATTATAAAGAAAACGTACGGCGGAGAAGATGAAAGGGAGAGAGGCCATGAGATAAGAATATACAAAAGAGATAAGAGGTAGAGAGGGGGAGAGAACGAGAGATGAAGGAGATAGAGATGATAATGTATTAGAGAGGTAGAGAAAAAGATAGAGAAGAATGGGATGGGAGAGGGAGGGAGGGAGAGAGAGAGAGGGGGGAGGGAGAATAGAGTAGAGAGAAAAATTATTGAATAGGAAATAAAAATAATATTTTGGTATTTTTTGACTGGTCAGAAAGTTGTACTGCGAGACCAAAAGTTGTGTTGTGGTTTTGTGAGGTATAGGAATTTGGGTCTTTGTACAGTACTGTGAACAATTTTCAAATCAAACAGGGTACAATTGGACTTGTCTGGTCCAGTCCCTTACTGCTTAGCGAATCATAGGTGAAGGTAAACTAACCGCATTTGTAAATCCTCTCATTTTGGTGTTTCGTTGCTGGTGTTATTGCAAAACTTAGTGTTTTTATATATTAGGTTTTCAAGGTTTCATTCCAAGAACCAAGAATAACATGATGAACCCACTTCTACAATGCTCTCAAGCTCTCACGCCTCACACCTCTCTTTGACTCTCACGGCTCTAGCTTTTGCAAATAGAGAAAATGATGTCACATTCATCAAAGTCTACAGAATTACAATGAGTGAAGTAGTATTTATACGTTGGGTCTAATGGATCCTAAGCCTACCACTTATTAGTCTACTAAGAAAGAAAATAAGGCCCACGACCACAATTAACCCTATTAGGTCATAGCCTCTACTCAAAGCCCATTACAATTATGAACATAATTACAAGTTCATAGGAAACACTAGAGATTGGATATTCTAGAGATTTCCTAAAGGTAGCCTTGATGACCTATAATGTTCCCAAGTCTTAATTGATAGGGTGAGCACATTAAAGTATATTCCCTTAAGTTTGATTCTTCTTTTTAATCTTTTAGCTTTGTTCCTTGTGACTTACATCAAAGCGCTCATGAGTAGGTTAGTCATTTGTTGATGTAGAACTCCTTTGTGTTGGTTTGAAGTAGGAAAAAGAAGACTTCTGGGATAGACTTGGTACATGAGACCACCGAGAAGATTCATATTATCCAGGATAGAATTAAAGCAGTTTAGAGTAGACAGAAAAGTTATGCTGATAAGAGGACTATACCATTGGTATTGGTGGAGCCCTACGAGCTAAAAAGCTTAGTCCCAGGTTTATAGGTCCTTTTCAGATTATTGAAAGGATTAGACTTGTTAACTGCTCATTGTATCGCTTTACGTCCATCTTTATCAAATCTTCATAATGTCTTTCATGTGTCTCAACTTCGAAAGTATATTCCCGATCTTCTTCAACCTTTAAACTTTGAATTAGTCAATCTCCCTTCCGAACTCACTTTTCAACCTTATCCGGTGCAAATTGTGGATCATAGTATGAAGCACTTAGGACCAAGACCATTCCTTTGTTAAGGTAGTTTAGGAAGATCTACACCCGATGAAGCAACTTGGGAACTTGAAGAGGAAATGATCAACCAATTCCTTTATCTTTTTTGAATAGGTAAGACTTGACTAAATTTTTTAGGACAATTTTTTTTCCAAGTTGGTGTGTAATGTAATACCCAAAGTAATGAAATATTACTTTGAATATTTCATTGGTTATCGCCTTCATATAATTGAAATATTTGAATATTTGATTGATTATATTATCTATTATTGAATTTTTGTGATATTTATTGAGTCGTTAGAATCATGTTAGTCTAGAGTTACCCCTGTTTTAGCAAATAAGAAATAAAACCAATAGTAGGGGGGTTGGTCTCATGTTTTTTTTACTACAACATCCTTACCTCCAACTCAGTTCTATTTAGGGCCCATGCTTCGTACAAACCCCCCTCCCCCCGGCTACTCACTAGAACCCCTTTTTGGTGTGAAAAGACAAAAAACCCTTACTGAAATTTGGTTTTTTTTTTTTTAAAGATTATGCACGGTTCGGCGCACGGTTGATCGAACTTGATCGAATCTCGCTGCGCCGAACCAGTCAAAATTTACTCAGACACCCCAAATTATGTTTTGACTAGGTTCGACCAAGCGTGTGCCGATCCAAATCGATCAGCCGTGCGCCGAACCCTCTCCGCCGTCCAGTCAACGACTAAATTTTTGAATTCTCCCCAACGGTTATAAGTTTAACGGTTTCGATTGTTTTAAATCAACGGCTCACGTTCGATCACACCTATTATAGATAAGTGCAAGTCATACAAACCCAAAAAGTCTAAAAAAATAAATCATGCAATGAAAAAATCGAATCGTTAAAAATCAGTTAAAATTAAATAACTAGTGTTAGCCATATAGTGTTAGTAAAGAATAAATCAAATCGTTAAAAATCAGTTAAAATTAAACAACTAGTGTTAGCCATACTAGTGTTAGCAAAGAATAAATCGAATCGTTAAAAATCAGTTAAAATTAAACAACTCAGCATCCAGCAACAATCAGGGAGGTTCGACCCTGCCAAGTGCGAACCGGTTCGTTGCACGCATGGTCGAACCACGCTTAACAGGTTCGGCGCACACATGGCCGAACCGTAGTTAATGTTAAAAAAATGTTTTAAATTCAGGGGTATTTTGGGAATAAAGGGTGGCATGTGGGTTCTAGTGAGTAGCTAGGGGGTTCTAAGAATCACGGGCCCTATTTAGCTTTCAGTACGTGACGCCAAATATGGTTTGGGTTTTTTTTTGGACCCCCACCCTCTCCCCTTAAACCCCCACCCACACTGAAATCCCCAAAATGCCCTTTGTTTTCTATTTTTTTTTTAAAAAGGCTCATCGTATATATGTCATTTGGGACATATATACGATGTCTTAAAATTACACATCGTATATATGTCCCAAATGACATATATACGATGAGCCTTAAATTTGTTTTTTTTTTTATTTGTAAAAAAAAATTTAACGGTCATGATTTCACTTTCGAAGTTGATCAACGGTATAGATTGCACGACAAAATCAACGGTTGATAATCTTTTACCTCATCTATAAATACTCACTCCCACCATCACTATATTTTCACACCAAAATTTCAACTTCCTCCTTCTCTCACACATCACAACTGAAGATGATGCAAGCTTCGCTAATGTCATACTACGAGCCTTCTTCCTCACTCTCGCTCATTCTAATATGGGGTTTCTTTGATCATCGGGCATCATCTTGAAAGATGATGGTATAAGTTTCGATGGGAGAGATGTTGTATCGTGTAGGTTAAAACACAATATATCATTTCTTCGCTCTTGCCGAAACTACCGCGGATGGTTCAACCAGAGAACGACGCGAGCATGAGATAATTCGTATTGTTTATCTGAAACCGGAATGGATGATGGAGGTCTTCACCGTCCGCTGCCGTTGATGTCAACACCGAGGATGACCTCTCGGCGGATGATGTCCAATCATATTATCTTTAAATGGAAGAGTTACATTCATCTCATGCGCGAAACCGTAGGACCGTCATCGGTGAGATCCTTCGTCGATTAACTCCACCAAATTTCATGAGTTTCTATTGTATTTTATTTTTATCTGTCTATTTTTATTCAAGTTGTTTATGTTTTATCGCTTGTGTAACTTTGTTTTATCGAATCAATGAAATCAAAAATTCATGGAAACTCGTAAAATAAATAAAACATCCGAAAAAAGTTAATAATAAAGTGCCAATATAATATCAAATACATCAAAAACAAATAAAAATCCCTAACGGCGTCCCCTCGTCCCTCGCCCCCGCTGCCTAAGCTCCCACCCACATCATCCGGTCTTTGCCATCCCCACCAGCCTATGGAGTGTCCGATACGCCGGACTGCCATGCGCGATGTCGCCATCACGAATCCCCTTTCTACAAGCGGCCACAACCTCCCTAATCCAGTCAAGATCGTCGTAGCGTAGCTCAGGGGAGGGTGTCCAGGCCTGAGCTCTACGTGATGGTGGAGCCGGTAATAGTCTGGGGATAGAAGCCCGAACGTACCTGATGACTCATATTTATATGAGTTATTTATGCCCTTATCCATGCAAATCAAGTAAGTTCTCAAGTAATATTAGTGTCTTATTACTCTAATTAGTATAGTTGAAGGAAAAGAAGGGTTAAATTCTGTTTTGAGTGAACTCGGCACATCTGGTGCCGTTTTGAGCATTTTGACTTGTTTTGTGAGTGTGCAGTGATAAAGCGCTATAGCGCTTGACGCTATAGCGTCATGAGGGCAGCTAAGCCAAATCTTTGAGCTCGGCAGAGACCTCGGCAACAGGCAGGTCGTCATGAGGGCAGCTCGGCTAAGCCTGCGAAGCAGAAAGTGTATTTCTTTGGCGCCAAGTTCTTCGTTCCATGCCTTGTTTTCAGCGCCCACTATGCAGCTGGAACAACCGGATATTCATGGATTTTATAGGCCACCTGGCGCTGTGTAAGTGGAGCGATAGCTCCAGTGGGTGAATCGGCCATGCCTCCCTTCTGCGCAAATTCTGGGCGCGTGAGCTACTCCAACAACTCCTTCTTCTTTTACAAAAATAGATGCTGGGGATAACAAACGGGATATACACAGAAAGAGTTGGACATTGAGAGTTGGAGACAGAGAGATTTTCTGCATTACTGAACGTTTTAGTTTTCGTTTTTCTTGTAATTTTTCACTTGTTTTTATTCTCGGTATTAACTCAGCGTTGAGTGTCATCACGGTGAATGAGTTGGGAACCTCGGTGTGGATCTTTTGCCACCGGTTCTTCTCATTTCATTTTAAGTAGTATGAATTTTCCAGCTTGTATTGCTTTGATGATGCGAAACATGAGCTAAATACTTTAAGTTGGATTGCTCGGAACTTTGTAACGAACCATTAGTACTGTTGTTATAATATTGCATGCTTTGCGTTTCAATCTTTGTGTTATACTTCTTTCAAACTTGTTTTAGAAATGATCAGCTAAAATAGGTAAATCTGTGGGTTCAGACATGGTCCATGGATAGACTTCAAAGCTTGATATGAACGAAAGTTTATTTAAAGACATTTAAATAGATTTTGCTTCCTCTAGACATAGAAATGCAATAGTTCATAGAGCAAGGGTTGTGGGTTTTTATTATACAGGGGTGAACTTATTTAGAAACCCTGGCGTGAGTGATCCGAAAGGCACAAAAGCAATTGCAACAGCGCTTGACGCTATAGCGTGTAACGTTATAGCGCTGTACTAATTGGGAAGTTACTTAGGAAAGGCAATCCGACTTGTTTCTCTCTCATTCTACAACTCGGCTTTTACTGTTTTCTTAAAACCTTCATTGTTTAACTGATAACCTGTTACTACAAACCTTTGCTACTCGGTCGCTAAGAGCTAGTATCACTTAAACTCTAAAATTAATACCAATCCCTGTGGAGACGAACTGTACTTACTACTTTATTACTTGTTTCGATTGTGTACACTTGCACAACTCGGTTTCTCACAACAAGTTTTTGGCGCCGTTGCCGGGGATTGCATTTAATTTTTATTGTTTAAGAATTCTTGCAATCTTAGTGAAGTTTTACTTTGGTATTTGTTTCGTGTGTGATAGCAGAAACGCTATAGCATATGCCCGCAATGTAACCACCGAATTCGAGCTAGACCACGAGCCCGAGAGAAGATTCGTAAGGTTGAGACAACAAAGAGAGGTTACAACACCTCGGGCTAACCATGTCCGAACACAATATCACTGCAATGTGTAGAGGCACCCTAGGAGGAAGAACTCCTAGTCACTTCTGAGGCGAGAACTCCAAGAGGAGGAAGAACTCCGAGAGGTGGAAGGCAAGGTCCTTTTACGTTCACCGAACCGGGATGAATAATATTGGTATAGAGAAAGGTTCATGAACCTTGGTCCTGATCAGATGGTGAATGACAGAGACAGGCCAATGAGGGACTACGCTGCTTTTGATCCGACCTCAATGGAAACGAGCATCACCCGACCTGTGAATTCGGCCACTCATTTTGAGTTCAAACCGATGATGTTTCAAATGCTCCAAACTCATGGCCAATTCGGAGGATCTACTCAAGAGGATCCATTTGCACATTTGAGAAATTTCTTGGAAGTGTGTAGTAATTTCATCATCCCTGGCGTAAGTGAGGATGCATTTAGACTCAAACTTTTTCCTTATTCTTTAAAAGATAGAGCCAAAGCTTGGTTAAATTCTTTGGAGTCTAATTCCATCACCACTTGGGAGGAAATGACAAAGAAACTTTTAGAAAAATATTTCCCTCCCAACAAGAATGCCAGGATGAGGAATGACATCACATCTTTCAAGCAAAGAGATGGTGAAACATTGCATGAAGCGTGGGAAAGGTGGAAAGAACTACTTAGGAAATGTCCCACCATGGAATTCCGATAGTAATCCAAATGGAAACCTTCTACAATGGGTTGGAAGCACCAACGAGATCTATGTTAGACGCCTCATCTGGAGGTGTGATTTTAAACTCCTCCTACAATGAAGCTTGCGATCTTATAGAGCGTGTTGCAATAAAATGTACTCGTCATGGCCTCTTGAAAGATTAAATCCTCGCCAAAAAGGTAGCTGGGGTCCATGAAGTTAGTGAAGTTTCTGCTCTCTCTGCTCAAGTGGCAACTCTGACTAATATGATCAAGGATCTGAGTACTGCAAACGCTATAGCGCCAAAGGAAGCAACTGCAGCTGCTATTGAACAAGCTCCCTGGAGAAATTAGTTGTGTATATTGCGGGGGAGGTCACCTTTATGAAGAATGCACCACAAATCCAGCTTCTGTGAATTATGTGGGGTACAACAAGGGCAACAACCCCTATTCTAACACCTACAACCCCGGTTGGAAGAACCACCCCAATTTCAGATGGGGGGGAGGTAATACTGCAAACACAAGCGCTAATGCTCCAACTATTCCCCGGTTTTCCAGCTCAACAGAATCAAAGGAAAAATGCTCCAAATTTATAGACAACTCCATGGAATCTTTCTTTGAGGTCTTTTATTAGTGATTGTAAGACAACTATGCACTCCATGAAGCGTCGATAAAGACTTTGGAGAACCAAGTTGGGCAGATTGCTTCTGCTCTCACTCAAAGGCAAAGTGGTGGACTTCCTTCCACTACTGAAACCTCAACATCTCATGCACCAGGTAAAGAACATGTGAAGGCGATAACTCTGAGAAGTGGTAAGGCTGTGAAGGAGGCACCCAAAAGTTCAGGGTCAGGTGTTTCTGAAAAAGAAAAGAATTTTGCTGACGCTATAGCGCCTGACGCTATAGCGGTGGAAAAAACACCGGAACCTAAACTTGGGCCTGAATACCCTCCTCCACCTTATCCTCAAAGGCTAAAAAAAGCACATGAAGACAAGCAGTTCAACAAGTTCTTGGAGGTCCTGAAGCAACTGCACATAAATGTTCCTTTGGTGGAAGCGTTACAGAAAATGCCCAATTATGCCAAGTTTATGAAGGATGTTCTCACAAAGAAGAGACGGCTTGGAGAGTTCGAAACTGTGGCTATGACTGGAGAATGCAGCATGTTAATGCAAAATAAGCTTCCGAGAAAGTTAAAGGATCCTGGTAGCTTCACTATACCCTGCTCCATTGGAGATTTTTATACAGGCCGAGCTTTATGTGACTTAGGAGCAAGTATAAACTTGATGCCTAAGTCTATTTATAAACAATTGGGTATAGGAACTGCCAGACCTACTTCAGTATCCCTTCAACTTGCTGATAGGAGTATTGCCTATCCTGAGGGGATACTAGAAGATGTTTTAATCAAAGTTGACAAATTTGGTTTTCCTGTGGATTTTGTTATTTTGGACTTTGATGCAGATAAGGACATACCAATCATCTTAGGGCGACCATTTTTTCGCTACAGGAAGACACTCATCGACGTGCATAAGGGAGAGTTAACAATGAGGGTTAATGATCAAGAGGTTAAGATTAATGTTCTGAATGCATTAAAGCTCCCTGAAGACAACACTGAAGAATGCTCTTTCGTTGTTTCTCTTGACCAAGTGGTTCAAAAACATTTTCAAAAGACTAATGACCACTTGGGAAAGGTTCTGACAAACGATGAGGAGCCTGAATTGATTGATGAAGGAGTAACTCAAGAAGAGGGGTTGACTGCGAAGGAGGTTTGGGCCAGAAGATATGAGTCACTTGAACAAGAAAACTCAACCCTCAAGAAATGCGTCCCTTCCATTATTCAACCACCAATCCTGGAGCTTAAGGAGTTATCAAGGCACTTGAAGTATGTTTATTTGGGGGAAAATGAGTCTCTGCCTGTAATCATCTCCTCGACTCTCACCAAAGATCAAGAGGATGAGCTCGTTACAATGCTAAAGAAACATAAGAAGGCCATTGGATGGCAAATGGCTGATATCCAGGGGATTAGTCCAACTATCTGCATGCACCGAATTGTTTTGGAGGAGAACTCTAAACACAACATTGAAGGGCAGAGAAGGCTAAACCCGATAATGAAGGAAGTGGTAAAGAAGGAAATTCTCAAGTGGCTAGACACAGGCATTGTTTATCCTATCTCGGATAGTGCATGGGTATCACCTGTGCAATGCGTTCCAAAGAAAGGTGGGGTAACAGTGATCACTAATGACAAGAATGAGTTGATTCCGACGAGGACGGTAACTGGGTGGAGGATCTGCATGGATTACAGAAAGCTGAATAAATCTACAAAGAAGGATCACTTTCCTCTCCCCTTCATTGATCAGATGTTGGACAGGCTTGCAGGTAAGGAATACTATTGCTTTCTAGATGGCTACTCTGGTTACAATCAAATAGCAATAGTGCCTGAGGATCAACACAAAACTACATTCACATGCCCCTATGGTACATTTGCATTTAGAAGAATGCCATTCGGTCTGTGTAATGCACCTGCAACCTTCCAGAGGTGCATGATGTCTATCTTCTCGGACTTCATTGAAAAATCTATGGAGGTCTTTATGGATGACTTCTCGGTGTTTGGGGAGAGTTTCCAACAGTGCCTGACGAACTTAGAAGAAGTCCTGGTAAGGTGCGAAGAGACAAACCTTGTCCTGAATTGGGAAAAGTGCCACTTCATGGTGCAGGAGTGTCATACCCCAATTTTGTCCGACTAGTGGAAAATCAAATAAAATTGTATTTTTGTAAATACCTAATTTTAATAAGTATTTTTCTCATTTTCAAAAAGGCTCAAAAATATGTTTGTTGTACTCGCACATTATTCCAAATCGTGTGCGCGTTATGGCTCTTGTTGCGCGCACGCTCGCGTCTCGTCGCGTACGCAAATTTGCTTTGATACTTATTATCATTATTATTATCCATATATGTTTATTAATTTGTTATATCATTATTTTTATACCAAAATCAGATTCCAAAAATGCTTTTATAAATAGTTTTTTTATATAATAGGTACAAATAGTCAACCTTTGTTGCAAATAATAAAAAGCAAAATTACAAAAAGGAAACAAATTCAAAATGAAAGCCATATGTGTTGCAGTATGCTGCGCATTGTGTTTGGCAGGGAGGATATTTGGAGCCTTAAGCCAAACTTGCCTTCTCCTTGTCTCTTTGGTTGGTTATCATTTGAGGCAAAAACACCACAGCTTTAGCAGCACTACCTCCACCCCTTGTTGCTGCTACCTGCATCCTTCAGAAATTGTCTCCCATGAGTTTTGATATCCTGCTCAACACACTCACCTACACCACAAAAACCCCACTATAAATTCAGACACAGCAGATACATTGAGAAAAAAGAAGGGAACACAAACACACACAGTAACACAACACAGTAACACAAAACACAAACACTGAAAACAAACGCAACACAGAGACACACACAAACACAACACACACAAAACACAAACACAGACACAAAGAAAAACACACAGAGATACACACAAACACAAAGAAAAACACACAGAGATACACACAAACACAAAGAAAAACACACAGAGACACACACAAACACAACACACACAAAACACAAACACGCACACAGAGACACACTCAAATGCACACACAGACAACGAAGGAGAAGAAAAGAAACAGCAAACAGAAATACTAACACAAACACAGTATTAGAACAAACAAGAAAACCAGAACAATTACCTTCACCTTACCCACCTCCATCAGCCTCCCTACATCAAAACCACCACAAAACCCAAAACGCACGCAGCGATCCACAGCGCGCTCTCCCCTCCCAAATCGGGCCGCGCGACGACACCACCGGAGGCCACCACCATCTGCGCCGCAACCCAGAGCAGAACCCTTCGGCCTTCAATCAAAAACGCGACCCTCAACCACCTTCTTCAACAGTCCAACGAGACAACAACGAACTCTCCCACCATCTTCTCCGTCGTCACCCTCGCCGGCGCGACGCCAACCGTCACCGTAGCGCGAGCTTCCGCCGCCAACCTCTCCGCCGCTCTCTCTCTCTCGTCCTCCTCTCTCTCTCTCTCTCTCTCTCTCTCTCTCTCTCTCTCTCTCTCTCTCTCTCTCTCAAAGGAAGGTGGTGGGAACGACGCATGGTGGAAGATGAAACAAGATTAGGGTTCATAAACTAAACCCCTTAGTTTTATTATGCTGTGTATGTTTTGTTGCTTATTTCACTTTAAACCTTTGTTAAAAGTCTGATATTGGTTTAATACTTGTACACCCTCCATTTGATTAGCATACCCCCAAGCCCACTTTCACCTCTTTTTTTTTTCTACAAGCCAGCGCCCCAACAAAAACGAGTTGGGCTTTACCAAGTCCACCCCCTTTCTTAATGTTGCAATCTTTATTTATTTATCTATTTATTATAATATAATACTGATGCTTGCAAATCAATATCTTTTTAAAATCAAACTCTGTTAGTAGTTTTGTGAAGCCTTTGCTTGCATAATTATTAACAGTGAGGTACTAGTGGTGATCACTTGGAGCCTTTGCTCAATTGATCACCGTGAATGCCTAATTTTCCTAAAGATTTTTTTCACTAAACCCAAAAACTTTGTTATTAGTCTTGCGAAGCCTTTGCTTGCATGATTATTAACAATGGAGTGCTAATGGTGGTCACTTGGAGCCTTTGCTCAATTGATCATCATGAAAGCTCGATTTTCACGATTAAACAAGATAAAAAACAAAAACCTTTTCATTACAAACGAGAACTACGTAGCTTTGATTCCTCATCACAGTGGGGATACGTAGGACCGGGTTCATGTCCCGTCAAGCACACTTTCAAAAATAATATAAAGAACCAAGAACTACGTAGCTTTGAATTCTCCATCGCACCCGGAGATACGTAGGAGCGAGAGGTCAACTCTCGTCAAGCGCCAAAAATAAAAATTTTCATTAAGTTTTCCCATTCATCTTCAAACAAGAAATAAATAGGCAAATCTAAGTATTTTTCAAATCAAACGTTAAAACCACACATTTAGTTAGAGGTTCCCTTTCGGTAGAAATGACGTGTGCGGTGCTAGTACCTTCCTCACACGTAATCGACCCCCGAACCTATATCTCTAGTTTTCAAAAGACCATCTGCCTTGTTCAAAAGACCTTTTTTCAATGTTTTGGTCTTAAAATTAAAATATTGGTGGCGGCTTCAAAATTTTCCACGTTGTACATTGAAAAACCCAAACCGGATTTTTCGGGTGCAACAGCTGGCGACTTCACTGGGGACTTTTCCTTTTTTTAAGTGGGTCAAGCCTAACTAATTAAATGTGTGGTTTAATGTGCTATCGATTTGATTTGGATACCTTGTTTGCTTCTATCTCTTTCGGTTTCATTTTCTTTCTTATCATGTTGTATGCATGTGCATTTGTTTTCTCTTCTTCCATGTTTGTTTTTCCTTCCTCCTCTTTGCTTATGTGCTTAGTACCCTCATGCATTTCCCCAATCCCAATCATGTTCCCTTCTTCTTTGCTCCCTTTCTTCAAGGTCTCATGCATTTCTCCCCAATTCTATCATGATCCCCTCTTCTTGGCTCCCTTTCTTGAGGTAAGCAATGCACTTGATTGTTGTTGAAACCCTAGGCTAGCTTATTTGATATTGAACCCTAGGGTAGACGACATGTTATTGCTTACTATTGTCTGGACTGTTCTGGTTTTCCTTCGCAGGTGGGGGTATATGTGGGTAGTTTTAGGCGGTATGTCCTCGCTACACACACTCACACCTTATGCTTACTATGTGTTGAGAGGGGCCTAAAACCCAAGGTCTGACAAAACTTAGGAGAGTGGAAACGAGTAGTGATCGCAATTGGTCATTATCCTTCCGACTCTCACGAAAGTTTCAGCCAGAGTATGCTCTTTCATGATGCCTCACACCAGATGGCGTTCCATCGTTGTGGGTGCTATTGTGAGAGAGAATTAGCTCTGGTAACCTGGTGAGGAAGTGACTAGAACCCACATGGGAGGAACATTTGAGTTGTCCTAGAACCTAGGTCCCCGCCTTCGTAGGACACAAGGGGCATACCAAATTGTATGTTGCATTGTAATCTAGGCATGTTTTCAAAAAGGAGAAGGAGATTTTTCAAGAAAAAGAGAAAATAGAGAAAGAGCTGCCGTTGTAGCCTTTCCCTTACTAGGTCTATATGAAGCCACATACGGTCTGCATTTTTCAAAAAAATAAAAAAGAGAAAAGAGAGAAAGAGCTGTCGTTGTAGCCTTTCCCTTACTAGGTCCATATGAAGCCACGTACGACCTGCATTTTTCAAAAAAAGAGAAAATAGAGAAAGAGTTGCCGTTGTAGCCTTTCTTTTGCCGGTCCGTACGAAGTGACATACGACCCACTTTATTTTAAAAAAAAAAGGGTGAAAGAGTTACCGCTGTAGCCTTTCTCTTATTGATCCATATGAAATAACGTACGACCCGCATTTTCCAAAAAAAAACTTGAATCATTGCCAATAAAAACTCTTTCATTTATCCTGCATGCACATAAAGCCTCATCATCATTTGCATACATCTTTGCATTACATAAAACAAAATTTTCAAAAAAAAATGGCAAAAAGCAAAACTTTCAAAAAAAATCATCATAGTCTTTTCTTTTACCGGACTATGTGAGGTGATGTTCCCAAAATTTCAGTCACCAAACTCGAAAAAAATTTGTCTTCATCTTATTTTTCACATGCATGTCAGGTCGCATTATCGCAGTCATTTTTCATATAAAGACATCATTTGCATTGTATAAGACAAAAACTTGATAAAATTCATACATGCGTTTTTCTCTATTTCATTAAGGTTTGTCAGGAGTGCATTCTCCGCACGTGTGTGTTTCCATTCGCTAAGGCTTTGTCCTCTAATTTTCTCGAAAGATCCAAAAAAATCGTGTCTTATTAGGGGCGTGTCTCATGCATTATTATTTTCCTTTTTCACACATCATGAAAAATAACACATTAACCTCTAATTTTGCATGCAATTCCATTCACTAAAAAAATCATGTTTTTCCACGCATTTTTTTTTTCTAAAAAAAATCATTATGAGCATCATGCATTTCATTGCACAAAAAAAAAATGAAAACAAGAAAGCATCTTATTCATAATCATGAACAAAAATCATCATCAAATTTATTCAAAACGTAGCATTCATGCATCATTTCATTAACCTCATCACTTTAGTTCAAATACATCATTCCTCCATACATGCATATTTCAAAAAAGGGAAGGGGCATTGGCATTTCATACTTTGCCTTGCCTCTAAAAAAAATCATCATTTAGGAAAAAAGCATCATTCCTGCATCTTTCATCACTCAAAAGAAAAGGGGGCATCGGCATTTCATATCTTGTCTTGCCTCTATAAAAATCATTTTTGAAAAGAAGCGTCATTCTTGCATCATTCATCCTCCAAAAATGCATTGGCATTTCATATTTCATTTTGCATAAAAAGAAAGTATCAAAAAGAAAAAACTTTTAGAATAATCACACTTTTCAAGTGAACATGCTTTCATGCATTTCATTTTCATCATGTATACATCATAATGTTTTTATCCATGCATTGCATACAACAAAAATGTTGTGATGAGAGACGAGATGTTCTTGCAAAGTATCTTTCTTTTTTGGAAAAGTTACCCTCACTCATTTGCAAACTCAATGTGTTCCAAGGCCCTCAGCTTTTCGCATCAATAGCTCATTTGTATTTCCGTCAAAAAAAAAAAAATTGCATCTCAGCCATTCCATGATAAAAGACTGAAACAGTTCATCAAAAAGTTTTTATATCATGTTTTAACCAATGTTAACTCTCTGTGAAGTGTTCTTCTAGTAAGTATGCATGCCACGTGCATTTTCTCTTGTTTGAGTCAGTCAATTTCCTTCATTTATCATCATTCCCCATCCAAGTCTAATCCCGCCATGTCCACCCATAAAGCATATATTCTCTCCCATCAGTGCATACTTGACTTTTTGGTTCATCCTCGCTAACACTTTAAGTCCTCCATGTTGGAGCAATTCTGCGATCACTAATTTTCCTTGTCAGTATCATATCCCTTTAGTGCAAGTCTTTCTAAAAAATATATAATAAATAAAAAGATAAAATAAGCTCGCTAAGTTGAAAACCCGCAAAGGGCGGCCTAGGCAAAAAAGAGCGCCCGGTGGATTGAAAACTCGCAAAGAGCGGTCCAGGCAAAAATTAGGGCACAAAAAAAGAGCAAACACATGAAGATAGATGAATTATTGTCCTAAAGTTAAGTCTCACAGAAATAAGCAATCGGGATTTGAAATGAAATTTGGTCATCTCTCCACACCCTCAAAAACCTAAAATCCCAGAAAGTCCGTTTCCTACCCCTCTTAAGCCAAAGATTCAAAATCACAAAAATACCCTTTTGTTACCCATCTTAAGCCGAGAAAAGCCCAAGATATCCTCATTACCCTAGACGAGGGTTAATTCCACATCAAAGATGGTATATCATTTTCACCCAAGTCAAAAGGAAAGAAAATTCACAAAAGGAGGGGAATAACAAAGTTTCAAAAAGAAGAATCCCAAAACAAAGAAAGGAAGACAAAGGGAGTATAAATTAAGAGTCAATACATTTTTCCAATGAAGCATAAGAGTTCCCCTCCAAAAAGGCCCTCAAATTCGATGGGTTCAATAATTTCCCCTTTCAAAAAGCCCTCAATTCATTGGGTTTAACCATCTCTTCTTTCATAAAACCTTCAAACACCTCATCAAACCTAGTAACCATTTGCTTCATAAACCATTGACCATCGGCCAACACCGAATAAGACCCATCCTCCCCATCAACCCCAAACACTTCATTAAGCTCAATCATCCCCTTCTCCACATCACAACCCTAAAAAGTCCATTCCGATCAATGACTAATTGCTTTCGTTTTCTCAAGTTTTAATCTTAGGACAAATAAGTTTATCTATTTACGACGTGTTTGCTCAAAAAGAAAAAACAAACAAGCAGAAAAAAGAAAGCTGCTCAAAAAAAAAAACAAACAATCAAAAAAGAAAGTTAGTAAAAAAGAAGAAGGACTTGCACTCCAAGATGCATTCATGTTGCATTAAAACAAGGTCTAGTGGTCACCAAGATGAGCCTCTCCTCATACTAAAAAGTCAAAACTTTCATTGCATTTGAGTTGTTCTTAAAGATAACCAAAAGTGTGTACTAGGGGGCATTCTCTTCACCTCTCACTCCACTCAACTTTGGGGAGGTTTGTTCACTGCCCACCCCATTCATATATCACCCTCAGTTCATAACCATCACCATAACTCTTTCGCCTTTCACAACCTCACTCAAAGAAACCATTTGAAATGTCACTCGAAAGTGAGGGAAGTGCGTTCCCATTCCTTCACCTCATTCATTCCTATAAAACCTCACCGGGGCAATCTCTCAACTCACTATCCTAAACAAGGCCTTGTCATTCTAATTGGGGCAACTTTGTCCTTGTTATGACTGGAGCAACATCAAACTTTATGGGTTGAGACAAAATCTCTTTTGCTCCACCCTTCATTTCAAAAGCCGAAGCATTCCCAATTCATCATCTTCTACACCCCTAGTTGTTGTCACCACTAGACAGGGGCAAGCTATTCACTCATCAAAGACCTGAATTGGGGCAATCTTGTATCTCTTGATCCCTCATGAGCTTCGGCAATAACCATGTCTGTCATTCCTTCACTTGCCATAAATGTCCATGCTCTAAACCAATTCCAAGTTAACTGACTCATTCATTCACATTTGCACTCTTATGCATGCTTACTAGACAATGCTTCAAAAAGAGAGAACACAATTTGTTTACATGATATCTAAAATTCAGTCATCATGGAAAGAAAGAGAAAACACGTGAGGTTGTTTGTAAATAAAAACCTTGAGACCACCGGAGTTTGAATCAAATTCAATTTTTCAACAGAATGGTCAATAATTATCTCAATTCCTTGCATCCAAAGTCTCGCATCTCATCATCACAAAAATGTTTACCTCATGCATCTAGGCATTTCAATCTATTCATTATGACATATGCATCAAAGCATTACATTTGCATCTTCACATTTTGTGAATTCATCACATAGCAAAAAAAAACGGCCCATGTCAGTTGCACCATATTTATACTTGCATTTCATAGAGGAAAATGGTAAAGAAGAAAAAGCAGAAATTTTTTCATTGGCATCATATTAACGTTAGCATTTCCAAAAAAAAAAAAAGAACAAAAATCATTGCATCAGAGCATTGCATCATATTAATGTTTGCATTTCATAGAAGAAGCAAAAAAAGAAACAAGCAGAAGTTAGAACAGGAGCACTCCATTCATCAAAGCATCAATCACCGCATACACTTGCATTCAAACATCAAAGCATTATGTTGATATTTGCATTTCATAAACTACAAAGAAGAAGCAAATACAAAAGAACAAAGGCATTCCATAATATTCAAGACATCAATCATGGCATATGTTTGCATTACATGTGTCATTCATTGCATTGCTAAGCAAAATAAGGACGGACACAAGATGTTAATCCTCATGCCTAGTTCCAAGAATCAGCACTTCAAGTGTCAGTCTTCAATCTAATTCTCAAGTCAGTCATTCTGGACTTGTCAGTCTTAAAATCTCATTCCCAGTCGCTCCTTCAGTTCGTAGTTCGAGTGCTCTTTCAGTTTAAAGTTCAGTCGCTCCTTCAGTTCAGAGTTCAAATACCCTCGGGCCCCAAGTGGTTCATTAAAAGCACGCCAAGTGTTCATTTACTATTTTCGCATCAGCACGCCAAGTGTTTATTTAATATTTTCGCATCAGCACGCCAAGTGTTCATTTACTATTTTTGCATCAGCACGCCAAGTGTTCATTTACCGTCTTCCCATCAGCACGCCAAGTGTTCATTTACTATTTTCCCATCAGCACGCCAAGTGTTCATTTACCGTTTTTCCATCAGCACGCCAAGTGTTCATTTACAGTTTCCTTATCAGCACGCCAAGTGTTCATTTATCGTTTTCTCAGCACGCCAAGTGTTCATTTACCGTTTCCTCAGCACGCCAAGTGTTCATTTATCGTTTTCTCAGCACGCCAAGTGTTCATTTACTGTTTTCTTCCCAGCAAACCAAGTATTCATCATCATTGCATCAGATATCAAATCAATTTTCAAAATACAAAATCATTTTCAATAAATAGGAGACTAAGTCGAATGTACATTCAAAATAGTCATCACGATAGGACACTTGAATTGATCACTCAAGAATCCCGAAGTCCCTATGCCAAAAAAAAAAAAAAAAAAACATTCAGTGTCGTCTACATCATAGTAATGTTTGCATTCCATAAAGCAAAAGAACCAAAAATCCATCATCCCATCAAACATCAAAGCAATACAGTTGCATCACATCAATACTTGCAAAGAAAGCTAAAACATCTCATGTCATTCATCATTTCATGTTATTCATCATTTTATTTCGCATAATAGCAATATTCACATTTCATAGAAAAAAGGCAAAGAAGAAAAAGTTTTCCATTGCATGTCATCTGCCATTTCATCAAAACACAAGAGCATTACATATCATCAAACACCAAAATTTTGCATTCGCATACCTGCACTTCATAAAAGAGCAAAAGAGCAGCAACTAGCAAAAGAAGAGAAAGAAGAGAAGCTAGAAGAAGGAGAAAAAGAGCAAAACAGAAAAAGAAATTCATGCATTACATGCACTCGTCAAACATAGAAAACAATAATAAAGTAAAGAAAAGAGAAATTCAGGCATTTGCATTACATTCATCATAAGAAAAGAAAAAGAAAATGGCAATCATGGCATTTGCATTGCATGCATTGGTTCGTTTTTCAGTTGCAGACAAGAGAGAGAGAGGGTAAACACCGTAGTGTTCATGATCGCCTTCAAGTTCCAGAAAATGCTCTCCCAAGTTGGGAGTTCAAAAAAAAAAAAAAAAAAAAGAGAGAAACAAAAGGAGAAAAGAGAGCGCTCAGGCGCGCATTGCGGATTGGAGCCCAGAGAGATCATCGCTCCCTTCTGCCCAGGTCTCACATCGTGTACGAGCAACGCGATGGACCGCAGCCCCATGTGAGGTTCAACGGAATAGTTGTATCGGCCTAAAGATACGATGGGCGCGTGCATTGATCTCAGATATCGATTCGGGCGATAACGATCCCCGATCGCTCGAAAAGGCCAACAGGAAGCGTGCTCCTCAAAGCCACGTGCAAACTCGGATTCGTCAAGAGTTCGTTTAAGGATTACAGGTTTTAGGCAGCCTGGGCATTTTACCGCTTTCTGCACGCAAGTGCTCATTTTACCGCTTCCTGCACGCAAGTGCCCATTTTACTTTTTCTGTCTGCACATAAGTGTCCATTTTACCTTTTCTGTCCGCACGTCAGTGTTCATTTCTTGTTTTATCGATCGACACGAAAGTGTCTATCTCTCCAAAAAAAAAAAGATAAAGAAAATTCGGATTTCCCCAAGTGGACAAAATTGGTATAATTTCTGAATTCTTTATTTCTATTTTATCTTCGAAATATGTCTCGGCCAATTCATATTTCTTGATAAAATCCAAATAAAGAGGGGCAGTTGTCATACCCCAATTTTGTCCGACTAGTGGAAAATCAAATAAAATTGTATTTTTGTAAATACCTAATTTTAATAAGTATTTTTCTCATTTTCAAAAAGGCTCAAAAATATGTTTGTTGTACTCGCACATTATTCCTAATCGTGTGCGCGTTATGGCTCTTGTTGCGCGCACGCTCGCGTCTCGTCGCGTACGCAAATTTGCTTTGATACTTATTATCATTATTATTATCCATATATGTTTATTAATTTGTTATATCATTATTTTTATACCAAAATCAGATTCCAAAAATGCTTTTATAAATAGTTTTTTTATATAATAGGTACAAATAGTCAACCTTTGTTGCAAATAATAAAAAGCAAAAATTACAAAAAGGAAACAAATTCAAAATGAAAGCCATATGTGTGGCAAGATGTCATTGCGCATTGTGTTTGCGGGGAGGATATTTGGAGCCTTAAGCCAAACTTGCTTCTCCTTGTCTCTTTGGTTGGTTATCATTTGAGGCAAAAACACCACAGACTTTAGCAAAAGACTACCTCCACCCTCTTGTTCTTTACTGCTGCATCCTTCAGAAATTGTCTCCCATGAGTTTTGATATCGTACTCAACACACTCACCTACACCACAAAAACCCCACTATAAATTCAGACACAGCAGATACATTGAGAAAAAAGAAGGGAACACAAACACACACAGTAACACAACACAGTAACACAAAACACAAACACTGAAAACAAACGCAACACAGAGACACACACAAACACAACACACACAAAACACAAACACAGACACAAAGAAAAACACACAGAGATACACACAAACACAAAGAAAAACACACAGAGATACACACAAACACAAAGAAAAACACACAGAGACACACACAAACACAACACACACAAAACACAAACACGCACACAGAGACACACTCAAACGCACACACAGACAACGAAGGAGAAGGAGAAGAAAAGAAACAAAGAAATGTAAATACTAACACAAACACGGATTAGAACAAACAAGAAAACCGAACAATTACCTTCACCTTACCCACCTCCATCGGCCTCCCTACATCAAAACCACCACAAAACCCAAAACGCACGCGATCCACAAATACGCGCTCACCCTCCCACTCGGGCGCGCGCGCGACGACACCCACCGGAGGCCACCACCATCTGCGCGCAACCTGAGCGCGAACCCTTCGGCCTTCAATCAAAAACGCGACCCTCAACCACCTTCTTCAACGGTCCAACGAGACAACAACGAACTCTCCCCCACCATCTTCTGCGCCGTCACCTCTCGCCGCGCGACGCCAACTGCCACCACCGTGCGCCATGGCAACCTCCGTCGCACCTCGCTCTCTCTGGTCCGCCCTCTCTCTCTCTCTCTCTCTCTCTCTCTCTCTCTCTTTCAAAGGAAGGTGGTGGGAACGGCGCATGGTGGAAGATGAAACAAGATTAGGGTTCATAAACTAAACCCCTTCGTTTTATTATGCTGTGTATGTTTTGTTGCTTATTTCACTTTAAACCTTTGTTAAAAGTCTGATATTGGTTTAATACTTGTACACCCTCCATTTGATTAGCATACCCCCAAGCCCACTTTCACCTCTTTTTTTTTTCTACAAGCCAGCGCCCCAACAAAAACGAGTTGGGCTTTACCAAGTGCACCCCCTTTCTTAATGTTGCAATCTTTATTTATTTATCTATTTATTATAATATAATACTGATGCTTGCAAATCAATATCTTTTTAAAATCAAACTCTGTTAGTAGTTTTGTGAAGCCTTTGCTTGCATAATTATTAACAGTGAGGTACTAGTGGTGATCACTTGGAGCCTTTGCTCAATTGATCACCGTGAATGCCTAATTTTCCTAAAGATTTTTTTCACTAAACCCAAAAACTTTGTTATTAGTCTTGCGAAGCCTTTGCTTGCATGATTATTAACAATGGAGTGCTAATGGTGGTCACTTGGAGCCTTTGCTCAATTGATCATCATGAAAGCTCGATTTTCACTTTGATGATGCATGCCTTGAAGCCTTCCAGAAGTTAAAGAAAGCTCTGATTACTGCACCTATCATTGTTGCTCCTGATTGGAGTAAACCATTCGAGCTCATGTGTGATGCAAGCGACTATGCTGTTGGAGCGGTGCTCGGTCAAAGGTATGATAAAATCTTTCATTCCATTTATTATGCAAGCAAAACACTTGTTGAAGCACGCTTAAATTACATCCCATCGAAAAAGAGCTATTAGCCGTGGTCTTTGCCTTCGATAAATTTAGATCATACTTGGTCGCGACACGAAAGTTATTGTTTTTATCGATCATTCACCCATCAAGTATTTGATCTCAAAGAAAGATGCAAAACCTCGGCTAATAAGATGGGTTCTCCTCCTCCAAGAATTTGACTTGGAAATTCATGATAAAAGGGGGTGGAGAACCAAGTTGCTGACCATTTGTCTAGACTTGAAGGAGAAAATGCAGGAGAAACATTTGGCGTAATCAAGGAGATCTTTCCTGATGAAAAGCTGTTAGCAGTAGTTGTGAAAGCGAGTAACGCTATAACGGTTTGCGCTATATAGCGCAAGATAATGAGGTTTGCTGGTGCTCTCGCACCACGGTTTGCCGACATCGTAAACAACCTGGTGTCTTGAATTGTGCTGCGCAGATTTGAATTACCAGTGAGAGGAAGAGGTTTTTCCACATAGTCAAAGAGTACTACTGGGATGAGCCATACCTCTATAAAAAATGCCAAGATCAAATGTTGAGAAGGTGCCTAGCAGAAGAGGAACAACCACAAGTACTAGAGCACTGTCATGCTTCTCCTTGTGGTGGACACCTCGGAGGAACGAGCACCGCTAAGGTCTTTGCAATGCGGATACTATTGGCCGATCGTGTTCAAGGATGCTCAAGAAATGGTGAAGAGGTGTGAAAGGTGCCAAAGGACTGGAAATATCTCCAACAAGCATGAAATGCCGTTGACCAACATATTGGAGATTGAACTCTTTGATGTGTGGGGTATAGATTTTATGGGGCCATTTCCTCCTTCTCATGGAAATTTATACATCTTGGTGGCTGTGGATTACGTCTCTAAGTGGGTTGAAGCTGCTGCTCTCCCAAATAATGACGCCAAGTCGGTGAGCGTTCTCCTTCGAAAAGATCTTCACCAGTTTTGGAACACCGGCAGCCATTATCGGTGATGAGGAACCCATTTCTCGCAACAGTTGATTGAATCTCTACTCGGAAAATATGGGGTCAGACATAAAATTGCCACTGCTTATCATCCCCAATCAAATGGTCAAGCCGAGTTGTCTAATAGAGAGATCAAAAGGATGCTCGAGAAGATGGTGGGACCTTCAAGGAAGGATTAGTCAGTGCACTTACTTGACGCTCTGTGGGCTTACAGGACAGCCTTCAAGACACCTGCAGGGGATGTCGCCTACGAGACTTGTGTATGGGAAAGCTTGCCATCTTCCGGTGGAATTACAACACAAAGCTCATTGGGCCATAAAGAAACTTAATTTTGAATATGATGAGGCCGGGAAAGCCGAGGATCTTTGCAATTGAATGAACTCAAGAAATTAGGCACTCAAATATGAAAAGTTCAAATATTTACAAAGAGAAGACAAAGCTGTGGCATGACAAAAAGATCCAGAGAAGAGAGTTGATTGAAGGAGGTCAAGTGCTGCTCTTCAATTCGAGACTCAAATTATTTCCTGGAAAGCTTAAGTCGAGATGGTTTGGTCCCTTCAAATTGGTAAAAGTTTACCCCCATGGAGCTGTTGATTTACATGATGAAGCAACCAACACCACTTTTAAAGTGAATGGCCAAAGAGTGAAGAATTACCATGGTGAACAAGTGGTTAGGGACAAGACCACTATTGATCTTCAAGACCTCTAACATTAAAGAGGAAGTCTGGCTGAAGACTCTTAAAGCAAGCGCTCTTGGGAGGCAACCCAATGTTTAACTAACCAGAATTTTTTGTTTGAGTTTGAATTTTTTGCAGGTGTGGACATAGGATGTTAGAAATTATTGTTGAACATTCTAGCGCTACAGCGTTACGTGTGTTAGTGGCGTTATAGCGTCAAGGTGGAATGCCGAGGAGAACTGGCCGAGAAGAGGTTTTTAGTTGGTAACGTGGCGCGCACTTATGATACTGTTTAGCGCTACGCCATAGCGTGCCACGTTTTATCAACTCTCCAACGGTAACTTAGCCATCCCCAACGGTAACTTCATAACGTCCCAAATTTCCTATAAATTCCAATCCACCCACTCACGTTCTCTCTCGCAAGTTTCAAAGAAGTGACCGTTATCTTCCTCTTCATCAGTTTCAAGCCATCCAAACTCACTCAAATTTCACTAACATCTCTAAAACCAAATCTGTGAAAAAATGGTAAAAAAACAATCCATTGAAAAATCCCCTAGACCAACCAAGGCATCTGAGCCCAGTTCCTCAAAATCCTCCGATCCACACAACGATCCATCTCGCTTTTTGCGAATGAATTTCATTGCAGAGAGGGGCTTCAAAACTGAGAAGGCCCCTGATGTTTTCACTTTCGCCGTGGATCAAGCGCTAGGATGGGCAAGCTTTGCCAAGCATCGTGGAGCTTATGTTGTACCATTAGTGAGGGAATTCTATCAGGGCATTCTTCCTCCCAAGGAAGGAAAGCCCCAAACCTATTCTATGGTTAGGGGTGAAGTTGTTGATTTTAGCCCTAGCGCAATCAACGAATTTTTTAAGTTGGGATATTCTGGGAAGGCTATTGAGAATAAAATCAACACATGGGGAGGAGAAGAAATGGAGGAAGTGAAAAAGA
Source organism: Oxytropis ochrocephala (assembly GCA_020916435.1). Taxonomy (NCBI): domain Eukaryota; kingdom Viridiplantae; phylum Streptophyta; class Magnoliopsida; order Fabales; family Fabaceae; genus Oxytropis; species Oxytropis ochrocephala. The sequence continues at coordinate 93,058,858 of CM037094.1, forward strand.
GAATTTGTACCGAGGATGCCGTGCAGGAGAAATTTGGTTGAAATTCAAATTGAAGAAGCAATTTACGGTGGAGGAGAAGCGGCCATGTGGTTCACCTTCATCCGACACTCTCTTATGCCTACTTCTCACACCACCTTTGTGGATATTGGGACGCAGATCGATAGTCCTGGATGCACTTCTGGAAGGAGAAAGCATTGATGTAGGAAAATAATTGCTAAGGAGATTGAGAAGAGCGAGTAAAGAAGGAAGGTAACTGTATTTTCCATGTCTTATTACCGAAATGTGCAAAGTAGCCGAGGTTGAGATAGAAATCGGGGATGAAAGAAGAACCCTCTTAAGGCTATACCACCGTTTTCAAGCCAAGGCTAAGGAGTGCCGCTATAGCGTCCCGATGCTATAGCGTTGAATCAATCGAAAAAGAGCGGCGGCAGCACTCGGCAAGTTCGTAAAAGCAAAATTTGAGTGGGAGAAGACGTGTTTGAGAAGTCGCTCAGAGGAAAGGAGTTAATAGAGCCACCAAGTGTTCCCGGAGTGGATTCTAGATGATGAAGGTGAGCGAGGAACCAACTCGGCGGGAGGCGGAACTACCTCGGCAAGAGGAAAGGGCATCCAAGGACACTTCCCTAAGAAGCCAAGAAAAGGCGAGAAGCCCGGCATTGAAGAAGGTGGAAAGTCCAGAGCAAGAACAAAAGAAGGTCAGCAATGAGGAGGCGCTGAGCACTGAGTCTGAGAAGGAGGAATCTAGTGAGGACAACCCAGAAGTAGAGGAAGGAGCTGAAAGTGCAAAATATGATGAAGCGCAAATGTAATCCCAACCAATATGTCCTCGGGTGAAGAAGAACCAAGTCCACAAAAGTCAATCTTGCCTTTTTTTAAGCGTAAGAGTTTTACACCACCTCCACAGAACAAATCCCCAAGTCCTGAGGTTGCTTCGTCTCCTGAGGAAGGCAAGCAAGAAAAGAAGAAGAAGAAAGTCGCCCAGCCAACCCAGCCAAGCCGAGTAAGCGCCAGAACAAGGTCTGGCTTAATTTCAAATAAATTCAAACCCTTCTTTTGTAGTATAGATAGTTATAGTCGGAAATAAATTGTGAAGCGCTATAGCGTTGTTTTTGCGCTTCACAAATGTTAGAACTTGTTTAAAATTTTGTTGAATTGTCTTGTGTTAAGTCCTGGGCCTCTCCCGGTCCCAATTCAAAGCAGGTGAGGACACTGCTCCATTTTGTTTGGGGGGGAGGACCTAGAGGTTTATAAAAAAAAAAAAATCTCTTTCTGTTTTAGTAAGAATTGCATGATCAAAGCTTTGTTTCCAGTTTATGTTTGTTGAAAACCTTCTGTTCGGGCTGATCTTAGTGATGATTGTGTGAGTGAGTAAAGAGTAATCATGCGTTCAAATAATATCTGTGTTTATTGCTGCTCCCACACATAAAAATCTCTGCGCTTAAAGAGAAACTTAGCTAGCCGAGGACAATCTGAGGTTTAGGCTAGTCTGAGTTAACCGAGGTGAAATCAAGGCTTAACTAAAAACTTGAAGAGTTTTTGAAGCAAAGTTTGGGGGTGCTCGGGCTATATAAAGGTTAGGTGCGAAGGTCTTAGGGTGGTCAGTGACTTAGAATATTGTGTAAAAGTCAGAGTTACACAAAAACAAGAGCTCGGCTGTTCCAAAGGCAAAGAGGCAAAGCCTCAAATGAAAAAAAAAAAAAAAAAAAGCTAAGGAGCCGAGTAATGAGGGAGCTGCAGCTAGTAAATAAATATGTTATCATTGTTCAAGCGCTATAGCGCCAAACGCTATAGCGTGTGTTGTTTAGTTTCAATAAGTTAGGAACGCTGACCATAGACTTGAAATGCCTAGTTAAACCCTTTGTCATGCCTGAAATTTCCCATTTCTGTGTGTAAATGTTAATCTAGTCATTGTTTTGAAAACGTTCTTGATTTTACCAAAAGAAGACCACTCTTTCCAAGGCTAAAGAGAAATCCAAATCTAGCTAGGAATTGAGGTGAGTCAGAGATCACACACACACTATTGAGCAGTAATAAGCTTAGAAGTTGTTGAAATGCATTGGTGTGTGGGTGTGAGTGTGAATCAGAAAGGTTAGCCCCTTGAGAAAGTTATTAACTAAGTATTCAGTGGAAATGCCGAGTTGATCATGTGATATGTGCTGTACATATATGTTGTAGTTGTCTTAGTTAAGTGTCATTACTTGAGGACAAGCAATGGTTTAAGTTTGGGGGTGTGATGACTCATATTTATATGAGTTATTTATGCCCTTATCCATGCAAATCAAGTAAGTTCTCAAGTAATATTAGTGTCTTATTACTCTAATTAGTATAGTTGAAGGAAAAGAAGGGTTAGATTCTGTTTTGAGTGAACTCGGCACATCTGGTGCCCTTTTGAGCATTTTAACTTGTTTTGTGAGTGTGCAGTGATAAAGCGCTATAGCGCTTGACGCTATAGCATCATGAGGGCAGCTCAGCCAAATCGTTGAGCTCGGCAGAGACCTCGGCAACAGGCAGGTCGTCATGAGGGCAGCTCGGCTAAGCCTGCGAAGCAGAAAGTGTATTTCTTTGGCGCCAAGTTCTTCGTTCCATGCCTTGTTTTCAGCGCCCACTATGCAGCTGGCACAACCGGATATTCATGGATTTTATAGGCCACCTGGCGTTGTGTAAGTGGAGAGATAGCTCCAGTGGGTGAATCGGCCATGCCTCCCTTCTGCGCAAATTCTGGGCGCGTGAGCTACTCCAACAACTCCTTCTTCTTTTACAAAAACAGATGCTGGGGATAACAAACATGATATACACAGAAAGAGTTGGACATTGAGAGTTGGAGACAGAGAGATTTTCTGCATTACTGAACGTTTTAGTTTTCGTTTTTCTTGTAATTTTTCACTTGTTTTTATTCTCGGTATTAACTCAGCGTTGAGTGTCATCACGGTGAATGAGTTGGGAACCTCGGTGTGGATCTTTTGCCACCGGTTATTCTCATTTCATTTTAAGTAGTATGAGTTTTCCAGCTTGTATTGCTTTGATGATGCGAAACATGAGCTAAATACTTTAAGTTGGATTGCTCGGAACTTTGTAACGAACCATTAGTACTGTTGTTATAATATTGCATGCTTTGCGTTTCAATCTTTGTGTTATACTTCTTTCAAACTTGTTTTAGAAATGATCAGCTAAAATAGGTAAATCCGTGGGTTCAGACATGGTCCATGGATAGACTTCAAAGCTTGATATGAACAAAAGTTTATTTAAAGACATTTAAATAGATTTTGCTTCCTCTAGACATAGAAATGCAATAGTTCATAGAGCAAGGGCTGTGGGTTTTTATTATACAGGGGTGAACTTATTTAGAACCTAGACATAGGATTCTTGTAATGAAACCACGGGCGTGAGTGATCCGAAAGGCACAAAAGCAATTGCAACACACACGCTATAGCGTGTAACGTTATAGCGCTGTACTAATTGGGAAGTTACTTAGGAAAGGCAATCCGACTTGTTTCTCTCTCATTCTACAACTCGGCTTTTACTGTTTTCTTAAAACCTTCACTATTTAACTGATAACCTGTTACTACAAACCTTTGCTACTTTCGCCGCTAAGAGCTAGTATCACTTAAACTCTAAAATTAATACCAATCCTCAGTGGAGAGAACGAATCAGTACTACTACTTTATTACTTGTTTCGATTGTGTACACTTGCACAACTCGGTTTCTCACAACAGTACCACTCTAAGTAGTTACGTACAGTCTGATCCGGCCTCCGAGCAACCCAAGTAGTGCGCATGATGTCCTCCACAGATGTCATGAAGTTGGTGATCTGAAAGACACAGTCAGTATGACTCGGACGACCACTGAGAGGGTCACGCGGGATGATCTCGAGTGTACCCAAACCGCGCAGCACCTATCGTGCATGTATGGAACTCACGAAGTCACCACGGTGATGAAGCCTCTGTAGGGAGATCTCGCTCAAAGGGTCTACCACCTGCCCTCCTCAAATGGTCGCCAAAGACATCCTCGGCCTCGGCTCATCAAGCATCTTCCTGTAGTGGCTCGGCTGAGGTGGTCTCGACTTCTTCTTCTCAGTAGCGCCCGACCCGTGGCTCCGCACCGGGATATGACCACCCAACCTATCCACCATCCGGAAATACCACATAATCCAAGCCTCAAATGCAAAAATAAACAACATATTTAATTCACAAAAATTTACCAAAAGTCGGTGTGATTTAACAAAAATACAAGAAGTTCAAATGTGTACACGAAATAGGTGGCATACCCTCCACACCGCTGCAGAGTCCTCAAAGACACAAAGTTCAAGGACTCATACATGGCGGCTAGTGCACTGCACCCCATGCATAGCCTCCAAGAACATCTCGCTCTCGGATCATCTAGGTAGACCACCACTTAGCCTCGGCCCGCTCCGGTCTTCGTAGTGAAGATATCAGAGTCGGAAGCGAAGCGAGATAAGCCCTCACAAAGAATAAAGATGTCACCCCCTCCTCCAAGTTACGCTCATACACCGCTCCGACCATTTGAAGTCAGACACGGACCCCCACGGGTGTTGTTAGCGACCTCAACCCGTGACACACCCAGGATATGTCTCGTGGAAGTCGTGTGGCAAACTCCGAGCTCACAATGATGGCGGGAGGTGTGGCATAGTTCCCCGGATGGGAAGGTGCAGCAGACAAGAGATGTCATCGAGTGATCGCCATCTCACCAAATGGCAAGTGAAATGACGATGTATCCGAGTGCCATCTCTCGATAAAAGCCGACAAAGAACTCATGGTCTCATGTGGCGTGACGATCCGGAGAAGTGGGGCCAATCTGGAGTCCCCGACTACGATGGTGCGTTTGAAGTAGGTCGGGTAATGAAGATGGAGTCTAGTATGGACTTTGTTGCCATGAGCTCATACTTTGACAACACGATGATACTCCGAAATAAAAATAAATAAATAATGTAAGCAAAAGTGCGGACTATGTGAGTTAAATAAATTATTTAAGCAAAAATGTAAAACTTACCGGGTCAATGAGTATAGAAGTGCGTATATGATCCGCCAGATCGGAAGAAGAGAGAGTCTCGGCTCTCCTCGGTGAGGCTCAGCCGATCCTCCTCCCGATGCCCCCGATCCTGTGGGTCGCTCCTCCCGATACTCATACATACATGATCGGTTCGAGTAGTAAGTATCGACTTGGGTCGCTCCTGCGATACTCGGGAGGTGGGGATGGTAATGAAGAGGTTGAGGATCGTGACCGAGGATACCGTGGATGATACCGAGGAGTAGCCGGGAATGATACCGAGCGGGTGCTCCTCTATGCGATCCTCCCACTGCGTCTGCTGCAGTAATCCCCAAGATAGAAAGCTCCAGTGGGCCGATCTCGAGTGCGTCATGGTGCTCAGTGATACTCACCGCTCAGCCGATACTCAACCGCTCAGCCACATCTCGCTCTCTCTCTCTCTCCTCGCAAGCATGGAGTGATTATGCCTCCGAGTCCTCGTGACTCGGGCGATGAGATGACCCCTCTCTCGATCGGAGAGACCTCACGCCTCTCCTCTATGCCTACCTGACAACCGCAAGCGAAGGAAAAAAAAAAGTAAAAAAAAAAAAAAAATTGCTCATCGTATTTACATCAAAAAAGGTGTATATACGATGCTTACTTTTTTCTTCGTCGTATATAGGGTCTGCTGGCGTATTTACGAGTGGATGAATTTCTGGCTAATCGTATATACGCCTGAATAGGTATATATCTGGTGAGTAAATTTTTGCTCGTCGATATCTGTATCGTGGTGGGGTATATATATCGATTGGTGGATTTACGATCGTCGATATACGCTCTCTGCAGCGTATATGCGAGTGAAGGTGGTCAAACGTAGGTATGACCAATTATGTGAAGAAATGGTGATTTTGTAAACAGACAAGGGTATTTTGGTCTTTTCATATGGTGGGTGGGGGTTTTAGAGGAATGAGTGGGGGTCCAAAAAAAAAACATATGGTTTTCACCTTGTCTCAAGGCCCAAATCCATTTCATAATACATGCCACATTAATGGGTTTTTTTGACCCCACCTCAACACAATATACCCCCCACGACTCCCGTGAAAAGACCGTAATGCCCCTTAAATTTTATCAAAACGAAATTTGTTTTAAATAGATAATTCCGGTGTTAAAATTTTTTAACAGCGAAATTATCTTTTAAAAGGTAATTCCGTAATTATAATTATCATTTGGATTATCTTTTAAAAGATAATTCCATTGTTAAATTTTTTAACAGCGGAATTATCTATTTTAAAGATAGTTCCATAGTTAATTTTTTTGACTATGAATTTACCCATAAATCCGTCAATTTTTTCACTACAGATTTATGTTTCAAAACATACTTTCGTAGTTAATTTTTTTTACTTTGGATTTACCCATAAATCCGTCAATTTTTTTACTACGTATTTATGTTTCAAACATACTTCCGTAGTTAAATTTTTTTCACTACGGATTTATGTTTTAAAACATACTTCCGTAGTTAAATTTTTTTTACTACATATTTACCAATAAATTCGTCAATGTGGAGAGTGAATATGGGTACTTGTGGGAGTTAATGTGGAGAGGGGAATTTTGGGGTTTTTGGAAATAGGTGGGGGTAATTGGTGTAGAGATGGGGGTCCAAGAAAAAAGCCCCCACATTAATAGTTACAACATTTTCCAGGCCTAACCCACCATGAGCCTTGGGTCGTGTAACTTGACACCAAGCCACTTCACGGTACTTTATCGAATTCTCTTGCTTACCCCAATAAAATTGCTCTGAAACTTTTGAATATCCCGAAGGCAAGCTTTGGAGATAACTGAAGTCATCATAGGATATAGAGGGAGGACCTCTATCACTACTTTAGATAAGGATGCTCTGAAATCATCATAGGATATAGAGGGAGGACCTCTATCACTACTTTAGATAAGGCCGCTCTCCGAGCAAATGTGAGTTGATTATCCTTTCAATTAGACAATTTATTTTCCACCATATCAACCAAATAGTCAAAATCCATTTTTTAGGAGTTCTCCCAGAGAGAGGCGTGCCGAAGTATTTACCAGGAAAAAACAAATATAAGTTTTTCCAATACTAACCTAAAATATTTATTTAACTAAGTTAGATTTATTAACTAAATAAGCTAGATCATATAAAAAATAATACACTTTATATAATCTAAAAAATGCATTAAGATAATAATAGGGATCAAAGTTTACTCGAAAAATCTTCTTATAATAGGGAAGAGGGAGTATTAATTACTATGTCTACTATACAAAGAACACTCCTTCCGGTCTATAATATAAGAGAGAAAAATTGAGTTTTGGTGGTCTACAATATAATAAATAAACACAATTTTTAAGTGTGTTAAATGATCAATCACAACTTTACCTCTATTTAAGTGGTGTAATCAATAATGTTATCATTAATTAGGAGTGTAAATCATCATCAAATAAAAATGACAATCTTGGAAAGAAGATAATCTTTTAGTCTTATTAAATGATAATAGTTGATTTAAACGTCATTTTTTAATATGTGATATGTCTAATTTTTTCACTTATATTATGAATCGGAGTATTAATTTTTTTAGAAAACGTGTTTTCTTTTCCAAAAACAGTGGGACCGCGACAATCAATAGGGGTAGATATTCACCATGTCCATCCAAGGACCTATGGCCCCTCCGAATTGGAATTTAGTTCAGGGTGTGGTGTCTTGTAAGGTGTCTATGGATTTGTACCCAACTACCCCATAGATTTTTATTTTTATTTTACTTAAAACACAATCACCGGTGCTCAGGGGCGGATCTTCTTGGAAGTCGGGGATGCCACAGTCCTCGAGATTTTTTTAAAATCGATTCATATGCATAATATAAAGATAACGTCAGGTAATATATATTAGATAATCCGCAAAATACACATGATGCTGCTTTGGCACAGCGGTTAGGTCGTAATTTTCCAAATATGGAGTACTATTTATATTTATTGAATCTTTTAGAGTTCCACGGTATGAATTAATTATTCCAAGACTTTCTTATTTTGATTTCCCAAGACAACTTCAAAGTAGTATTTTGATAACACACATTAATATTGTGCACGTAACAAACCAAAAGTATTAAAGATTAAGAACGAAGAGAGTACTATAAAGTATAAAGGTGTTGAATCGATAGTTGAAAAGATAAAATCATTTGTTTGCAATGCATTAATGAGACATACACCATTCTTAATAGCATGCGCCCACAATATTGCTTGCTGATGTATTTTTTATAAATAAAAAGAATGGTCACATCCGCTAGAAACTTACACACACATTTATGAAGATTCGAGTTTAAACTCATAAGATGATATTCAACTTAGTAATAATTTGGGTAATTGTAAATTTAGCTAAGTCCTAAGGATGTATTTTTATTTTATACACAAAACTAAAAGACAAAACCGATATACTCCACCAGAACAGGTCATCAAGGACCCAGCCTCTACAGTCTACACCAATTATTGACTCCTCAACAGCATCATAAACATGTCTGTACTGTAGGTCTGTAGCCACACATAGCCAATGTTGCACCAGTATCACCTGCACTCCTACTGCTACATTTGCATCGAACCACTCCACCCTGTCAAACAAACACAGCCACACAACCAGATCAGAAATAGGTAAATATGAGTTGCTTAGTGCTTACTGTATATCTTAAATGTTTGGTAGGTGTGTGATTTTAATCACCATAATAATATTTTTACTACCAATAACAAATAACAATAACAACCATACATCAAATCGAGTTTTACAAAGGTTTACTTTCATTATTAATAATAATAATAATAAAAATAAATTAATGTATTGAAAGCATAACCTTATTTATCCTTCTATGGCTACTTAATCAGATTTGATTAGTGCATTTTTTTTTTTAAATTGAGTATCTTCTGCATGTAATTATATAGATTAATCATTTGAGTCAGGAATGGCCATAATGAGCGACAAAATATTCTCTCAAAATTTTAACATTGTTGTATTTTCAAATTTAGATTCGAATACAAGACTTTAATTAAACTGGAAGAGACCCAAATTCACTAGTTTTACTAACAATGGTCAATAGTACGTCAACAAAATTGTGCTAATTATGAATTCCTTTCTAAATTGTACTAGGCACTTGAAGTCTGCAGCACCTGATTTAAGAAGTTTAACACTCTTGCAATCTTATTACAAATTAACATCATTAACCAGCAATAATTTAATCACACTCCATCTTCAAGTTATAAAGATCTATGGACTTATCAGAAACAGCTCTCTTGAGTTATGATTTGCAACTCAAGATATGAGGATATACTTTTTTTAGTTAAAACTTTGGTTATTTCAAATCTAATTGGATTGATTAAAATGCAAGTATAGTAATCTTAGATCCCCACACTTTGAAATAATATGTATTTGAAATAATATAATTTGGAATATTGATTAAAATGCAAGTAGTAATCTTAAAACTTTATTTTAGTTTGAGCTCAAATACATCTTAACTTGAGATTGAGAAGTATCTCATCAATAATCTTAGATCCCCACACTTTGAACTTTATTTGTTTGAGCTCAAATATACATCTTTTCAATAGATCCCCACAAGACTCAAGGATAAAGCTCAATAAGAGACCTAAAACCAAACTTGGGAAATATCTTGTAATTTTTGAAACCTGCATCCACGAAAATTCTTTTCCATTCTTTTTCACTTCTCTCTTTTCCATTCAGAGTGGTCATCATAGTAACATCAAAAAGGAGCTTCAATCCTGTCATTTCATGTTCATCTCCCTTTTCATTTATAACTATATCTATGATGATCACTTTTCCTCCTTTGTCATTTCCTGTTATAGCACCTTTGCAATTTTTAAGTATCTTTATGCAATCTTCATCACTCCAGTTGTGTAACACCCACTGCAAAAGTAATAATAATATGCATCAGAAAATGACAAACCTATATTTGACCGTCAACACCTACATGTATATACAAAAAATGAGATCTTCTCTATTTACTGAACAGTTCCGGTAGGAGAGAGATACACAATATTATTTTTTTCCATGAATCTATCTCTCTCTCCTGTTGAAACTGTCTAGTAATTGGAGTGGATCTGGACACGAGAAAACATGTAATGACATTGTTTGGTATACCTTGAGTAAAACAGCATCAGCTTGAGGGATAGACTTGAACATATTCCCACCAACAAAACTCAAATTATTGGTGTTTGCTAAGCCTGCAACAACATCAGGAAGGTCCAAGACAATGTACTTCAAATCTGGGAATGCCTCACATATAATCTTAGCTGTGTTTCCAGTTCCTCCACCAACATCAACTAAGGAATCAAGGCCTTCAAAAACCGATTTACAGTCTCTCAAAGCCAACCTCATAACACGAGAGTCACTTTCCATAGCCTCATTGAAGATCTTCATATGTGTGGGATTTTGATGAATGAAATCCCACTGGCCACCAAAAAGTGTGTGTTCCTCACCAAGAGTCCATTTCCCTAATTCATGGTATGGACTCATTATAGGTGGTGAGATTTCAAAGTTGACCATTGAAGACAAGCAGTGATCAGTGTTGGTTACAAGGAGTTGTGACACAGGAGTAAGATCATATGCTTCATGATCCATTTTTTTTCACAATAGCAAACAAGTCAATGTGTGCTAACAAACGCATGAAACGTTGGACACAAGTGACTTTGGATTGTGGAACCTTAAGAGCTGAAACCAACTCAGGAAGTGTAATGGGTTGGCCATGTTTGTGGATGATGTCTGGTATGCCAAGATCAACAGCCCACTTGAGAGACATGGGATTGAGGAAGCTGTATGTGATTTTGTACAGTTGAGCTTGTGCTTGGAGTAGCTCATTTTCTTTGTACTCATTGCCATTTTTGGAAGCCATATATGAGAGTAATTCAGATATTGAAATGTGAGTAGTTAATGTTTGTGTTCTCAAAGACTCACTCTTTTTGCTCTGGATTTAACTTGGTACTACATGTGCTTTATATAGTACTGATTGATCTCACGCATTTACATATTGAATTGAATTATCTCAATGCATTGCTGTGTCGAGACGTACGTGTCACGTGTACTCCTTGTAACACCACAAAAAGCAAATGTCACTGTTTGACTGACCGATAAAAAAGATTTCTTGGAATTTTTCATAGAATTTTTGGCTATAAGCAGCATAAATATATATTACTTGACCTGCTTGATATATATATATATATATATATATATATATATATATATATATATATATATATATGATATATAGATATATAAATATATATATATAAAAACATATGAAGGAGAGCGAAAAAATTAGAAAACGTGAAAAAGTTCTAGAAAACGTGAAAAATCAGATAGAATTAGAGGAAGAAAGAGGATGAGAGAGTGAAAAAGTTTGAAAAAGTATGTGAGAGAGCGAAAAAATTTAAAAACGTGAAATTACAAAAAATTCTAGAAATGTTTAATTAGAAAAATGATAAGATTGAAATTTTGATAGTAGGTTCATAGTATAAATAGATAGTAGATTAGTCTTGATTTTCACAGGATAATATTCAGACTAATTAAATTATGTCCAGAACTATTAATAAAAATAATACGACAACACAATGTATATACACAAATATACTTCTAATTATTATAGATATATCTAACCAAAATAAAATTTCAAGTAGGGCAAGTGCCCCAATTAAGGCTTTTTTTTCACCCCCTCCATTTCACTCCCACTCCCATAAATACAAAAAACCCAAAAATACCCCTTACATTTCATAAAAAAAGGGACTGGACCCCACCACCCGACAGGAATCCCGAATTTACCTTTAAAAAAGGTAATTTCGGGAGTTCGGTGTTGTTTTTCACGGATTTAGCGCTAGAAGTTGGTAATTCCGATTCAGGATTTTTGAACCGAAGTTATCTCCACAAAAGGTAAATCCGATTTTTTTTTTTTTTTTCCCGGAAATACCTTCTTTAAAGGTAAATTCGGTTCACATTTTGTGAACCGAATTTACCTCTAAAAAATGTATTTCCGGAATTTGTTTTTGTGACATTGATATTTATTTTAAATAGATGGTTATTATGGATTTAACCGCTGCCTTTATGACATCTGAGATATTTCCCACTCGAGATGCAATGACACGTTGGGCTAGAGATACCGGGAAAGCCAACAGAATCATTGTGGTTATTGTTCGAACCGAGACGACGGAGAATGGGAAAGGGAAAAAGAACAAGGTTGCTTATGGTTGTGAGAGACGGGGCACATACAGTCGAGTAGATGTTGGGTGTTCTGCTGGTAGACACAAGACATCAAAAAGATGTGGTTGTAGGTTTCAATTGAAAGCTAAACCGATGTTACCTCCTAGTTCTGATTGGAAGGTGAGAGTGGTGTATGAGATTCACAATCCTGAGCCTCATAAGACTTTGTTTGGAGCAGCTATATTTGGTAAGTTTACCAAGGAGGGGCGGTCAGTTGTTGAGGAGCATTTGTCTTTGGGAGTGAAAGCACAAAAAAGTCTTGATGCATTAAAGATCATATTTAAGAACAACTTGAGCAACTTTACTCAGCTGTATATAACCCGCAACAGTATCTGAAAGGCAAAAAGAGGTAGTATGACTGAGATGCAGCAGCTTATGACACTGATTCAGGCGAATCATTACTTGTGTTGGACGAGACGACTTAAAGGTACTGATATTGTTGAGGAGATCATGTGGTCACATCCTGATAGTATCAAGTTATTAAGGATGTTTCCGACTGTTTTGATTATGGAATGTACCTTTAAGACCAACAAGTATGCATTGCCTCTACTGGAGATTGTTGGTGTGACTTCCACTGAGTTGACATTTCCTGTTGCGTTTGCATATTTGTCTCATGAGCGGTATGATGACTACACGTGGGTGCTGTAGAGCCTACGAGAATTGATGGTGTGTGATATTGCACTTCCTCAGGTAATTCAATGCTAACTGACTTTAGTTTTTCGTATTACATTATTGTTTTTTATTTTTTTCATTTCTAATAGAAGGTCTGGATTGTGTTTCTCAGGTTATCCTCACTGATTGTGAGGAGGATTTGATGAATGCTATCAAGGTTGTGTTTTCGGAGGCAATGAATTTGCTTTGTCGGTATCATATTAACAAAAATGTTAATGCTCAAATTAAGAAGCTGGCGAAGGGAGATAGAGTGGAGTCACTGATGACACTTTGGCATCATGTAGTTGATGCTACATTTGATGATGAGTTTAATGAGGCTTTGCATGATTTGGAGCAATCGTCTACTGATATACCCCAGCTTATTGCATATGTGAACAAGCAATGGCTGTATTCTCACAAGGAAAGATTTTGTGGCCCGTGGACGATAAAGTAAGACACTATGGAAATACCACGACTAATAGGTACGCAAATTATTTGCTTATGAGCTTTATGTATATGATTGTCGTTTTTTGTTTTAATTTTTCCTTACGTGTCATAGGGTTGAGGCTGCCCATTGGGCATTGAAAAGGTCACTGGGTTCTAGTGGTGGTGATTTATGCAAAAGCTGGGAGTCAATGCATGGGATGATTAATAAACAGATTAATAAAATTGTGGATTCTTTTCAAAAGAGCATCAACCGTATAGATGCCCAACACAACATTCCATTCTACAAGAATCTACACGGTTTGGTGTCTCTTGAGGCATTGAATCATATTGCTGGTGAGTTTGATAACATGATGGATGGTGTGGGCACGGATAAGAAAAAGTGTGCTGGTTGTGTCATTAAAGTTACTCATGGATTACCTTGTTCTTGTGAACTTGGAAGGTTGCACCTAAATGGGCTACCAATACCATTGGATATGATTGACCCTCATTGGAAGAGACTGAGTTTGGAGGCAATGGATGAGGAGCGGGTGAAAGAAGCGTCAGAAGGAGGTGACTTAAGCTATACAATAGAGGAGATTTTGAGGCAATGGAATGGCATGCACCTTGAGGAGAGATGTGTTTGGAAGAGAGGTCTTGATGATTATGTATTCAGAGGCACTACATCCATGGTTCCACCTAAGCACAAAGTCAAAACTAGGGGTGCACCGAAGAAGGGGAAGAAGAAGAAAGAGTATGATGTGAAGAGAGATCCATCTAGGTGGGAGCACGTGGATGCATCTTTGGAAAAACCCACACAGAAACCGTCAAAGATACCTCCCCGACGGTCCTCACAACTAGCATCACAAGTACCGTCACAGAGGTCATCAAAGGAGCGGGCACAGCATGACATCCACTTGGTAAGTCACTTTCCAGATTTTTTACATAAGTATGTTGATGACATTATCAATGTGGAGGGAGATGGAAACTGTGGATTTAGATGCATTTCTGCTTCACTAGACTAGTCGGAGCACAGTTGGCAAATTGTTTGAAATTATTTGATTTGTGAGATGGAGTCCAACTGGTTTCAGTACACACAGATCATGGGTGACAATGTTCAGGACATTAGAGATTCATTGGTTCCTGTCCCGAACAGACAACAACAACCTATTGAGAAGTGGATGACCATGCCGGACACATGATATGTTATAGCTACTAGATATCAGACACCCCTACTTATGTTGTCACCTCATGAGAACTGGACATTCTTCCCTTTGAGAGGAGATTGTGTTTCCAGTCAGAGTCAGTTGGTTTGTGTTGGGTTCATCCATAAGAATCATTGGATTCTAGTCAAGTTGAGCCACACTAGCCCTATGCCTCCTGCACATCCTTCTTGGGGTTGACACGCTTCAGATGAAGCTAGATCGTGGCAATATCCATACATTGGACGCATGCAGTTATGGTCTTCGTCTTTTGTTCCAGATTATGTTCCAATGACACCACATCACCACTTGATTGTTTATATACTTTTACATTATTATATGGTGGTTTTTTGGTACACGTTAATAGTCTTACAAAATTTTGTAACTCGTAATTTTAACCACTAAACATAGTATTATAGTTTGTCTACAAAGTTATAATTTTTTTAAAAAAAATTTAAAAAATTTCCAGTTGGTAAAAAAGGTCCAAAACTTAGTTAAAAAGTCATTTTTTACACTAAAAAACATGTTTTTAGTGCGACTTTGTCCTACAATTACTGTTCGTAAATAAATTTGTAACTCGTATTTTTAACCTCCATACTATTATACTTTTTCTACAAGGTCAAATTTTTTAAAAAAATTTAAAAAAAATTTATGCATGGTAAAAACGGTCTACAACGCAGTAAAAAAGACATTTTTTTAAACTAAAACAAACATGTTTTTTAATTCAATTATTAATTGACGGTCCAGATATTGCCGACCACTTTTAAACGAACTAAAGACGACATCACCTTTGAAGCACTGAAAGAAAAAATAACAACGAATGTGCAGCTAGAGGGTGACGAGCAAGAAGTCACCCGGATCATTTACCGCTACCCCACTATGGACGATAATAATCGTGTTCAGTGGTCCACCATGGATGTGAGGAACAACGATGACGTTCGAGTAATGATGGACCGTTTTGACTTATTTCAGATGCGGAGTCTTTTGCAGCTGTATGTCGAAACCAGAAGGACCGTTGCTTTGAGATCCTTCGTCATTTCAAACCACCATCTCACTAGTTTCTACCGTGTTTTCATTTTGTTTGTTGTTTGTTTTGTTGTTTCCGTTCAGAATTTTCATGTCTTATTTGGTTTCGTCATCAAAATCGTTTTAAACGCTCCTTTAATTAATTTTAAGTTGTTTTTAAGTAATTTAATTTTTTTTCCGGAATTATCAGGGAAAAGAGGTAAATCCGGTAGAGGGTTTGGGATTCCCGGATTTACCTAAAAGTTGAGATAAATTCGGTTCAATAAATGTGAACCGATTTACCTCCACTTTTACGTAAATTCGGGAATCCCAAACCCCCTCCCGGATTTACCTCTTTTCACTAGTAATTCCAAAATTTTGTAACATGATGGAGGCATTTTTGTCCACATCGGTATTTATGGGGTGTAGCTGATAATGAGGTGGGTGGAAAAAAAAAGCCCCCAATTAATTCACCAACAAACAGGTACGTACTCACGGACTAACACAAAGCTACGAAGCTACAAAACAATATGTATTAATTAGGCTTTGTTGGATAGTTTAGGTGTTTTGAGGTCATGAAAACTTTTCAACAAACGGTGCAAAAATATTGTTTTTATATATGAGACGTGTGGCCGAAGATGTGTCAAAAAAAAAATGAGACGTGACCGAAGGGTTAAGGAGTGAATTTGGCTTAATTACAGTTTTGATCCCCTTATTTTTACTAATTCACGATTTTGATTTGTTAAGAAATTTTTTCACGAATTTAGTCCCCCTATTTTCAGCAACTCACAATTTTAGTCCCCCGAGAATTTTTCTCACGAATTTAGTCTCCATATTTTCACCAACTCACGAATTTAGTCTCCATATTAATCAGTTTAAATAGTCTTTAAGCTTTATTGTTTTTTTATATAGATAGTAGGTTTATAGTAGTCTTCAAAAACTATAATTATCAATGGCAAATATTAATCCCGTGTTTTTCTATGTATCGATGGAGTTATCCCGTGTTTTTTATATATCAATGCATTGATTATTTTAGTTGATTAGTAGATTATAGTAGATAGTAAAAATTAGATGGTAAATTATCAATAAGAAATATTTGTTTTATATTAATCAGTAGTTTAAATAGTCATTAAGACTTCTTTTTGACATAGTTGGTTTATACCAGCCATCAAAAATTATAATTATCAATGCCAAAAATAATCCTGTGTTTTTTTATATATCACTTCAGTTATTACGTGTTTTTTTATATATCAGTGCAGTTATACCGTAGTTTCAATTGATTATTTTAGTTGATTAGTATATTATAGTAGATAGTGAAATAGAGATAGTAGATTATCAATAAGAAATATTTGTATTAAATTTTAATTAGTAGTTTAAACAGACATTAAATTTTCTTGTTTTTTATATAGTAGGTTTATAGTAGTCCTCAAAAATTTTAATTATAAATGACAAATATTAATATGTTGTGTTTTTTTATATATCAGTACAGTTATCCGGTTTTTTTTATCAGTGACAATTATTTGTCAATTTTTTTTTGTATTAGTGGCAAATATTTGTCACATGTGTTTTAAATATTAATTAGTTTAAATAGTCTTTAAGTCTTATTGCTTTTTTAGATAGTAGGTTTATAGTAGTCTTCAAAAATTATAATTATCAATGGCAAATATTAAGCCCGTGTTTTTTTATCTATCACTGCAGTTATCTCGTGTCTTTTTTTTATATATATCAGTGTAGTTATCTCGTAATTTCAATTGATTATTTTAGTTGATTAGTAGATTAAAGTAGATAGTAAAAGTTAGATAGTAAATTATCAATAAGAAATATTTGTTTTATATTAATTAGTAGTTTATATAGCCATTAAGCCTTCTTTTTTTAGATATTAGGTTTATACTTTATATTAGTCTTCAAAAATTATAATTATCAATAGCAAATATTAATCCCGTGTTTTTTAATATATCACTACAGTTATCCCGTGTTTTTTATATATAAGTGCGGTTATCTCGTAGTTTCAATTGATTATTTTAGTTGATTAGTACTCCCTATGGACCTATTTATAAGCAAAAAAGTACTTTTTAGGTTCATTAGAAAATTAATGTATTTAGACTATAATGTAGTCCAAATACATTAATTTTCCAATGAACCTAAAAAGTGACTTTTTGCTTATAAATAGGTCCGGAGGGAGTATATTTTAGTAGATAGTAAAATATAGATAGTAGATTATCAATAAGAGGTGATAGTAGATTATCTATAAGAGTCTAAACAAATTTCGAAGAGAAAAGAGAGTATAATTTTAGTAGAGTAATTTTAGTAGAGTAATGTTTGCATAAATTTAGAAACTTGGTTAAAAAACTAAAATGAAGTGATAAGAGAAAGAGAAGAATTGTTTATGTGAAAAATAAAAATAAAGTAAAAAGAAAAAATGAAGAAATAGTGGGTAGGAGAAAAGTGAAAAGGAGGAAAGAGAGTGTAAGAATAAAGAGAAAAAAAATAAGAAATAGAGTGTAAGAGAAAAGTGAAAAGGATGAAAGAGATTGTAAGAAGAAAGAGAAAAAAAAGAAGAAAAAGAGTGTAAGAGAAAAGTGAAAAAGAGGAAAGAGAGTGTAAGAAGAAAGAGAGAAAAAAGGAAGAAAGAAAGTGTAAGAAGAAAAAGAAAGAGAAGAAAATGACATTTTTATCCTTAAATTAAATATATGTCTTGTTAATAAGATATCCAAATTGAGAGAGAGAGAGAGAGGGTTGTCATCCACAAAACCGGCTTGTTCTTAGAATGTGGTTTAGGCCTAACTCAACCCCACAAAACCGGCTTGTAAGGTGAGGGTTGTCATCCACTTATAAACTTTTTTTCAGACCATATCACATCCGATGTAGACCATCTTAACACACCCCCCTCACGCCTAGGAACAGACATCTATAGATGTCTGGAGCGGGTGGCCCGACAACGGGTGGCCCAACAGATCTAGGATTGACTCTGATACCATTTTAGAATGTGGTTTAGGCCTAACTCAACCCCACAAAATCGGCTTGTAAGGTGAGGCTTGCCATCCAGTTATAAACTCTTTTTCAGACCATATCACATCTGATGTGAGACTCTTAACACTTGTGGTTGTGTTTTAGTTACTGATTATAAATAAAAATATGACTATGGTGATTAAAAACACACATCTACCAAACACTTAAGATCTATGGCTAGTGGCTACAATCCATATTACACACGAGGGAAACCAACCACAACTGAATTCAATTTGATGCCGTAGGCCCTGGGATGCAGCAATGCAGGATGGAAATGATGAATATCTACCTCTATTTTTTCTGTCAAAATCTACCTCTATTGATTGTTGCGGTCCCATTGTTTAACTTTCTCGCATGCATTATTGCCCCATTGTTTAACTCTCTCGCATGCATTATTGCTCTTTGCTCTCGCACATATTCAACTCTCTGACATGCATTATTTGCTCTTTTCTCAATAAGATAAGGTTTGGTTTGCCATCGTGTGGTTCAAAGACGGTTCGTCTTCATTGCTCTTTTAAATTGTGTTTGGAAGTTTGGAGGGGATAAAAGGGAAGTGGAGGTCAATAGACTAATAGCATCTTATCCCTCATCTATAATAGAAGATCGACTTTATTTTGCCATTTTGGTGGGAAAAATTTTTCCGACCATTTACCTATATACCCCTTATTTTGTACCCTACTGTTTACCAATATACCCCCACTTTATATTTTTGAACCAACATACCCCCACTTTATATTTGTGCCCCACCATTTACCAATATATCCCTCATTTTGTACCCCACTGTTTACCAATATACCCCCACTATATATTTTTGAACCGACATACCCCTGACAAATTTTTTTTTCTCCAACACTTTTTTTTTTTTTTTATTATTATCAAAATGTCACCTCATTTTGTCTGCCACCGCTTCTAAATATACCCCCACTCTATCCGAAACTATTAATACACAATCGTTGACTTCCCACTTTTGGTGGGAAAATTTTATTCTCACCATTTACCAATATACCCTCATTTTGTACTCCACTGCTTACCAATATACCCTCATTTTGTACCCCATTGTTTACCAATATACCCCACTCTCTATATTTTTGGACCAACATACCCCACTCTATATTTTGTACCCCACCATTTACCAATATACTCCCTTATTTTGTCTCTGCACACACTGCTTTTCTGCAATATACTCCCACTCTATATTTTTGACCAACATACACTTGGCAAAAAAAAATTTGGTCCAACACTTTTTTTATCCACATTTGGTGGGAAAATTTTATTCCCACCATTTACCAATATACCCTCATTTGTACTTCATTTGCTTACCAATATACCCCCACTATATTTTTTGACCGACATACATACTCGACAAATTTTTTTTTTTTTCTCCAACACTCTTTTTTTTATTATTATCAAAATGTACCCTCATTTTGTACTGCATGCTTACCAAATATACCCTCACTCTATCCGAGAACTATTAATACACAATCGTTGACTTCCCCACTTTTGGTGGGAAAATTTTATTCCCACCATTTACCAATATACCTCATACTGCTCAAAGTACAAGTGCCGATAATGCAAGCGCACTTCGACGCACTTAGTTCTTCAAGCTACGAGGCAAGGCGTGAACCTTCGACAGAAGAGCCCGGTTGTTCGACAAAATCGGGTCCAATGCTTCGCAAAAATTCTTCGACAACGAAATGGTCGAGCGCAGCGGAGCAAAGATTAGTGGGGCGGTTATTTCCTAGTTTTTAGGAAGTGGTTATCGTGCACTCTTACGATTGTATCCGAGAGTATAAATACTCCTCGTAATAGGAAAAGGAAAGCGACCACATCATCTTTACAAAAACTCGTGAAACTCGAACTTCCTGCCCAAAGCGAAAAGAGTGAATCGAGTTACATTATGCGTGTTGGCACCACCACTTTTCTCTTTCACTTTAATGCAATTTTTACTTGTTTTTTACGTTTGTTTGCGCTTCTTGCTTTCATTCTTTTTCGTTGCTCGCTCTCAAATTCTCTCTTTCTACTATTTTCTGCTCTTACGCACGCTAAAAGACACAAAACTTCTGTGCAATTGTCAAAGAGATTTTCTAGTTTGATCTCACGATCTTAATATTGAAAACTAGTGATTGTTTGCTAAAAACACCAAAGAAACAAATTGGCACGCCAAATGGGGGACCCTTGCCGCTTATTTTGTGTCGCTTTCATTGTTAAGTGTATAACTCGTATGCACTTCGAGGAGTGGTAGAATGGTGCGTACCAATTCTAACAACGCCTCTAGTTCCACCTGTGATATCACGAAGTGCAAGGAACAACGGTAGATTCTCGCCAATGTAAGCGGTGGAAATGTTGCGGGACTACTACCCCGGTGACATCAATAACCGCTCCACGATGTCAATGACCAATGTTGGTTCGACATCGTCATGGCCTGCCACAAAGCGTGAGGACTTCCTTCTAGTCCTTATGTGGCAACAGGGAATAGTTTGGAAACACGCTTCCAAAATACGAGTCTACCACCATACCCTTTTGGGGTATATGGCATGCCTACCGGAATGCCACATGTGTCGACCTTTCTCCTTCACACGTTTCTTCCGAGGTGTACTTGGTGAAATCCTACTGCGATTAACCAATGCGTCCTTGTTGGCATTAAGACAACAAGTGGGCCAAAGCAATCATGACATGGTTAATATCTTGACTAACAAATCGATCGTGTTCAATCCTTTGATTCGTAACACAAATACCGCTTATCGATGTTAGCGGACCAAATGGGTAGGATTGCAGATTTCTTCGGGGCTCCTACGGAAACAACGTGCGCTTACCAAATCAGGAACAATATGCCTAACACCCTACGTAGATCGCTGATCGCCGAAGCCCAGCGGTTATGGGCGAACAACGAGGTGGGGTAATCACATCCCCAAGTAGTTATGGTGAATCGAAACCAAAACGCTGATGAAGTTGTTCGACAAGTGCAACGAAATAATGTTTGCGCTCAAGACAACATAGCCACTTTGGTCGAAACCATAATGGCGCAAAATGGCCTTAACGTAGGTTTACATAGGCCTAATTTCATATCGCCCCTGTGTGAGTATATCTTGCAGCGCGAATTGCAAGAGGTTGGAAAATCCCAAATTCACTAAGTTTGGGGTGATACCAATGAGTCCACCGTCGAGCATATTGCCCTACACATGATCGAGGCGAGAGATATAGCTCAAAATGAGAGTTTGAAAATGAAGTATTTTCCAAATTCTCTAACTAAAAATGCCTTTACGTGGTTCACCACTCTACCCCGGTTCCATATACACACAAAGGCAATTAGAAAAGGCGTTTCATGAGCAATTCTACATGGGCGATCGAAGATTAGCCTTAAAGAATTGGCCGTGTTCGACGTAAAGTACCGAGGCTATCGATGATTATTTGAATAGATTCAGTTCTTCAAGGCAAGATGTTTTACACAAGTGCGGCATTAACAAGATACCGGGTCGATGGAGGGGTCGCGATTAACTGATGCCTCGTGCCATGTCAAGACAATAAAGTGCGATTCGATACAGACCTTGCACCTCATAACATTATGTTAACCAATTATGAGGGAAATCGCGTCGTCGCTGGGAGTCAGCTGGCGAGAAGCAGTGGTGGTGGTGGGTATCTTGTAAGAAGAACCACCACGCTCTTTCGTTATAAAGATCAAAAGCAAGCTACAATACTCACCCGGGGAGAGAAAGGATACATGGCGTAGGAGCGCATTTCCTCGGCCTACACCAAAAACTCGTAATGTGGAGGATGATGGTGCTGCAGAGTACGCGTCGGCGCACTGAGTTATTTCCTTCGCGGACGAAACAACGTCACCAAGGAGAATTTTGAAGCAAATGGCGAACATTGCGCCATGCACATCTTCTAGCCAAGCATACATCTCACTCAGATAATGTGCTTTCTCCATTCACTTATACCCAAATACATGGTTTTGTGTGGGAAAGAGAGGAAATAGAAAGGTGCCAATGTCTATCCCGAGGGTGTGTTGCCTCCCAACAGATGGGACACTCGACTTTTAGAAGGTTTAAGATGTCGATCTGTATTGGGATAGAATTACTGCTTATACGGCCGAAAAATAAATAAAACGCGGCTGGGAGCCGAGTTAAATCAACAAACAATGGTCGCCGAAGCCAACTTCATCTCAAGAAAATGGTGAAGTCATAAATGACAAACCGATTGCATTTATGACGATTTAACCATCGGGTTTTGAAAAGACCTTGAGATTCTACAAAGCGCATGCAAGCTCAAGATCCAAAAGAGGTGGATTTGGGAGACGGCGTGATCAAAAGGCCAACCTATATTAGTGCACATCTTGATGTCGCTTTAGAACCAAGTCATTTCACTACGCAGAGTTCAAGGATCGCTTTGCTTGGGAGTACAGAAATGCCCTGCTTGAGTCGAGTAGTTGGTGGAATTACAAATACCCATTCGACTGTGTGAAGAAGCTTCAGATGAAGCAAACGCCAAGAAGATTTGCTCCTCAAATATTGGCTAAGATCAAGGAAGAAATAGAAAGGTCGCTCAAAAGCAAATTCATCGAATCGCTGTGTACGTTGATCGTTAGCAAATATAGAAGAACTAATATAATCTGATAATTGACTTTGCAGTGAGTTCAATCATATTTAAATATCTATAATTTGTCTGCATTGTTTAAATCTCCCACTTAACAAGCAATGAATTCTATGTTTCACCATTTTATCTGATGATTTTATGCAAGTGTACATAGATGATGTGGTGGTTAAGTCATCCTCGTAAAGTGGTCATTTAGACCATCTTCGACGCTTCTTTCGAACGAACGAGGAAATATGGATTGAAAATGAATCCAACCAAATGTGCTTTCGTAATGCGTGCGTGAATTCTTGGGTTTTGTAGTACACAAGAAAGGCATAGAGATCAACTAAATAAGACTAAAGCAATTATGGAAACGATGCTCTCTATCACTACTCAATATAAATTTCCTCAAGATTCATCTCAAATCTAAGTGGCAAACACAAGCTTTTTCGCCATTAATGAGATTGAAGAAGAAGATGAATTCAAGTGGGAGCAAGTTCACTGTGATGCTTTCGGCGCAATCAAGTCTTATTTGGTCAAGCCACCAATTTTGTTCTGATATACATAAATTTTAAATTGTATGTAGCAAATTTTCCGATAACACAATAGGTAGTACGCTAGCGCAAGAGGATGATAGTGGTGTCGAAAGACCCATTTATTACCTTAGTAGGGTTTTGATTGATGCCAAACTAGGTATAGTCCAATCGAGAAACAAAAATGAACCGCACAAATTATTCTCGTTACAAAGTATCGACAAAGCCTAAAAGAGTTAATTGAGATAAAAGATAAATTAATCTCGAGAAGACTTCTATAATACTCCTTCACGATATTGTCAACACCAAAAACCGGGGGCAATAAATACAATCAAATGAAGCGTCAAGAACGCCACATTTTCGAATTATACCGACTTGGCGTAAATTTTTGCTATTGATAATATGGTTGATGATGATTGGCGAAAACCCATTGTTTGATATCTGCATTTCTACAGGAACACTAACAAAAAGTAAAGTACAGACTCTAACGCTATGTGTTAATTGGAAACGAATTGTATAAACAAACTCCTCGGGCGGGTGCTACTAAAATGTCTTAGTGAAACGCGAGGCGTATTTGGCGTTGTCCGATACACATAGTGGAGCATGTGGCTCACATCAAGTAGGCCACAAAATGAAATGGTTGTTATTTCGACAAGGAATGTATCGGCCAACTATGCCGAAAGATTGTATAGAATTCGCCAAAGGTTGCCAAGAATGCCAAAAACATACCGAATACAACACGTGCCTCAAAACGAGTTGCATTCTATAGTGAAACCTTGGCCATTCAGGGGTTGGGCTTTAGATGTGATTGGAGAAATAAAACCAACTTCGCCGAAAGGCCACGATACATTCTAGTAGGGATTGATTACTTTTACTAAACGGGTAGAGGCAATACCTTTAGCCGATGTAGATCAAGAAGCAAAGATGAGGTTTCTGCAAATATATCATTTGTAGATATGGAATTCCGTAAACCATTACTACAGACTCAAGGCACCGCTTTTCACCGGGTCGAAAAATGGTAGATTTCACACAAAATCGGCTTCAAGTTATCGACTTCGACGCCATACTACGCACAAGCCAATGGTCAAGTAGAGGTCGCCAATAAAATCATTATTTTTGAGTGCATGTCGGACGTAAGCTCAGAAGTTGCAATTCCTTCTTGACCAAGTATTATGGGCTTGTCGAACTTCACCTAAAGAGTCTATAAACACCACTCCTCACTAAAAGTTAACATTTGGGCATGATGCAGATGTTACCCGTCGAGATTTGTTTATACATCACAAGGATTCAAAAACAATGTGAAATTCCTTTTGATCATTATTGGAATATGATGATTGATGAGTTGGTTGATGTAGACGAAGAGAGGTTGTTAGCTTTAGAAATGCTTATTCGACAGAAGAAAGAGTAGCTAAAGCTTACAATAAAAAAGTTAAGTTAAAACCTTTGAGGAAGGGGAGTTAGTGTGGAAAGTCCTATTACCTATGGATAAAAAAGATAGAGTTTTAGGCAAATGGTCACTGGTGGGAAGGCCCATTTCGCGTGTTGCGTTGTTTTTCGAATGGCGCTTATGAAATCGAAGAGTTAGTGACGAAAATAGGACCTTTAGAATAAATGGCAAGTATTTAAAACGATACAAGCCAACGTTAATCGAAATAAAGATTGAAGCAATCGTAAGTAAATGAAAGTTGCTCATAAATGGCAATGTACAAAGAAATTGTTAAAGTTACACAGCCATTTTTAGAATGCTAAGATATTACGAGCCTTAGAAGGTCGCATAAGGTAGCCTCAGGCCTCTCCATGATGCTAACACTTAGAGAAATATAGAGGTGTCGAGAAGATACACGACTCCTTTGTCGAGATCAACGAGAATAGCTCGCGTTGGTCAATCTTCCGAAGTGCTCTATACCGCCATCGCTTTGGTAGTTTTGGTGATCGAAGAAGCAAAGACTCATGCGCTCGACGCACCGTGCTCTTCCGATGCTTTAATTAGACAATTTGAGTTGAAGGTCTTTATTTCTTCCTCAATGCGCCAAGCAACTGCTGCCCATTCAGCCGATCGCTTGCTCTCATCATTGGTCGCTGGAGTCTCGAGCGGCTTCGATGTCATCTTGATCGACCTTAAGAGAGGCGAAGTTCCACCTCGCAGAGTTAGTCTCTCGAATCTTGCGCTAGAGGTAGTCGACCGTTGGTTGATCAAAAGAGAAAGTTGCTCAAAAAATAGGGCCAAATTCCATGAAGAACGCAAGGACATTTGGAGGAGGGTCTAATCTGGTGATCTTCCGAATGAGGATTTTACCTCAAGATACACGTATTGAGTCATGCTCGATGGTTGCCACCAAGTCCCCTTCTAACACCTTTCGCTTTCAATCGCAAAGCAAAGCTTCGACCGCCTCGTCGATAGAACTCGAGAATTGTTTGAGAACCGCGAAACCAAACGGCTCGACGAGCTCTTGAGGCTTAACATAATCTTCAAGGCCGCCAAGGGATCCGCTCTTCTTTAACTCGGCCCAGCTTCTGATCGCCGGCCAAATATTGCTGGATGACTCTCGGCGTAAACACCTCGATCCGCAGCCTACCTCTACTCTAGCTCCTCCGGTTCTTGATCGACCACATTTGCTTCAGTGAATTTCGCCAATATACCCTCATTTTGTCTGCCATTGTTTACCAATATACCCCCACTCTATATTTTTGGACCAACATACCCCCACTCTATATTTTGTACCCCACCATTTACCAATATACCCTTATTTTGTACTGTACTGCTTACCAATATACCCCACTCTATATTTTTGGACCAACATACACTTGGCAAAAAAAAAATTTGGTCCAACACTTTTTTTATCCACTTTTGGTGGGAAAATTTTATTCCCACCATTTACCAATATACCCTCATTTGTACTTCACTGTTTACCAATATACCCCCACTCTATATTTTTGGACCGACATACCCCCACTCTCTATTTTGTACCCCACCATTTACCAATATACCCCTCATTTTGTACCTCACTATTTACCAATATACCCCCACTCTATATTTTTGGACCGACATACCCCTGACAATTTATTTTTTTGTCCAACACTTTTTTAAATTATCAAAATGCACCCTCATTTTGTACCCCACTGTTTACCAATATACCCCCACTCTATATTTTTGGACCGACATACGCCTGACAATTTTTTTTTGTCCAACACTCTTTTTTTTCTGTTTACCAATATACCCCCACTCTATATTTTTGGACGGACATACCCTTGACAAAAATTTAACCATTCTCGATTTATGTTTGTAATAGGTAAATACAATTTATATTTTTTCAAATCGTATTTACCTATATATACGTTTTCATCGTGAAAACCAAATAAATTAAAAAAAGAATCATATTTATCTCGAATATGGTAAATACGATGCAATTTTTATGGAAAATCGAATTTATGTTTTATGAAGATAAATACGACTTACTATTTTTTGAAGTTTATGGGAGAAATCGTATCTACTATTTTTGAAGTTTATGGGAGGAAATCGTATCTAGATAAATACGATCACGAAATGTCTTTGAAAATCGTATCTATCTCCGGAAAGTAAATACGATGAGCTTTAAAATATTTACGGTCAAATCATATGTAAGTGAGAAATGGTCAATATTTAAGTAAAGGGTTTAGGGTTTAGGATCAATGACTAAATTAAAATACTTTTGAAAAAGTCAATGACTAAATTGATATATTGTAAACGCTTTTAACAACAATAATACACAGTTATTTTTTAGTGAATTATCTTTATCGTATTATTTTTAGGCCATAGCTTGTATCAAATAACATTCTAGGCCTACACATTTTGGAAAACTTAGATAAGAGGGCAAAATATACTACGTAGATCAGAGTAATAAATTACTAATCTGTATGGCTAACAAATTATTCTTGTCGCCCCGTGTATATATTTTGGGAGAAAATAATTGTTTACAGTTTCATAGCCGCCCGTGCGTAGGCACGGGTTTGTGTCCTAGTCTTATCTTAAAACCCTTAAGGCTCTAAGGTTAACAAGCCAAATTAGCCAGCAACTAAGGCGCCAAAATGGTCCCGTAAACATCAGGATTAATAAAACTACTAGCCGCATAACCCATGCGATGCACGGGATTGACTAAATTTCTTCGTGTAAATGAGTGATAAATTTTTTACGTATTTATAAATCACCTTTTAAACATTCATACTTGATTTCTTTTTTTAACTATACAGAGCTAATCTGCTGCGGGAATCGAACTCGAGAGCACTAAGTCGACCCTGTGTCCTAGGGTAGCTTATGTCAGTGGACCAATGTTGTTGGTTTGTAAAATATATAGTCAAATAACTGTGAAGAAAATAAAATTATGACTATAAAATAAATAAGAAGATTATAAAATTAAAAAAGAACACTAACTAAGACGTTGAAATTAACCATCCATAGATAGTAAGAAGAAAATGTCTAAAAATTTAATAAGATAATCCATGTTTATCAAATGCAAAAATAAAAACTTAACTCATATTTAGAAATAAAATAATACAACACAATTAGAAAGTGACACACATGGCTGGTATCATGTAGAGTTGTATGAAAATCACAAATAAAATACAAGCAACGCAATACTTGATAGTATAAAGTTGAAAGAATATGATGTGAAGTTTTTTCGTAAATGTGGTTAAAGTTCTTGTGAATAAAAATTAAATTATTACCATAAAGTACTTTACGTATTTGGTCACAATTTTTTTAACCAAACCAGCTATATTGAAGAACAAACTTTGTGTATTTCAACAACTAAAATTTATCTTGAACCATAATGTCCACCAAATCACCCTGTTTAGCATCTTACTTTACGTATTTTGTCATAAAATGAAACTTTTTTCAACCCAATTGATTATTGAAGAATAAACTTCACATATTTAAACATCTTAAATTTTTCAAGATCAGTAAAGTACTTTCTATATATATATATATATATATATATATATATATATATATATAACAAAAATATATAAAGTACTCCCTAAAATATACTACTTAGTATCACACTTTACGTAGTTTGGAACGATTTTTTTTCACCGAACCAGTTATTGAGGAATAAACTTTGTGTATTTGAACCATTAAATTTTTTTCAGAACCACAAAGCATAACAAAACACTATCAAGCATCTCTACATTACAAATTTTGTCATCAAATTAAATCTCTTTTTCACCTAATCCGTTATTGAAGAATAAAGTTCGCATATTTAAGCATCTAAAAAAAATTTCATACAGTAAACTACTACCGTATAAAAAAGATAAAAAATAAAAAATTAAAATATGAAAGAAGAAAAAAAAAGTATACAGTAAAGTGCCCCTTAAAATATAAAAAAATAATAATAATAACCTTACATGCATGTGGTAAAAACTCTATTAGGGGAGAACCACACGGAACAGCAAAGCCGGATACTCGTGGTCAGCCAGACTCCCTAACGTAGATTAATCGTTGACAAAGTCGATGGAAATCTAACGCACTGCCGATGACATGTGAACAAAAAAAATAAAAGAAGAAAAAACAAAATCAAAACCAAAAAAATGGGAGAAAAAACAAACAAAAAAGTAAAGAAAGAAATGAATCAAAAAAAATCAAACAAAAAAAACGAAAACAACTCCAACAATGAGTAAATATGCAATTTATTAGCAAAAGTCTCCTTAAAAATGTTCATGCTTGATTTTTTTTAACTGTACAAAGCTTATCCACTGCGGGAATCAAACTTGGGAGCATTGAGTCAACTCGAAATCCTAGGGTAGCTTATGTCAGTGGACTAATGGTGTTAGTTTGTAAAATATATAGTCAAATAACTGTGAATAAGAAAAATTTATAACTCATGAATTAAATAAGATTATAAAATTTAATAAGAAATTAACAAAAACGTTGAAATTAAACATCCATAGTTGATAGTAACCGAACTAAATGGATTCAAAATATATTTTAACTTCAAAAGAATATGGTTCTAAAAAATATAAATAGAAGAAGTATGAAAAAAAATTAATTTTTAAAAAGTTCATAAAAATACGGTTCTAAAAAATACAAAAAGAAAAAGTATAAAAAGAAACTGATTTTTTAAAGTGGAAATTAGTAAAATGGTGAGTTGCACATGTTAGTCTCACAAAGTTATATTTTTTTTCTCACTAAATCAGTTATAGTAAAACGAACTTTGAGTATTTGTATAGTTAAAAAAAATTATAAACACTAAAGTACCCAAAAACACACTGTTTAGCATTTTTTATCAAATTAATTGTTGAAGACAAACTTCACATATTTAAACATATTAAATTTTAAAGGCCCAAGAGTACTTGGATGAGATGGTAGAGGTCTCTTCTAGCTTAACCAAGGTCTTGGGATCGAATCCAGCTTTAAGCACGCAACAGTGTTAAATCTCTTGAGGGAGAGTTTTACAGCCTAACTCAAGAAATTAGTCTCTACAGTTGCGCATAGAGGATACCCGATTGACACCGAAAAAAGATTAAATTTTAGAGACGGTAAAATACTCTTTAAAATATAAAAAAGAAAAAACATTAAAATATAAAAGAAGAAAGAAAAAAGAAAAGAAAACAAAAAAAAGGAAAAAAAAAGCGGCACTTTGGCGCCAACAGCGACAACCCGTGCGATGCACGGGGTTGGCTAATTAATTCCTTTGTGTATATGAGCAACAATTTTTTTACGCATTTATTAGCAAACCTCGTTATAAACATTCATGATTGGTTTCTTTTTAATCAGACATAGCTCGTCCCCTTCAGGAATTGAAGTTGAAAGCACTTAGTTTACCCTGGGTTCCAAGGTAATTTATGCCAGTGGGTCAATGGTGTTGGTTTGTAAAATATATAGTAAAATAAATGTGAATAAAAATTAAACTATAACTATAAATTAATAAGAAGATAGTAAAATTTAAAAAGAATATTAGAAGTACCTAAAACAAAGTTATGAGGGTTTCTGTTGTAAATATAGTTAAAGTTTCTGCAGGAGTAGGTATTTATTATATATTATATTTTGCAATAAATAGACACAACTCTCAGTAATGAGGGATGCAACCAAACACGAAGAGAGAAGTTAATCATATAAATCATAAATCCTAAAAAATTAAGAAATACATTTGTGATGTGATAGTGATCGAACTAAATGGATTCAATAGATATTTCAGGTTCACAATAATATGGTTCTAAAAAAATATTAGGAAAAAACGTATAAAAGTAAATAGAAGAAGCTATGCGAATTTGAAGGAAGTTGATGGAGATTCTATTGTAAATGTGGCTGAAATTCCCGCGAGGTAAATGCTGCAAGTTTTCGTGATAGTAAATGTTATGACGTGGTTCTCAAATATAAAGGAAAGTTAAAAATATAAACACCAATTTAAGTATGCTTCTAATACTCGTTGGTGCAAAATTATCAAATCAAAAAAGAAAACACAAATAGAAAGTGAAACACATGGGTATCATGCAAGGTTGGATGAAAACCACCAATAAAATAGAAGCACGTATACAAAGTTCAAAGAATATGATGGAGATTTCTATCGTAAATGAGGCTGAAGTACCCGTGAAAAAAATTAAATTATAACTATAAATTAGATAAGAAGATTAGAAAAAAAAATTGAAATTGAAATTGATCTTCCATAGATAAAAAGTCTAGATTTTCTAATAATGTTGTCGATATTCATCAAATGCCAATATAAAAAGTTAACACATAATTAGAGAGAAACGAAGACAACACAATTAAAAGTGAAACACATAGGTAAATATAATGCAGAGTTTGATTTAAAACCACTAATAAAATATAAGAACATAGACAAAGTTGAAGTTGAGGAACGAAGTTCCCATATTTGAATAATTAAAACAAATTGATTCTAAAATATCCCAAAAACACTATTTAGCATTGCATTTTACGTATTTTGTTGTGAAATTATATTTTTTTCACCAAATGGGTTATTGAGTAATGAGCTTTGTGTAGCTGAACATGTTAATTTTTTCTAGACCCTAAGGTACCGCAAAACACACTGTTTAGCATCACACTTTACGTATTTTGTCACGAAGTTATTATTCTTTCACCATAAAGTACACCAAAACACACTATTTAGCATCTCATTTTTCGTATTTTGTCATTAAATTAAATCTTTTTTTTCACCGATTTGATTATTGAAGAGCAAACTTCGCATATTTAAACATGTAAAAAATTTCGAGACCGTAAAGTAGTCCTCAAATATAAAAGTAAGAAAAAGAAAGAAATACATAACAATAAAATATGAAAAAAGGAAAAAAAAACTGAAGGAAAAAAAGAGAAAAAAAAAAGTGGCGCGGCAGTGACAAGCCGCATATATATAAGAAGATACCACCTCCACATGGCAAAAGATGGTTGCTTCCTTGGAAGCCTCCCACGCCCATCTATAGGTTTATAATGATGTGATATGCTTTCTGTTTATAGCAGTAATTCTGTGGTTATGGGTAACTAGGACGATTACTCATGCGATGCACGGGGAGGTGATTAACAGGCCTACAGATGTATTTTCGAAAAAATATCAATATTTTATAAGGGGGGTATAAAAATACGCAACACATATATATAAGACGAAGAGGCAACAATAGCCCTTGGTGGGATGAGGCAACAATGTCGGTCCAAAAATATAGAGTGGGGGTATATTGGTACAAAATGAGGGGTACATTTTGATAATAAAAAAAAAGTCTTGGACAAAAAAAAAATTTGTCAGGGGTATGTCGGTCCAAAAATATAGAGTGGGGGTATATTGGTAAATAGTGAGGTACAAAATGAGGGGTATATTGGTAAATGGTGGGGTACAAAATATAGAGTGGGGGTATGTCGGTCCAAAAATATAGAGTGGGGGTATATTGGTAAACAGTGGGGTACAAATGAGGGGTATATTGGTAAATGGTGGGAATAAAATTTTCCCACCAAAAGTGGATAAAAAAAAGAGTGTTGGACAAAAAAAAATTGTCAGGGGTATGTCAGTCCAAAAATATAGAGTGGGGGTATATTGGAGTGGGGTACAAAATGAGGGGTATATTGGTAAATGGTGGAAATAAAATTTTCCCACCAAAAGTGGATAAAAAAAAGAGTGTTGGACAAAAAAAAAATTGTCAGGGGTATGTCGGTCCAAAAATATAGAGTGGAGGTATATTGGTAAACAGTGAGGTACAAAATGATGGGTATATTGGTAAATGGTGGGGTACAAAATATAGAGTGGGGGTATGTCGGTCCAAAAATATAGAGTGGGGGTATATTGGTAAACAGTGAGGTACAAAATGAGGGGTATATTGGTAAATGGTGAGAATAAAATTTTCCCACAAAAATGGGGAAGTCAACGATCCTCTATTAATATATAGAGATAATATCAAGTGCATAGGGTAGCCCTCATATTTGTCCAATAAGCTTTCGTGTTTTTTTTTAGATAAGCAATGATTCATTGAAAGAAGCACAAGGTGTGCCCAACCTTACAATGGGAAGGGGGAGGGCCTCCTCAAAACCCCCCTAAGCCAAAACCCTATGGGAAAAAGAGTACCTCACACAAAAGATCGTGCCAACAGTGGAAATAACAGTCCTAGTCCACTGCTTCTCCCCCTTCTACAATAAAATTAATTAAGTACATCACATAGTTGGATTACAACATTGAAAGGCAGCCCATCGGGCAATTGTACCAATCCGACCAATTCGTCGTGCAATTCCTTCCTCTCCTCGCCTTAAACCAGCTCCATGAAATATCCTTAATTCCCGCTATAACAACCGAGACGGAATCCACCTCTCCTCTAAAAATTACCTTGTTTCGAGCTGTCCATATTTTCCAAATTACCGCCATCCATATAAGGTGTTTAACGCCTCTTTCCGCTTCCCTTCACCGGTTCCCAAACTCCACAAAATGATTAGCAATATTGTCCGTATCACAACCCAAGAGCCTATCCAAGAAAACTCTCCTCCATATGTCTTTAGCAACTCCACAAGTCACAAATAAGTGATCCACCGTTTCATCTCCCCGGAAACATAAAACACAACTAGTATTGTTTTGTGACTGGATTATACCCCTTTGGATCATACATCATGATATTAACTTATTTGTGTTTGCAAGAGAGAAAGGAAACGAGTTTTGTCTTTTCTCAATCATTTGGAGAAACCGTCCAAATTGTTTGTTGTTTTAGCAAAATCAATTTGTCCCAAATTGATTGTTGTTTTAGATTTCTAATGAAACTTTTTATGTTCTTTTACACTTATACCACTATTAATTATGACAACTTTTTACCTTCAATAAAAGATTCACATTTATCTAGGTAGAGAGATAAAGGGTTAAATGGTAAATTAGACAACACTTTTTAAAGAATCTAGACTCCTAATCATTTTTCTTAAATGATGTGTCAAAACCTTAAACTGCGAACAAAGTGGGACGGAGGGAGTAACAAATAATCCAAGTCTGTTTTCAAGTCAATTATTATTACTAGATTTAAGAGTTAGTAGGGGTAATGATTTTACAAGAGCTTCATTCATTGGGGGCTAAAAGGTACTTTTAGTCCTTGCAAATGTCAAGAAAATCCAGTTTAGTCCCTGCAATTCCAAAAAATTTAAAATAGTCCCTGCAATTAGTAAACGTTACTACTTTAGTCCCTGCTGTTACTACTTTAGTCCCTGCAATTCCATTTAAAAGGTACTTTTAGTCCCTGCAAATGTCAAGAAAATCCAGTTTAGTCCCTCCTTGTTAAGAGTAAAGTAACAGCAGGGACTAAAGTAGTCACGTTTACTAATTGTAGGGACTATTTTAAAAAAATTGGAATTGCAGGGACTAAACTGGATTTTCTTGACATTTGCAGGGACTAAAGTACCTTTTAGCCTTCATTGGGTGACTCTGTTAGCAGACTACATGCGCTTAATAATCTGGAAAAAAAAATGTGAAGAAGATCGTCATTACCAAGGCCACTCAGATCCCATTGTTTCTAGCATCCATTAAATTACTCCCTCCGTCCCAAATTGTTTGTTGTTTTAGCAAAACTAATTTGTCCCAAATTGATTGTTGTTTTAGATTTTCAATAAAACTTTTAATGTTTTTTTACACTTATACCCCTATTAATTATGACAACTTTTCACCTAAAACAAAAGATTCACATTTAGGATGGAGGGAGTACATCATGAGGTGTCTTTACCAATGAATTGTTGCACTAAACAAAACATAATCATCATGTACCTGTTGGGAAGCCATGCATATACATTTTTTATTTTGGACAACCCCATGCATTTTTTTTGGTAAAAAGGCCCAAGGCCAAACGGGGCCAGAAGACCCACCCGTTTCAGCACCTAGAGGAAAGACTAGAAAATCTGGTATTCTATCAAATATTACAAACGTGTCCCTAGAGGAATAACTCCTCTTACCCAAAGTATCAGCTAAGGTATTCAATTCCCTCATCGTTTTCCTCCACCCAATTTAACAACCCGTCGTTCCCAATTCTCTTAATTCTCAGCACCAGATCTGAGATCGCATCATTCTCTCTTCCTCTACCCTCAAGCAGATCAAAAGCATCCTTGCAATCTGTTTCCACCAGAAGATTCTTGAAACCTCTATTGCACGCCATCGTGAGTCCATGAAAAACGCCCCACAACTCCGCTTCAACCACACAACAGGGATCCAAACGATTTGTGAAGGCACAAATGAAATTACCCCTGTGATCTCGAAGAATTCCCCCACATCTAGCCGATCTGCCGTTGTTTGTTACGGACCCGTCACAATTGAGCTTGTAGGTTCCTTCAGGAGGTGGTTGCCAACAATCTGGAAATTCCTCAGTTGTATGATCAGTAGCAGGAATCAACCATCCCGTGAACCTTCTTTCGAATTACAATAATTGAAGTTTGTACTGGAGAGTGTTTTTGAGAGAAGACCCATTCATTCCGATTCCTCCAAATCGTGTCAACAGCAACACCGAAGGTGATTTCCCAATATTGGTCTTCATTATCATTCCTTCTAACCTTCAAATTATCTTCTATCCATTTAGTCCAATTTTGTTCACTGAAGAACCTGTTTTGGTTTCTGACTCCGAGGCTAAGCCAAACACTGAGACTCTTTCTACAATCACGAAATCAATGGAATAAGGTCTCTTCAAATTCATGGCAATTGGGGCATTCATTAGAGCTGGTCATACGCCTTCTAACTCTCTCTGCATTGGTTAACAAGGTACCATGCCCCATTTTCCACAATAAGGTACGTATCCTCTCAGTTCCCTTCCATTTCCAAATTGATTGAAAAATAGTAGGAGAATTAGATATAGGATTGCCTTGGATAGAATCATAGGCAGATTTTGTACTGAAACTACCATCAGGAGTACCACTCCAAGTAAAATTATCCTTCTGATTATGAATAGTAGGGGGAATCAAAGTAGTAATCATTTGCATTATGTTATCAAGAAGAATGTTTTCAAATAAATGGTCATTCCACTCCCCATTGTGGCTGACATAATGACTGATGGGTAGATTTTTCCAAATTTGAGTAATAGCAGGGTCACAATAGTTGGCTAGAGCATCACAACCAATAATCCAACTATCACTCCAGAATCTAATAGCTTCACCATCACCCAATTGCCAACATAGTTTTCCTCTAAAATCATCCCAAGAATTAGCAATACCATTCCAGAAATTGGACCCTTTTCTTTTAGTATCAATTTGAGGGAATTCCTTCCAACCACATTTATACTTGCTCTTGATAACAACACACCACAGACTTTCAGGTTTAGAACAAAGGTTCCAGAGAGCTTTCATAATAAAGGCAGAGTTAGCTATTCTAGTAGACCTCAAACCCAACCCACCAACCTTCTTTGGTTTACATAACTTATCCCAACTAAGGAGATGCACTTTTCTCTGATTCTCATCACCCCCACCCCCCAAATAAAGCTTCTACAAAGCTTATCAATCTCATCACAAATACTCCTAGGCAGGACAGTTGATTGCATAACATATATAGGCATAGCTTGCACCACCAATTTAGCTAATGTGACTCTCCCAACAAAGGAGAGAGTCCTAGTCTTCCAGTTACTGAGCCTCTGTTTAACTTTGTCAATAACAAACTTGAAGGTATTGTGTCCCACTTTTTTGTGAAAAATAGGAATACCCAAATACTTACCCAAATCCTCAGTAGATTGATACCCCAAAATGTTACAGATATCCTCTCTCTGAGTTCTAGGAACATTTTTAGAGAAAAATATCCTAGTTTTTCCTGGCTCACCTTCGACTGAGCTCATGCGAAAATTAAGCAAAGTTTGATGGATTAACTCGGCTGAATAGTATTAGCTTCCGCAAACAGAATGAGATCATCGGCAAAGGCAAGATCACGAAATTTTAGGCCCTCCTCTAGATATTTGAATAGCTTCCCGACTTTTGTCCTCCACCTCTTGCTCAATCACTTGAAAAAGCCTTTCAATACATAGCACAAAAAGGTAAGGAGAGATGGGATCTCCTTGCCTGATACCTCTATTAGGAGAAAATTGATCCATAACCTCCCCATTCCACAAAACATTCATAGTAGAAGTAGAAATACAAAACCAGATAAGATTGATTAAGTTCTGAGGTATACCAATATCTTCCAAGGTATCTTTGATAAATTCCCACCTAAGCCTATCATAAGCCTTCTCAAGGTCTATTTTGATGGCCATCCAACCTTTCTTTCCCCCTTTCCTCCTCATGGAATGAAATATTTCCTGGGCTATAATGATATTGTCATGTATGTCTTTTAGGAATGAAGGATGCTTGAGCAGGGCCAATAAATTTCTGCAAGGACTCTCTAAGTCTACTAGCAATCATCTTAGTGATTGTTTTATAGATCACATTGCACAAACCAATAGGCTTGAACTGCTTCATATTAATGACTTGATCCACTTTAGGAATTAAAGCAAGGTAAGTAGAGTTGATATAACGCCCCAAATATTCTAACTATTTATTTAATTGAGATATTTAGGTTTTTATTAGTATAGTTATATTAAAATAATAATATGGTGTTTCATTTAAATCCTGGGGTGGTGTTTAGTAATTAAGAAGTGGTAGAAGAAGGTGTTGTTTAGTAATTAAGTAAGTGGTAGAAAAAGGTGGTGTTTAGTAATTAAGAAGTGGTAGAAGAAGGTGGTGTTTAGAAATTAAGTAGGTGGTAGAAGGAGGTGGTGTTAGTAACTATTTAAGTGGTAGGAAGAGGCCCATGACCCAAGATCCCAATGATATAAGCACTAGGGTTAGAGTCAATTGCTCATTTGGAGAGCAAAAAAAAAGAAAAGAAAGAAAGAAAAGGGAGAGGGAGCGGCGCAAGTGAGAGGAGAAGAGAGGGAGAGTGAGGCGCACAAGAGGAGAGAAAGAGAAGAAGAGGAAGCTTGTTGCCGTGGTTCTTAGAGTTCGTGGAAGAGTTCC
The DNA here is from genome assembly GCA_020916435.1 of Oxytropis ochrocephala. Taxonomy (NCBI): domain Eukaryota; kingdom Viridiplantae; phylum Streptophyta; class Magnoliopsida; order Fabales; family Fabaceae; genus Oxytropis; species Oxytropis ochrocephala. The sequence continues at coordinate 93,096,898 of CM037094.1, forward strand.
TTATTCGGCAAATTCCAAGGTAAGGGTGGGTTCTAATATTATAATGGGTTGTATGATGGGGTGTATGTAGGAGATTAGGAACTATAATGCATGTTAGGTGTTTGATAATATGATTAAATGATTCTTGCATGTATATATGTGGTGTTTAATTTCGTTTCGGTGTTAATGACTTGTGTATGATTTGATGGTGAATTGATGCACCTTAGGTGATTTGATTATGTTTGATGTGCTATTTGATGATTTTAATTGTATTTGTGATGATTATAATTGGTTTTGGTGATTGATCATGATGAGTTTTACTTGCTTGGAGTTTCTGTGCGTTTCTGGACATTGTTTCGGTCTTTCTGAAACTGGTACTATTTGGTTGATCCAAAAATTGTGTTGGTGATTTTTTTTGAAAATAGACTTAAGGCCGGTCGTTTTGGCACTGGTTTCGTTCAATTTGGAGTTGTGTAGCTCAAGTTATGAGTCTCCAAAGTTAGGTCAAATTTCCGGAATCAAACCGTGAGTAGGTTCGGTTTTTGCGGTTTTGTGTTCTCAATTGAACTTCGTTTTGAATGATTCTTGTTTCATTGAAAAGTAGACTTAATTGCATGCGAAATAGGCAATCGTTTCACGAAATTTCATTAAGCAATGAGAAAGAAAATTTGGTTGCAAGTTGGGTAAAGTCTGTCCAATTTTAGTACCTCGGTGTAGTGTTTTGAAAAAGCTGTACCAACCGGATACTTATTTTGAAAAACGAAAATCATAGGTAGAAACTACACTCGGAGAGATTTCCAATGAGTGGTCTTTTGTTGAAATCAGATGTCGTTTGCTATTTTAATTAATTCGCCGAAGTAGGTGCATTCATTGTAGGAATTCGAAGACTTGTCTTTGTGTTCTTTGCTGTGTTGCCACCAGACACCATTTTCTGTGCTGTTTGGCGCCAGGGGGTGTTGTGTTGCCCCTAGGCACCAGTGTCTGTGCTGTTTGGCACCCTGAGTGTGTTGGTGTTGCCACCAGGCGCCAACTATGTTACTGTGTGGCGCCAGGGGGTGTTGTGTTGCCCCTAGGCGCCAGTTTTGTGTTTGTGCGCGCCCCGGGCAGGCTGTTGCGTAAACTAATTGGTGTCTTAGGTGATGGTGGGGTTGGGGGAAGTTGGTGTTAGCTACGAATGCTATAATTGATGTGTTGTATTAACTACGGTGATAGACGATGGGTCAAATCTGACCACTTAATGATGATGATGTTGTTGGGTCAATGTGACCACCTAACGATGATGGTGTTGTTGCTGCATGATGTATGACTGTTGTTCATGGTGTCGCATGCATTCATATGCATATTCCGGTGATGAAGCTATGCTCAATGTTGATGATGATGCCACGAGATGACTATTTTTCGGTGATGGTACCACATGCATATGCCCGTCGGTGTGGGTTGCATTTCATTCCCCCATTCATTACATTGATGATTTCCCTTGGGTGATTGACATTGATGATGTTGTTGTTAATGATGTTGTTGTTAATGATGTTGTAGTTAATGTTGTTGTTGCTAATGATGTTGTTGTTAATGATGTTGTAGTTAATGTTGTTGTTGCTAATGATGTTGTTGTGTGATGATGTGGTAGTTATAGTTGCCTGAACTCTAGTATACTGCTTATCATACATGCCTTTATACTGTTAGAGACTCACCCCTTCTGTTTGAATGTTACCCCCATGTTGGTAACATGCAGGTGATAGTGAGTGAATGCTTGTCTACCTTCGTCAGCTGAGTCAGTGTCGTCAACACTCGGGGAGGGGTTGAACACTGTTTTATAATCGTTATTTATTGCATTGTTCGATTTGAACTTAATGTTTTAGATTTTGAAATGTCTGTTATTTTTGGTGGTGTAAACTCAATTGAATGATTCCACGTTTTATTTGATTTTACGTTGTTTGGATTTTAATTGTCGAATGTGACACTCCATTGCATGCTTAGTTTAAATTTCCGCACTCTGATTTTTAATAAAACGAACAGGTTGATTTGAGGTGTTACAGTTGATGTCTTTAATTTTCCATGGGTTCACCCAGCAATTATGCACCAACTTACAGTAGGATCACCAACCACATGCCATTGTTTCTGGAAAAAAACTGCCTGATACCCATCTGGACCTGGTGCTTTGTAAGCACCAATATTTCTAACCATTCTATAGATCTCCTCATTGGTGATGCCTCTGTTAAGATCAATAAGAAAGCTACTATCCAAAACAGGGAACTGTCCTTCAAGGACATAAGGAACTAGAGGTTCAAAGGAGGTAAACAAGTCTTTAAAATAACCCGTAGCCATTCTTTCAAGTTCCATAGGCTTAGAAACCCAGTTACCTTGATTATTTTGAAGAGAAGTGACATGATTTCTTCTTCTTCTAATAGTTGTGACCCCATGAAAGTACCTAGTGTTTCTGTCCCCAAACTCAATCCACTTGGCACGAGACTTTTGGAACCATAACACCTCTTCTTTGGCAAGGATTGCTTCATACTCAACCCAAGTCAAGCTTTCAGTATGTTTAGCGAGATCATCACCCAAATTATTTTGCGATCTTTCTATCAATATTCCTTAGCTTCTTGAGGAGCATTCTTTTTGAGTGAATATATTACCAAACACATCAAAATTCCACTCTCTTAAGATACCTTGAAGCTCTTTCAGGTTGAATGGGAACATCGGACATATTCTCTCTCGCTTATCCCGAATCAATTTATTGAAGGTAGGATGGGTCAACCAAATAGCCTCAAATCTAAAAGGTCTTCTTTTTCTATTAACAACAATATTAATACCAAAATTCATGAGAAGGGGAGCATGATCGATTTTAATTTAGGAAGATGCATGATGCTAGCCTCGAAAAATCTAAGTCTCGGTTTAGATTACAAACCGCCTGTCAATCTTTTCCTAGTGTTTCCTCTAGCCCAGTGAAAGGATCACCATTAAAACCCAAGTCAATTAGCTCACGAGTTCTCCATAACTCTTTGGAAGCCGGAGTTCCACAAAGGGTGTCTAGAAATGGGAGGGCCACTCTCTCGGTAGTTTTTAAAGTAGCATTAAAGTCACCTATCAAACTCCAATCACCATCTATATCGAAAAACAGTTCATGAATTTCATCCCATAGGGTTTGCCTTTGAGTGTAATGAGGGTTACCATAAACAATTGAGAGGAACCAAGGTCTACCATTGTTCTAGATCACCTCAACATGGACCATTTGATTAGAGTGATGGATGATTCTAATATTTCCAAAGGAAGTGTCCCATAATAGCCAAATACCTCCAAATTGTCCTCTAGCTTCTTTCAAAAAATGGTTTTCAAAACCAATCCTCTTAACAATTCTAGTAGCAACACTACCACTAATATGAGTCTCTAAAAGAGCAATCAAAGAAGTTGAATAATCACGTTTCATGTCTTTTATTAGGCCAAAGAAAGCCCTTGGATGTCGTACCTTGGCAATTCCACACTATAAGACTCATTAAACAAGGTTAGGGGTTTGAGGAACCACTTCCTCAATTTCTTCTGTTGGAGACTTTTCTCCATTACTATTCGCGCTTCTAGCTTCATTCCTAAAAACCTTTGATTCATTAGAATGCACCGATTATTGCTTCTCACCTCTCGCCACGGGTTTGTTACACACAGCCAGAAGTACCAACCTTCTCATTATTATCAACTTGCCTACGGTTTGTATCATAGGATCAAAACAACCAAATTTGTTTAGAAGATTACCTCCTTGAGTTTGATACATAATTTCATATAGTTTAACACCGCTTCCTCTTAAGCCTTTTTCTTAGCGCCAACCTCAAAACTATTGCTAGAAGAAGGAATATTATCTTTCTCTTAGTCATTAGATTTAGAGCTTTTAGAAAAAGGATTCAAAGACTCATCAACTAATTTCCCAGTTGATTTACCCAAGTCTTTACGCACTGAGGCTTTGGTATTTTTTGCTAAAGACCTTCCTTTCACTGAGAGTTGGGGGTTCTTCCCTCCAAGAGGATTTTTAACTTTCTTCTTTATAATATTGACAAGTTTAATAGTTTGAGGACTAGACGCACTGTCCACTTCCATTTGAGCTTCAATAGATTGTTTGGGGGTATCTCGGAATACTCAACGGTGTGCTAATATATGCTCACTAGGAGCAATTTTATCATTCTTCTTAGGATGCATAGGAGGATCGAAACCTCATTACCTTTCTTAGTACTCTTGGCAAAGATTAGCTTTATTTTTCCTAGCCACATGTTTTGGAATGTTCCAAGGACCCAAAAGGGAGGTCTTGTTCTTTGTGTTGTGATTTGAATTGTAGGAACTTGTTCCTCCACCGCATTACTGATGAGTTGCATCCGTACTCTTTTCTATTTGAATTTCCATTTGCACATTTGGCAATCGTCTGCTCGTAATTTCTTTGGTTTGCCCAGCTTTTTCACACCGGCTTGTTTCTAACTCGATTTGCCTCTAGAAGTTCAACTGCAACTATCTTTTTGTGACCATGCTTGCCACATCTAAAGCATATGGAAAGAAGACCTTCATATTCAAGAATCAATTTCATTCCACGAATAAGAAATGAGATGCTAGGGGTTTGTCTAGATCCAATTCCACACAAATGCGAGCAAACTTTCCTCTAGAGTAAAGGGAAGTTGTTCTATCGACCTTCAACATAGTACCCAAAGTAGAACCAACCCTAGCTAGGAATTTTTCATTACAGAGTTCCACAGGTAACTTACGGATTCTAATCCAAACAGCCACTTTTTGAGACATAGTTGCAGTTAATGAGAACAAAGGTCTCCATCTTTGCACTATCAAATAGTGATCAGCAATTTTCCATGGCCCTTCAAAAAGAGCATGCCTATAGTCTTCCATGTCAGAGAGTTGAACCAAGTAATAGTCATCAACCATATCAGTTATACTATAATGGACCCATTCTTAACCCATTCAGATTTCAACTTTCTTTCTATCATTCTGTAATTAACTCGTTTCCCCATCAGCTTCACAATCAGGGTATTTTTCCATGGTTGAGCCCACTCAGCTAGCTCTTCCTTTGAAGCATGAACTATCGGGATAGCAGATTGAGTTTTGGGGATATTGTTTCTGTTATCATCGTTATCCTTGTACCATTGGTTCTCAGGAAGATCATCTTTCAACAAATCAGCCCAACATCACTACAACAGAATTAGTATATAGGCAGCGCTTTTTTTCATCCATGGGCAAAGACTTTTGAGCGTCACTGAGCGTGGCGCTGGTATACACTCCAACAATGGGCAGCGCTTCCTAAAAAGCGCCACCCATTGCCCAAACACGTCCTCAAATAGGCAGCGCTTCCAAAAAAGCTGCCCATTGCCCAAACACGTCCTCAAATAGGCAGCGCTTCCTAAAAAGCGCGCCCATTGCCCAAACTTGCCCTCTATAGGCAAAGACTTCCTTAAAAGCGCCGCCCATTGTTTAATTTTTTTTCAGTTTTTGTGTATTTTATATTTGCAACAAAAAAAATTAAATCATACATCCAAAATATTTTTTAATAGTGATATCTATGAATTTGTTGTATTTAAACTCGAATTAAATCATACATCATAAAAAAATTAAATCATACATCCAAAATACATCCAAAAATTAAATCATACATCCAAAATTAAATCATACATCCAAAAATTAAATCATACATCCAAAATAATAAGTTATAATCTCTTGGTACAAGAATACTAAGCTAGTTTACTTGATACAGTTGAACTACAACTCAATATGTACATTATCCATGTTAGTCACTCACCGACATCCATCACCAAATAAGACCAATTTAGCAAATCTTGACCTAAAACTACTTTAGCTTTAACTTCGGATATCCAAGTGTTAGCAATACTTCTAGTAGCCAAGTGTAACTAACTCTTCACCTCAACCAAATTCTCAAACCGAAAGTTTTCTCGGATGATTAGCAAAATAGATGTGAGTCTAGCATTAGTAAATTTGAGCGAGATTGTTTACACAAAGAGAGAATATGGATATTGAAAAGAAACTCTCAAGCAAAGAAACCAAACTAGATATTGATTAAGTAATAAATAAGAAGATTACCAAATTGAATCAAGCAACACAATAACTAGTTATGGTTTTGCAAATGAATGTAATATATAACAAACAACAACATAAGTCAAAACCAACTATAATTTACGATTAGTAACAGCTTCCTCAAGGGCCAAGGACTTTAATACAAAAACTCCTTGTACATGTTGTGATAGCCGGTTCTACTCGTACCTCAACCATATCCCATAGTTCTTGATCTTGGTTGGGCTCTTCTCAAAAATCAAAAACAATAACACAATTACACAAAGTCATTAATCAATATATTTCAAGCCAATTTAAATATAGTGCATATCAAATAAGATACACGAATGACCGCTAAAAATGTTGAAACAAATCGATACATCATATTATTTCAAGATAATACCCACAACATATATGAAAATTACAAATACAGAGTAGTGCACCGTAAAAACAACATAACTTAAAGTGGATTAAATCAAGATGAGCTAACTTTGATGAAGTTGGCAACCATGAAGATACAAAGTCTTGTGAAGCAAAACATGAAATCAAGGAATAGTGAGATGCAACCTCAATGCAACCTAAATATAAATACCTATCATGGTAGGAAAATACGTAACAAGGACTGCATAAATAATTTTATCATCATTTACAAAGGCCAACCAAATTGCATTCCATTTTCAATCATTTCTAAGATGGAAGGTCAAAAACACGACACACAAGTCAGACAACAGAGAACATTCTCAAAATAAATTGCACAACTAGGGTATGCCAAATTGTCATTGCTTACAACAAACAACAACTACACTACTCATTATTCTATTAAGAATGACCACAAAATCTCCTTAGTGAATACAAATTAAATATTACTCTAAAATTCCTTCACCTATTCTATCAGAGAGATCCCACGAAATAAGCACACTAGCATATTTTGAATGACCTAGAACTGTCTACATTAGTTTCAACTGAGAAAAAATTGAAAATTAAATCAGAGGACCAATAGCTGCAATACAAAGTCAACATTTTCCTTAACAAAAACAGCAAAGTACGAGAACGACTATTAGTGTAATCATAATATTTTGTAATTGTTTTAAACATTTCAACACATATATCAATCATCAGCAAAAAAGAGTAAAATCCAGAGACTCAAAAAATACCTAAATAAAACCAACAAATTCAAATTTCAAAACAAACAATTTCAAATTCGAAATCAATTAAGCGAACAAATCCAAGACATTGAGTGAAGTCCCACTATGTTACCGATCTACGGAAAACAAATCGAATAAGCGCAAAAGTAACCAAAACTTAGATGAATCGAAGATTAGGTTAAAAGACGAAAGAGTTTGGGGGTTATTGTGGGTTTGGGGGTTTGTGGGTTTGGGGTGGTGCTAGAGAGAACGAGAGTGAGGAGAGAGAGAGAGTGAGGAGAACGAGAGAGTGAGGAGAGCGAGAACGAGAGGATTGAGCTGATGAGAGTGAGGGAGAGAAGAGAACCGAGAGGGTGAGCTGAGAGAGAGAGAGAGACGTGAGCGAGAGAAGAGGAACGTGAGAGTGAGAGTGAGAGTGAGAGTGAGGGAAGAGGAACGTGAGAGTGCAGCTGAGAGGGAGAGTTAATTTGGTACAGTGTTAGATAGAAAAATTTAAGGCAATGGGTGGCGTTTTTAATAAAACGGGGGTATTTGTTAGAACGGCCTAGGAAATGGGTGGCGTTTTTAATAAAACGCCAGTTATTTGGTAGAACGGTCTAGGAAATGGGTGGCGTTTTTAATAAAACGCTGGTTATTTGGTAGAACGGTCTAGGAAATGGGTGGCGTTTTTAATAAAACGCTGGGTAAGGCTCACGCGTTCTACGCGATGGGCAGCGTTTTTTTAAAAACGCTGGTTATTTGGTAGAACATGCAACGCAATGGGTGGCGTTTTATGGCGGCGGCCGCTCATTGGTTACCTATTTTTATATCCGTGGCATTTTTTGGCAAAGCGCTGCTCATAGGGGCGCCTTTTTTAAACAAATCTGGCGTAGTGCATCCATCAGTAATACCCTCTCCACCTATGAGCTTCATTAAAGCGTCTTTGAAAGAAGGAGATTTGATATCATGCATATACTCCTACGTTGACACCCATTATATATTGTTTGTTATTATTTATTAACATCACATGCCTATCTATGAATCTGTATTAACATGCTTGCTGATGTAAAAAACCAAAACAAAAAAAAAACATAGTAATATATGCTTTTAAGAAACAATTGCCTATTTAAGATATATATATATATATATATATATATATATATATATATATATATATATATATATATATATATATATATATATATATATATATATATAAGCACATTTTTTTAAATGCATGGTATGCACTTTTTCCATTTATATAAAATGGGTAAAATTATAATTTCAGCTCTAAATTTTTTATTGTCTTTTTATTCATTTTTGATAAAAGAAAATTGTTCCCTTAGCACCTTACACAAACAACACACAAAGCTATTCTTCATTTAGAAATGTTGTTGCTTGATGAAAAGGTGCTTACCATGTTTCATAGGTTGGTTACGCTCACTAAAATGTTATTAATACTAACATACTAAATGTTCTTTCTTCCAATGTGCATAGTGTGGTAAGATTCAAGCCAACGTTAGGAAATCATTCATTCCTAGGTTTAGGAGCGTGCTTGAAGAGGGTTCTGCATATCTCTTTGAACAACTTATGGTGGCTGAAATTCAAGAAGACAACCCACAAATACATGCTGAATTTAATGACTACCACAAGGGTCTCGAGAATCACTGCTGATGAAATCCCTAACAACCACTTTGACTTTTATGATTTCCCAAAGATTCTTACCGAAAAGAAGTCTGATAAATACATTGCTTAGCTCCATTATCATTGAGATGCTTATTTTGGACATAATTGAATAATATATTAATTTTTTTTGACAGAGTAGTAATTTTTTATTTTTTTATATTTTTTTAATTTGCACTCAACCTCACATGCTGTGGATCTAATTTTTATAGATGTGATTGGACACTTTGTTGAGAAAGTTGATTTACAAGAAAAAGAGACAAATGGAAAGAAGAGTACATACAACAGAAAAGACCATGAGTAGCGCTTTTTTTTGGCCTTTGGTAGCGCTTTCAGGCGCTCCTGTTGCCCATCCCCCCAAAGGTAGCGCTCCAAAAGCGCTACTCATGAACCCAAGCAGAGTAGCGCTTTTGATTAAGCGCTCCTAATTCCCAAATCCACTTAGACCATAGGTAGCGCTTTTTGTAAAAAAAGCTACTACTTATGGTCTTAGCGCATCTAAGCAAAAGTAGCGCTTTTAGTACACATTATACTAAGATAACTTATGAATAAAACATAATGTACTAAAACCACTCATGACTGCAATCCTCCAAAATGTTAGCTCGACAAAAGAATTAATCATTTCACCACTCTTTGAGTCATCACACCATTATTCTTTGAACACGAGAAAGCGATCATCGAGTATGGTTGGAACCGACATTCAAACTTGCAGTATGAATCATTTGTGAGCTAGAGACCGTGGAGAGTAAACAAGACCAACCAATGCATACAAGTACAATGAAAGATCTGCAAGATTAAGTGATTCATCAATGAGAGTATGCCACCATAAAAATATAGTGATGAAATTGCAAAAAAAAGGCATATATCTGAGTAATACTGAGATACCTAGCATGAAGTATACTGAAATTTGCAAGCTCAATTAAATTATTTCTTATCAGAATCTATCCATTATTTATATTTAGTGGGACAAAATAATTGGATAACATTAAATGAATTGTAAAAATAACAAAGTGAGCATCCAGCAGCTGAAAAGCTGACTCGCAATGAAAAACATAATGTCCCCCATTTCACATGTCACTTCAATCCATAAAGAGAACTTATTTATTTCTCCAAACCTTTACTACTTATAATCTACCTATTATCCAAAAGTTAATACTTGACAGTAAGAGATTAAATACATGTCATTTCTCTTGTTATTTGCTCCAGCAATAAATTAAATCTCATGTCAAAGTTCATGCATCACTATTAGGAGAGTAACAATTAACATTTAATATTATTTTAAGCTGAGATTAATGTTACTCTTAATCTTCCAATACTAGAAGGAATATCACCACTGAAGTTTGTGTAATTGAGATTAATATACTGCAAATTAAACAAACTTTGTTTAAAACTCTTTTATCATAGTTTGTCATTCTACACATAAACATAAAAACAACACCACACTAAATATCACCCACACATAAAAGGGATTGTGGTGAAGAGTGAGAGAAACCTGAGATTTGGAGTCGATTAGAAGGGTTGTGTCGTTGTCCTGCCCATGATCCATTCTAAATCAGATGAAGGCAAAGAGATCTGATTCGCAATGAGATGCTCCTTTGTAGCACCATTCAGGAACAACAAATGGAAAATCACTGCAACAACATGGTTGCAAAAAGCCTCATATGATTGTTTGTGAATCAAAATATTATATCCCTTAACTTATTCTATTGAATGGAAGTTAATTACTTGCCCCACATTACACAGTTAGCACCAAAGCTAGATACAACTTCTGACAAGAGAGGAGACAAATCCAAGTAAGGAAATTGCATTCTCGATACTCTGGAAACAACACTAAATTTCACATATACCTGCCATAAGTTCAAAACTTAGTTTTACTAATTACTAACAAAATACATTCACACAAAATGTCTAGCAGAAATGCAATTACTAAAATAATTAAACCATGCTATACTTACTTGTGGGAATCTAGCTAGGTTTAAAAGCTTGGAAAAGATAAGAACTTCTTCATCATTTCTGCAATATAGTACTCATGTAAGGGCGTGTTTCTCAGCCTTTGTAACAACTAAGAATGATTATAATATAGCTTACATTGGTGGTTTGCAGAAGGCCAAGTGATCAAGCAATACAATTGTTGATGGAAACTCATCACACAATTACTCAATTTCTGATATATGTAGATCCAGTCCCTGAAATATCATTCAACTTGGTAATTTAGTTTATGAAAACCAGACACAACACTGACATAGGAGAAGCTATACAAGATAGTTTTTCTGCTTTTAAAACAAAATGAAATTTTCTAATATAAATACCTTCATACACATGAAGCCTGCTGGAAAATTGCCTTACCAACTTCATTTGTCATCTGCAATGAGATCATTTTAATATAACCCACAAAAAACACAATTTTGATACAATCAACATTAAAAAAAATTCCATTACATGATAATCACTTATACCATGAACAACAAAGCATAATGACTAGACAGCCTCTATGAAACCTGATTTGTTAGAAGACAATAAGATAGGAAGTAACTGATTTATAGTGAGTGCAGTGTTCCTTTTTGATTTAAAAGTGAAAAACATGTTAAGATAACCTCTGTAAAAATACTTTATTAATGTCATTTTTATAATGTTCTGTAATCACTTACAATAGAAATAAGTGATTTCATACTATTGGCTTCTTGGCTGTCACGATATAGTGCACATTTCCCTGTTATCAACTCTGACAGAACCACTCCAAATGCAAATACATCAGTATTTATAGTCACTTGAAGCTCCTTCACGGATCTAAAAAGAAAAGAAAAAAGTAATAATATCAGAATTAAATTAACTGAGAAGTAATTTTCTCTACTTATAGTTGAAAAGCATAGAACCTACTCTGGTGGAAGGGAGCCTGGTGTTCCAACAAGCCTTGTTGCTAAGAATTCTTCATCATTGGTTCTTTCTCCTAGCTTTGCAAGTCCAAAATCTGCTACCTATTTATCAAATTAAATGAAAGTAAATGGGTTTGTTTGAATTAAGAAGTATATATTCTCTGATACAAAATCACTTTAATTTGCTTAGCTATATTTGTTGTAAGAAAAAATAGCATATTTAGAAGGATAACTATAGTGTTTGAAGACAATCTTTATTTGATAAATTACATATACAATTTTTTGACAGGAAAACAATGCATTAAGTTGATTCAGATGAATGAAAAGGTACCTTTGCTCTGAGCTTCTCATCAAGAAGAATATTAGTTGTCTTTATATTATGGTGCACATATCGCGATTTCGTGTAGTCATGTATGTATTCAACACCTTTAAATTTGTGTTCCAACACAATCACATTAATTCAACTATTCTATGCTCTTTGTGCAAGGCTATGTGTAGAAACTTATGTATGCAACTTAGTTCTATTAGCTTCATATTGTTTAGTTTTAGAATAACTTACCTTACATATGATCAACTGATTACAACCATTTTTAAGACAAACATGCAAGGAAAAGGTGTCTTCCTTTTGTCCCAAGTTAATTTTGTAAGAGTCTGAAATAGATGAAGTGAAATATGACTTTCCATTAGAAGCAGACCAGGTAGTAAAAACTGACAAGGATTACAAAACCTTAAAGGAAGAGGAGCAAAAACTGACAAGTTAAATTTTTTGTTATTGCAGCTAACTAACAAACCTGTGATAGCATGGACAGTGGTCATAATACCATCAACTATTCCAAATCGGTCATTGATAACCTGTGATTAATAATAATAATTATTTTTCAGGAGAAAAACAAACTAACAATTTAAAGTAAACAGATCAGAAGGGATACCTTGGTGAGAAGAGCAAGTCAATTGGTAGTGCAGCTAGCATTGGCAACAATGTTAAGTTCTGATGTGTATTCCTTCTCGTTAACACCAACAACAAACATGGGCGCATCTTTGCTTGGGGCAGAAATCACAACCTTCTTGGCTCCACCTAATCACGACCAAAATCCAAATTAGATTTACAATCATCATATACATATATAATTAAACCATTATTTATTCTGCAACTACTAGTATTCAGTAAGAAAATTAAAAATCATCAAGTAAAAAATAAATAAATAATCATTTCTAAAAGATACTTAGTATTTGACATTGAAAAAGAATCAATAATATTGCTTTTGGTAAGCAAAGGACATGATCCATAGCAAATAATGAACAGAAGCATTCAGAATTGAACCTTCAAGTGAGCAGCAGCTTTATCCTTGTCAGTGAAAACACCAGTTGACTCAACAACGAAATCAGCACCAGCCTCTCCCACCATTTTCAACTTCATTCCCCTTTCTCTTCTATCCTTATACTATCCCTTTGCTCTGCCTCACAACAAAACAAAACCTCTCCACTCTTAAATTATTTCCTCTGTTTCTCATAAACAATTTCACAAACACATGGTGCTCTTTCCACTCATCTAGTCCAAACCTTTCCAAACTCACCTACCCATTTAAGAAGACTCCAACCCAGAATAGAGAGACATTCCAATACGAAATTAAAGATGAACCGAAGAAAAGGAAGCTGGGGATTTAGGATTAGGGTTTCACCTTTGAGCTTTGAGTTTAGAACTAGAGAAAAGAATCTGGTTTTGTTCAACACACCAAACCCTAGCATCAAAACAAAGAGGAGCCTTCGATTTTCTCCATTCGCGGCGATCTCAGAAGCATTGGCATGGAATCAGTGTTTAGATCCGCTCTCATGGAATCCTTGGAAGATCGTTGAAGGTGAATGAAAGAGGGAACCTGATATTTTTTTGGTGATAAGAGGAACCTGATCATCAGGGAGAAGAGAGAGAAGAGAGCGTTGGTAGAACGAAACGAGAGATGAAAGCAATTTTGGGTATTAGAGATGAAAGCAATTTTGGGTATTAGAGATGAAAGCAAACTTTTCTGTTTGAGAGAAATGAGAGTGGGTATTGCGTTGAACGTGAGAGAGAAACGAAAGTGAGAATGCTTGCTGATGAACGTGTTTGGTTTCCCGTGTGTATGCCAGCGTGTGAAAGCAAACTTTTTAGCAATAATAAGGAGCGCTTGTCACTTAGGCGCTCCTATTGGTCGTTCCGTGTTTAGCCATAAGGAGCGCCCGTATCTAAAGCGCTACTAATAGTTGTTCCGTGTTTTCATAATAAAGAGCGCTTGTAGTGTTGAGCGCTACGGTTGGTTGCTCCGTGTTTTATAAGGAGCGTTTTTAACAAAAACGCTACTAATGGGTGCGATCTTTTTGCAGATTTTTGTTGTAGTTGCTTGATATTGGCCTTGAGGATATTGAGTATGGAACCTTCATAGTTGTCTTATTATGGCACAATTTGCTCCATTTTTTAAACTAAATGTGTATGTGTTCCATTGTTCCGATATGATAATCGGCTCTACCTTTTTCCAGGAAGAACACGATTAATCGTACAATTTGTGGGGAGAATTCACAACCAGGATGAACAACCATCTTGGTTTAATAAGCTCCCACACACTCATATGGTTGTTGTCTTGCAGCTGTGTAAGACCAATAAGTTTCAGGGTATGTATGCATCTTGACCTCAATGTTTTAAGACTATGTGCTAGATATACTTAATGATTTTTATGTGATCCAAAGCTACTTAAAAATCGTTTCTCTATCTATCGTCCAATCATGTTGGGTTCTGAATATTGCCCTTCATAACTGTTATATGGGAGTAATACAGGTCAAAGGGTTTATATTTCAATATTATCGTTGGCCCTTCAGATGTACGAATTCCATTCAAATTTTAAAGAAGACAATTTCCCATTGCACTATCATTTGCCATTACAATAAACAAAAGTCAAGGACAATCATTGCGTAATATGAGAGTCTACCTTCCAACATTTGTTTTCTCTCACGGTCAATTATATGTCGCTTTTTCTAGAGTTACTTCTCGGCAAAGGTTAAAAGTCTTGCTCATCGATGGAGAAGGAAACTATTCTGACTTCAAATGTTGTGTACCACGACAAGAACATATTAATTATAATTATTACAGGTTCTTTTTATCCAAACAATAGAAGGTAAATAAATAAATTATGTAGTTACTTTGTACTAAAAGGGACAATAGTCATTGTGCTTTTATATTTCAAATCCTCATCTTATATCAGAGTTGAGTGGTCGAGTTCGGGATAACACAATAGTATATTTCTTCCATAATAATATCCCGTGCAACGCACGGGGGTAAGTTCTAGTTAATTCTTTAGAGTATGTTTAGGAGGGGCTTTGGGGACGGGAGTGCATATTTTTCAATTCTAAATTGAAAAAGTTATAAAATGTCTCTATACATAAATAAAGTGAGATTAAAAATATTATATTGTTATCCATCATATTGTTCTTTTAATTGTTTAAAATCTAAAATACATATTAAATTATAGATTAATCTTTTCTAAGTCTTCACCTCCCATTCCAGGCACAACCGTAGTGATGAGTAGAAAAATTATTTCCGAAACTCTCCCAAACCCTTTCCTTAGTTTATTTAATTTTTGGAGCTCTTCCAAAACCCTCCAACTCAAAAAATATATAGGAGAGAGATTTAGGAGGGCTTAATGGGATAACTTTTCTCCCCATCACTAAAAAATTAATAGTGTTATTTAGTCTCAATATGTCCTCCCCTCTCCCTCCAAACTCCCAAACACACCCTTAGTGAAAGAAGTTATTACAAGTGTTGGTGGATGGACCTAACTCTGGGCTTTTAGTCGGTGTTATTAAACTCGAACTGATCATCCATTCAATTAACGTATTGGGTTAGTGGGTCACTAGTCGACCGAGTTTGATGTATGCACGACCCAGTGAGTGACTCTAGTCGGTCAAGACACTGGGTCACGTTTCGATTGACCAGGTCAGACCGGATTTAATAACTATGCTTTTAGTCCTTTGGATCAATTTGCTGTGATCTCAATAAATAAAATCAGAATATCTTAAGGTTTTTTTGGACCCCCACTATCACACCATACCCCCACCAACCCTGCAAAAATACAAAAATACCCTCCCAAAAATACCACAAAACCTTTATCCCCTCCCTCATTTCTTCCGTTTGACTCTCTCTCTCTCTCCCATAGTTTTCTCAGCAAAAAACAACTTGACGAAACTATTTTATTTCCGACGCACGGAAGTAAGTATTTCCGTTGTAGAAATAATCTCACAACGGATTTATGTTAAATCCGTTTGAAGCCATGAAATATCAAAACAGATTTAACATAAATCATCGCTTCTTTCGTTTCAGTAGGTGACGAAAATTATGTGAAAAACATAATTCCACTTTGTGCATTTTTTTTCAAAACGGAATTACACTAATTTTGTGTGCAAGCGTCGAATTACATGTAATTCCGCTTAGGAAAAAATGCACAATGGAATTATTTACATAATTCTGCTTTTGATTATTTTTTCCTAATAGACAACCGACCAATGTTTTGTTTTGCGCTTATGGAATTCAGAATCGCTATCGAACGACATGCTTGAGAGGATCCAAATTCCACACCATATTTATCGAATCTTTGGATCGCTTATTCTTGTCCACGTAATTCGGATGTTGGTCGTGTCGCTTTTCCTGCTTGTGTCGTCGGAAATGCCGAGAAGATGCGAGTTGATACACATGGCATATGCAATGTATATGGGGGTGTGGGCGGTGTTCGAGTACAAATTTCATATATTTCGATTGACTGTTTCAATCTGACCAGATTATTGCCCCCGATATGACGCTAGTTCTGACTCTACTTATCCTGATGATTACCGAGAATTCCTTGCCGGTTATGTATCTGGTGATGATGAGAGCGATGATGATGGGAGTGTTGTGACCGGTCTTTAACTTAAACTGTTATATCTTTGTTTCAATAATTTTGCAAACTGGTGTATGAATATTTATGACTTATTTGTATGGATATTTATGTTTATTTAGTACTTAGTAATTTATATTTCGGTGGTATTTAAATTAGACAAAAAGTTTTTTATTAGAAAGCGTAATCGTTCATCAAACACGAAAGACGTCAAAGGGGTAAAAAGCAACATAAGGAAACAACTATGAAACTAGCGATTATTTGGGTAGTCCCTATTCTAGAAGATAAATGACCTCTTCCGGAGTGCGGATCGTGTCCACATACAGCTCCAAGATACTACGTCCCATTGGAACATTAGCATGAGCTTCCATCATTGCGCGAATGTCGTCGTCGCGTCAGATCTCCATAGTTGAATAACAAACAGTCCCGTCATCTCCACAACTGTACTTGCGGTAACGTAAACGACTTACGTCTTTACGCCACTCTCCCTCTAGATGAACCTTCTTCTCTGCCTTTTCCTTCAGCAGTGTGATTGTAATGTCCTTATTCAGCCTACAGAATATAGCCTTACGACAATGAAACACAACACCATCTTCCCTGGTGGTGACAGTTCCACCGTAATGAAGGGCGGTAAGAAATTTGTCATTTGAGTACTGGGTTGCGCACAATTGCCATTCCATTTCAAATGAGTGGGTTGAGGTGTTTGTAAAGAAGCGAGAGAATATGAAGCAAAAATATAGGCGGGGTAGAGTGTTTTGTGTGAAATGAGTGAAATGTGAGAAACATATTTATAGACAAATCAGATGGATACAAAATGTTTATTTAATACCTAGTAATTCTGACCGTTGATTAAAACTGTCGGTGGCATACTGACCGTTAGATTTGGGCATTTTCGTTAACGAATTTACCTCAAAATCATGATAAATCCGTAGTCATTTTTTGGCCGTCGGAATTATCTACTAAACAGGTAATTCCGTTGGTTTATTGTCAACTACAGAATTATCTGTTTAATAGATAATTCGACGCCGTAAAAACGTTCCCACGGAAGTATCTTAAATTTGTTGGCCATTTTTGGCCAAAACGGATTTATGTGGCACATAAGGTAATTCCGTAGTGCATTTTTGTAAGGGTAAAATTGGATTTTTATTTTTAGTGGGGTATAGAGTGTCATGGTGAGGGTAAAAAAAAAACCCATATCTTAATATTTCCTATTTAAAAATAGTCTTTTTTTTTGTCAGAAGGATTATGATTTCATTTCATAAAGAAAAAATGGGTCAGGCCCAAACCATACATCCAATACAAGTCTCAAACAACAAAAGACAAAACAACAAAGGATCAAATAAGGAAGGAAACATTGGGCCAAACCGGGTGAAGGTCCGACAATGAGTCCAACTACACTAAAATAGACTTTTTTACTTAATTAAGCCAAACACCAATCATTGAGAGAGAAAGAGATCAGACGCTCCAGATAGAGAATGCGAGAAACCCTAGCCTCGCTGAAGCTCAAATTCCAGCAATCACCTCTACAAATCACTTTCAATTCTTCAGGAAATTCTGCATCAGGTTACAATTGAGTTTCTGAGAGCTCAATTGCGAAGCGATGCAGTCATTTCTGAGCTGAAAGAGTCTTCAAATCCACAAAGCTTGTGCATCAGTCACCAGTGCTCGCCGGAGTAGAGGAGGAGGGCGATGAGTCCACGATCCTAGTTGGGCCATAGAATTAGGTCCTACTCCATCCGTTACTGTTTATTTGCAAAAAAACAGTTGGACACAATTTTTAATAAAAGTTAAAAATTTAGTGGATGTCGTCGAATATGAGCCATTGATTTTTAGGATAAATTTGAGCCGTTTAAATTCTACCCATTGAGATATGTTTTTCATAGCAAATATAGAGCTTGTTTGCTACAACATTTTTTTATGAGAAAATCATTTTTTTAATAAAAAAAATCATTTTTAGTGATAATGATTGTGTTTGTTTAAGCTTTTTTGAAAAATCATTTTCTTATAAAAATCATTTTTATTCTTAAAATGTTGTTTTGAGAAGCTTTTCATAAAAATATTTTTTTAAAGTTTCTTTTTTAAATAAGTGATTTTCAATACGTTACACAAACACAAAACAACTTTTATTTTATAAAAAATCTCGAAAAACTAATTCTAAATTATTTAATAAAAAATCACTTATTTTTTAATCTCTAACAAACGGACCTATAATCCACTCCTTTTATAGACACATTTAACTAATTCTGCAGAATTGCAAAAAAATTCTGAGTTGTTGAAACATACAACTTTTCTGTTAAAAATTCTGCAGAATTGCAAAAAAAAAAAATAACAACTACGACACCATGCAACTGTACCTGTGAAATGCAGGATTTACTGAGTCCGGTAGCATGGAACCGTACGGTCGGTTCTGTCAGATACTGTCGTACATGTAAAAATCAAGCACTTGTGGGTGTCACAAGACATATGCCACGACACCATGCAACCGTACCAAGTTCTGTACATTGGTGTTGTACCCGTTAAATAACAGAAAAAAATGGACGTCCTTGGAAGATTTTTATTCATTTAAAGTATTTTGGTCGTTTCACAGGATTTGGAGTGCGTGTGGTGAGTAGGGGGTGAAATAAGCATAGGCCTTGAATCAATTGAAGTCAGTTAACCAAGTGGGCCTTTTTGTCTTGCGCTACGGCCTCACAGTGGGCAGGTTCTCTTAACTAGGCCCAATTCCCTCTTGCACAACATGACCCTTAACAACTGATCTGGTGGGACTAGGGAAGATCACACTAGATCGATAAAGACTGGAAAAGTTGATAAAGACCGGATTTAGCACAAGGTTACTCATATGCAGACTGATTCAGAAATTTTTTTATGCCCATAAATAAATTCAGAGGATTGCTGGAACTATCACAAAGATATGTAGCTGCTGAAACTATTATATGGTATTAGTTAGCACCATTAACTATATGTTAAAGCTTAAGAACCTTAGTTTATATTGCTCAATCAATCAGAGAATGGTACTGTAATTTGCCGATGAAAACATCACATAGATATATTTGAAGAAACTGCATGCATGATCAATTGTAAGCACACACAACTATTGATTCAATTTTTAAAATTTCAACAGGACTCTTAAAATGTTTGGGACGGCCCTAATTCTCGTAGCATACATTTTAGTTCATCCGGTAAGAATCAATTTGCCAAAAATGAGGGTAACAAAATTCTTGCTACATCCTGTAAGAACCAAATTACTAGGAAAGATCACACAAGATTGATAAAAACTTGAAAAGTTGTGCGGAATATTCTGAGATAACTAAATTTAAATCTTCAACTCAACACCAGGGACGAATCCATGTTGAATGAATTGAGGAGCTTTGACCCCTTGAAAAAATTATATTAGTTAGAAATATATATAGTAATTTTATTTTGCCCCACAAAAAATTATAAGTTGCTCCCATAAACTTATTTTTTAAATTAAATGTAGAAGTTCACAAGACATATTTAAAAAAGAAGATAAGTGGGTACCAATTTTACTTTTTGAGCTACGTAATTTGTAGAAATTTAGGTATTTTAGAATTTTTCTATAACAAAATATTATGTATTTTGCAAAAATTTACAATATTTTTTTTGAGAAAGTATTATAGACTATACTTTGCCCCCATTAACAAGAAATTCTGGATCCATCACTGCCCAACACCACAAGGTTACTCATATGCACATTGATTTAGCTATTTCTTATGCCCATAGGTTCACACGAATACTAGAGTTATCC
Organism: Oxytropis ochrocephala; assembly: GCA_020916435.1. Classification (NCBI taxonomy): domain Eukaryota; kingdom Viridiplantae; phylum Streptophyta; class Magnoliopsida; order Fabales; family Fabaceae; genus Oxytropis; species Oxytropis ochrocephala. The sequence goes on from CM037094.1 coordinate 93,117,260, forward strand.
TAAACATGTAGGTGCTGAAACTATATATTTTAGGTGAGACTTGGGTAGTCTTTTGAAAAAATATGGGTAATTTACCCCATATTCACTTGTATTTTACAAAAATTGGCAGATACATCCCATTAATTTAATATTATTGTGATCTAAACATACAAAATTATACAAATGAATCAAGTAGTTAGGTGAAACTTACTTTTTAGGTGAGTCTTATATTACTTTTGAAAAATGTGGATAACTAACTCAATCCCACTGATTCATTCAAAATTTGTCACATCTATCTCAATAATTTAATATTAACATAGTGTAAAAGCACAAATATATTTTAATTAACAAAAATAGTGAATTCCAAAAAAATTAATTTTATTGATTTCACATTATATTGAGTAAATTACCCACATTTTCCCAAAGAGTAATTCCTTTTTTTAGTGCGATCACGAAAAGTCACGATGCTTTGTTATTTCCATCACAAACCTCTGTGTTTTGTCATTAGGTGGCATTGTTAAGTGCATTTCTTATGTTTCTTTTCGTAACTTGTATCATTGCTCTTTCCCAAATTCAACCAAGAATTTACCACTATTTTATGGTATTAGTTAGCACCATTGATTATATGGTAATGCTGAGAACCTTTTTTTAGATAATCAAATATATTATTAAAGGGGCACAAGGGGTGCACCAACCTTCTGATTGAAGTGTCTTGTTAAAACCTCCAATGGTGAAACCAATCGGAAAAACTCAAGGAGGAAAGAAGTCAGATAAAAATACATACAATCATTATAATGAAAGTAAATAGCCCATCGAACAATTGAGCCAATCCTCCCAAAACACCCCACAATTCCTCCCTTTCTCGCTACAAACCGCCCCCACAAATTGAACTTAATAGCGTAGACAATAGAGGAAACTGCAACCACCTCCCTCTTGAAGAGAACATTAATATTCCTTGCTCTCCAAATATTCCATGTTACCGCCATCTAAATTAGATGCTTAACCCCTTTTCTCTTGTTTCCTTTCAGCAGCTTCCCGAAGTCCATAAAGTTGTGCACTATGTCCTCATCCCCACTCCATGATACACCCAGCCATTGCATCACCAGTCTCCACATCTCTCTAGCTACATCACATCCAAAGAACATATGAGCCACTGATTAATGTCCTTAAAGTAAAGAATACAACAGAGATCATGGCGAGAAGTCAAAATTCCACGTCTAGCCAACGCATCATGTGTTGCTAATCTATTTAATAGTAACCTCCAAGTGAAAATTAGTACTTTTGATGGTACGTCATTTCTCCATAATTTGTTGCACGCGTCAACAGTACGTTCATCCATCTGTCCTCTACTACCTGTAAAAAAAGAACTCAGCCAATCATAACATTTTTTAACTATAAAATCGTTGACAGAGTCCAACACCCCCATCTCCATGTGTCTGCTGCATTCCTCACTGGTTCGATACCCAGTAGCAGATGCATTAGTTCTGCCACATTCAACGCCTCAGCTGCTGGCAGCACCTCGGTCCAATCCTCCCTCCACTGCCAACCAGACACAGTCCAGCCCTCATCTCAGCCACCGTCGCTTCTCTCATATTAATATTGTTTAGCAGCAAAGGAAACAACCCAGCAAAAGAATCCCTGCCCAGCCACGCATCTGTCCAGAACCGGACATTGGTATCATCTCCTAATTTCTTCGCCAATTCAGAGAACCAGACCGAATCTAAACCAATCCCACTGCCTAGAATTCTTAAGGAAGGTAATTGGTGATGATAATACCAAATTAATGAGTGTAGCTCTTCCTCCAATTGAGAGTTGCCGACTCTTCCAACTATTTAACCTTGCGTTTATAGAATCAATCACGGGTTGTCAAGTGCTTATTTTACTTGGACTTGCTCCCACCGGAACACCTAAAAATTTAAAGGGTACCGATCCAACATTGCAAGCAAGAAAGTGTGAGATACCATCCACCACCCTACCCTGAAGATTAATGCTAACTATGTTACTCTTTGCGAAGTTTACCTTTAAGCCCGATACCATTTCAAAACTTCTCAAGATCGCTTTCAAACACCAAATGCTCTTTTTTTTCTCATCACAAAAGAAAACTGTATCATCCGCGAATTGTAACAAAGAGACCGAGAGATGCTCACTCACCCTAAAACTGGTGAGGCAATTGGAACTTCTCCCTTCCGAACAAGACCCGCCAACCCTTCCGCCGCAGTAAGAACAAAAAGGGGGATAACGGATCCCCTTGTTTTAATCCTTTTTGGGCCACAGACTCCCCCGTGGGGTTGCCATTCACTAGACACTACGCCAGAATTGTAAAAAGAGATCGCCACCTTTAGTAGCGTTTATAAAAAACGCTAGCCATTTTAATAACACGCTACACCATTAGTAGCGTTTTAAAAAAAAACGCTACCTACCTATTAGGTAACACGCTGAGACGGATCCCGCTTTTTACTCAAAACGCTAGCAAATTAGAAAACACGCTAGACGGATCCTGGCGCTTTTATTCAAAACGCTAGCCAATTAGAAAACACACTAGATAGATCCCTGGCGTTTTTTTAGAAAGCGCTAGCTATTTAGAAAACACGCTAGACGGATCCTAGCGCTTTTATTCAAAACGCTAGCCAATTAGAAAACACGCTAGATAGATCCTGGCGCGTTTTTATAAAACGCTAGGTATTTAGTAAACACTCTAGACATATCCCTAGCGCTTTTACTCAAAACGCTAGGTATTTAGAAAACACGCTAGATAGATCCTTAGCGTTTTTAGAAAACGCTAGGTATGGTTAAATAATTTTTTTGTTTCCCATTGAGCTACTTCCTCTTTCAAATCTACACTCTTACCCGAAACGCAAAAAATCACTCACCCGAAACATAAAACCCTAACACCCTAACTCAAATTAACATCATCTCTCTCAACGAAAATCATCTCTCTCGATGAACATCATCTCTCTCACTCGCACAACATTGGTGAGTTTTACATTCCTTTCTCTGTTTCTTGTTAGATATTAATTGTGGGTTCTAGTTTAGAAATATATTAGTTTTGTCACTTTTGCACACTAGACTCTTCTTCTTTTTTTTTTCACCACTAGCCTCTTCTTGTTACACATAAATTAATTGTTTGGAAGACTAGACTATATGGTTCCTTTGTCTTGACCAAAGGACCGAGAATAGAAATAGAATATGATATAGATATAGCTTGGGAAAATAAGGAGTGGAATTGAAAAAATTTAAAAGAGAAATTTTGTTTGTTTTTTTTTATATGAATTGATTCTTCATTATATTCGAATTGCTTGATGGGTCATATGTTAAAGTTCTCTTCTCGAGATTTTATTATAAATATTTGGCAATTATGGATAGAAATTGGATGTCCGCCAATCGTCTGCCCAAGGAGTATGCATTGAGTGGATTATTTTGTGAGTTGTCTTTGTTGAGCGTTTAGGGACTTCTAGTGGTATGAAATGTCCTTGTTTAAGGTGTTGTTATGTAAAATCGATTCTTCGCAGAGAGGAGTTGACCACGACATTTAAAGGCGAATGGAATTGATCAAAGTTACACTTGTTGAATAATGCACGGTGAGAAAAAAGTGAATCTTCAAATATGAATGATATTAGTAAGAGATATGCGCGTGCTACGGTTGACACCGGAACACATTCATTTGATGCGAACGAATTTGAAGAGATGGCAAAGGTGGTTGAAGAGGATCTTAATGATTGTCTGAAATGTTTGAGAAGTTGATAACTAATGCAGAGACACCATTGTATGCGGGTTGTAATGAATTCACAAAATTATTGGGTTGTGATCAAGTTGTATAACTTGAAAACTCGCCACGGATGGACGGATAAGAGCTTTACCGATTTACTCTCACTGAAAGAAATGTTGCCGAATGATAATGTGCTTCCTTCTGGGACGTATGATGCAAAGCAAATGTTGGGGTCTATTGGCTTGAATTATGAGAAGATACACGCTTGTCCGAATGATTGCATTTTATTTGGAATGAACATGCGTTGTTAAAGTCGTGTCCTAAATGTAATGCACCATGATATAAGAAGAAAGAGTCTGCTCCACAAAAGGTGTTGTGGTATTTTCCTATAATTCCTCGATTTAGGCGCATGTATCGTAGTTCGGAAGATGCAAAACACTTGACATGGCATGAGGATGAAAGGATTAAAGATGGTATGCTCGACACCCTACAGATTCTCCGCAATGGAAAAAATCAATATTGAGTATCCTAATTTCGGGGATGACCGAGAAACCTACGCCTTGCATTGTCTGTGATGGATTTAACCCGCACGGTATCGAGTAGCTCCCACACATGGCCCGTGATTTTGGCGATTTATAACTTCTGCGTGTGGCTTTGCATGAAACGCAAATATATGATGTTGTCTTTGTTAATTTAGGCCCAAACAACCAGAAATGATATTGATGTATACTTGGCTCCTTTAATTGAAGACTTGAAGCAAATGTGGGAGATTGGGGTAGAGGTGTATGATGGGTTCGAGAAGAAAGTTTCACCACGAGGGCTATGATCTTTGGCACAATTAACGACTTTCCTGCATACGGCAATCTATCCGGCAGTGCAGAAACAAGGGCGTGTGCATGCCCTATATGTGAAGATAACACAGATTGGATGTGGTTGGAACATGGTAAGAAGAATATCTATCTTGGTCATCGTAGATTTTTGCCATCAACTCATCACTATCGATTGTGGAGAAAGGCATTTGATGGGAATACGAAACACGTAGAGCTCCCCGCTTTTGACGAGGCGAGCAGTATTTGAAAAGGTGGAAGATTTGAACATTAAATTTGGGAAGCCTTTTGCGGGAGAGATTGCCAAACGGGGTGGAAGAAAAAGTCGATTTTCTTTGAGTTGCCATACTTTGGAAGTCATTATATGTAAGGCATTTCATTGATGTGATGCATGTTGAAAAGAATGTCTTGAAAGTGTCATTGGTACCTTACTCAATATGCCGGGTAAGACTAAAGATACCATCAACTCAAGGTTGGATTTGGTTAGTATGGGTTTGAGACCTGAATTGGGTCCGGTAAAGAAGGGTACACGTACATATCTACCTCCGACAGCTCATACTCTATCTAGAAAGGAGAAGATGTCTTTTTGTGAGTTTCTTCATGGAGTTAAAGTTCCAGGAGGATACTCTTCAAATGTGGCGACTCTTGTATCGATTAAAGACCTCAAGTTAAAGTCTCTAAAGTCCCACGATTGTCATGTTCTCATGGAGAATTTGCTACCCATTGGTATACGATCCATTTTGCCTAAGAAAGTGCGTCGGACCTTAACCAAACTTTGTTTATTCTTTAAGGCGATTTGTAGTAGAGTGATTGACCACGGAAAGTTGCCAACATTGCAAAGAGAAATTACTTGTCACTTTGTGTGAGCTTGAGATGTATTTCCCACCTTCCTTTTTGACATAATGATTCATCTAATAGTTCATCTGGTTAGAGAGACACAATTGTGTGGCCCATGTTACATGAGATGGATGTATCCGTTTGAGCGTTACATGAAGATATTAAAAGGATATGTGAAAAATCGATCACGACCTGAGGGTTGTATTGTTGAGCGCTATATAGTTGAAGAGGCTATTGAGTTTTGCACGGCTATCTATCTAGTCTTGAATATTCGTGGGATTTGCCAAGGTCTCGTCATGAAGGAAGGATTAGTAAAGGGATGACGAGAACTAAATTAGTGATGGTATCAAGGAAAGAACTAGAGCAAGCACACTTGTACGTTCTTCACAATGATAGTGAGGTTGATTCATATGTTGCCAAGCACAAGGAGATTCTTAAGAGTCAATTCCCGGGAAAGAAGCAAGTTTGGTTAGCAAAAGAACACAATAGGAGTTTCATAGTGTGGCTAAAACATCACATTGATGGTGAGTGTGTTTCGAATCCTACTTCGATTTCAAAAAGATTGAGATGGTTAGCAAAAGGTCCAAATATACATGTCTTCTCTTACAACAACTATCTAATGAACGAGTGCACTTTCTATACAAAAGAACAAGATGATCAGAGTAAAATGCAAAATAGTGGGGTGACTCTTGTAGCTCATTCTATACATGCATCCAAAGTGCAAAGATAGAAATCCCATATATGCGAATATGTCTTACTTTGGCTTCATTGAACACATATGGGAGTTGGATTACAATATGTTTGAGGAGCCTCGTGTTCAAATGTGAATGGGTTGACAATAATCTTGGTTTCTGATTGATGAATTAGGGTTCATGCGGGTGAATTTCAACAAGTTAGGATATAAAGATGAACCTTTTATTTTAGCATCGCAAGCTCAACAAGTGTTTTATGTCACCGATCCAGCTTAATATCAATTGGTCTATTGTTCTATTGGTGACAAAAAATTTGTGTATAACAACGATGATGATGAAGCACCCGATGATGTTGGTGTTGAGGGCGACCACTTCTTCGTAACATCGGAACCAATAATAGGGAAAATACTTCTATAGAGGATGTTGTATATTTTAGAAAAGATCATAATGATGGAATTATTATTCGTCGGAAAAAAAAATACCAAGACGCTGAATTGCAAACAAAATTTTATCTAGGAAAAGGAAAAGGTAATATAGACTTAATGATATCTCGTTATTTTTATTAATAGATAATATTTATATTGTTTTTGTAAATTTAACAATAACATGGATTATGTTATATTGCAGTCGGATGGCATCACTTAGTGATCATGAGATCTAGTGGTCAAGACAGTAGTCATTGAGGGTTGTGCTGTTATATATGTTTCTAGCTTTAATTTGTAGCTACTTTTGAGTTTCATAATGTAAGTTACTTATTATGTTGTATGATTTGGATATATATTAATTATGTTGTAAGTAATTGTTAGTTTAATATGGTCTTTTGTGATATGTACATATGTGTGTGTATCTATATATTGGATTGTAATGATATATTGGCTGAATTTTGTTGGAATGATATTTGATGAATTTTGTTGGAAGGGAATGAATTAATAGGTTGTAATTAAAAGGGAGAATAAACAAAAATAAAAAAATATTTAAAAAAATCGAGTCAATACATAGCGTTTTAAAGTTAAAACGCTAGAAATAAAATTAAAAAAATCATTCAATTCCTAGCGTTTTATAGAAAACGCTAGGAATTGTAAAGATGAGCTAGAGGATCCCTAGTGTTTTACAGAAAACGCTAGGAATGATAGTAAAAAGGTGCTATAGCATCCCTAGTGTTTTTACATAAAACGCTAGGAATGTTAGTAAAAAGGTGCTATAGCATCCCTAGCGTTTTTACCTAAAACGCTAGGAATGTTAGTAAAAAGGTGCTATAGCATCCCTAGCGTTTTACAGAAAACGCTAGGAATTGTAAAAAGGCGCTATAGCATCCCTAGCGTTTTTACATAAAACGCTAGGAATGGTAGTAAAAATTTTAATAGCATCCCTAGCGTTTCTGAAAACGCTAGGAATTGTAAAGAGCGCTATAGCATCCCTAGCGTTTTATGTAAAAACGCTAGGGATGCTATTAAAATTTTTACAAGGCGCTCTCTCATCTCTCTCACACACACTCACGCACGCTTGTCTCTTCATCTACCTAACTCCTCTCTTGCGAAAACCAGTAAAACCCGTAAACCTCTTCGTTCATCCCTTCCGTGAGACCGAGCAAACCAAACGACCCATCCTCTTCGTTCATCCTCTTCGTTCATCCACTTGCGAACAACCCACACTCCACGTATTCGTTCATCATCCGAAACCCCATAAACGCACGACCCGGGAAAACCTAAAACGCGAAACCCATCCTCTTCGCTCATCCTCTCTCTCCTTGGTGTTATCTTACCACGCAGCAAGCACCCATTTGTTTCCTTTTTCTCTCACTCTCTCTCCCTTTCAAAAGGTATTTCGCAACATACTCTCACCGGTTTTTTGTTGTTTGTTATGTATCTTTTGTATGGCTTTCTCTGTTACTTAGCTCAATGTTATATTTAATTAGTTGTTAGATTAGTCTGGCTTAGATAGCATTATTAACTTTCCTAGTGCATGGCTTTCCTAGTGCATGCATGGCTTTCTCTGTTTAGTGCATGGCTTTCATATATATGTTTACTCTAGGTTCTTAGTGCATGGCTTTCCTATATATGTTTACTCTAGGTTATATACTTAGTGCATGGCTTTCCTATGTATGTTTACTCTAGGTTATATACTTAGTGCATGGCTTTCCTATGTATGTTTACTCTAGGTTATATACTTAGTGCATGGCTTTCATCATGTTACTTAGTGCATGGCTTCTTCTATATTTTGTTAAGTGTTTGTTGGTTCTAAACAATTAGAAAGCTAAAACTCACTGAGTCTATTTCATTTGGGTCATTGCAAGTGAGATGGCATCACATAGTGATCATGAGAGTAGTCAGGGTGGTGATGGGAGTGATAGAAACACAAAGAAGTTCACTCCCCGAGGAATTACATCGGAAAAAAATATCGTCCCATCGGATAAGTAAAGGACACGAGAAATATAAGGTAAGTTAATTACTAATTATTAATGTTGTTCTCTACCTTTCCAAGTTATCTAATTATTTAATGATTTAATTATTTAAGGTCCGATGGAGTGTTAAAGGTTTGCCAATTGGAGACAACGGCACAAATTTAATTTAGGTCTGACTATAAAAAGTTGGAATGAGAAAGATAATACAGTTTTGCCTAAACTGAAAGATGATTTTTGGTCCTTAATACAGGTATATAATTTTAGACCTCTTTAATAATCTTATTTAGTGAATTTTTAGTTGTATTTATTTAATCCATTTTTATGTATAAGTAGAAACACTTTGATGTCGATGATGCCCAAAGAGATTGGATACTCAAGGAAGCGGGAAGGTTGCATCGGGCATATAGAATCGATGTGGGAAAAAGTTTACAAACATCCTGATGGGACCATCAGACAGAGCCTCCAAAGATCGTATGCCGAATTATAACTAAGGAGGATTGGACCAAATTTGTAGATATACGCACTTTTCTGATCCGGATTTCTGGTTAGTATATTAATTATTTAAGTTATATATATATATATATATATATATATATATATATATATATATATATATATATATATATATATATATATTTCACAACAAGATATCATTCATTAATGTATACTTATGTTTTTAAATAGAAAAAAGCAAAGCCAATAAAGTGAGAGCTTCTAATCCCGAGTACCCTTATAGAGGAGGTTCAAGTGGATATCAAATTCTTGAAGAAAGATTGGTAAGACACAATTAGTTTAATTTATTATGATTTAATGAATCTTTTAATTTACAGTTGATTAACAATTATTAAACTTAAATAGTTCTTGCAAGAGGGGAAAGATCCAACTCAAGAATCCCTTGATCGTTGTCTTTGTCTAGTTAGAGGCCCGACAAAACAAGGATGGGAGATTGTGGATCCGAAAAACTAAGGAGGTCAAGGACAAAATTGTAAGTATTCCAAAATTCATGTATTGTAATTTTAATTTTATGATTCCTAGCAAGTTGGAATTTGTGTCTCGACTATATTTTTTTATCCGTTACTCGATTTTTTTGACACGTGAACATATTTTTTATTGTCGATTAAATTTCTTTGACACTTGTTTATTATTTTTAACCGTTACTCGATTTTTTTGACACGTGGACATATTTTTTATTGTCGATTAAATTTCTTTGACACTTGTTTATTATTTTTATCCGTTACTCGATTTTTTTGACACGTGGACATATTTTTATTGTCGATTAAATTTCTTTGACACTTGTTTATTATTTTTATCCGTTACTCGATTTTTTTGACACGTGAACATATTTTTTATTGTCGATTAAATTTCTTTGACACTTGTTTATTATTTTTATCCGTTACTCGATTTTTTTGACACGTGGACATATTTTTATTGTCGATTAAATTTCTCTTGACACTTGTTTATTAATTTTATCCGTTATTTATGTTTGTGCATCAAAGAAAGCATATCACAATCAGATCACAATGAGATTTAACAGATTGTGATGGTCAACAAGATGTCCTTGCTCGTGCCTTGGGAAGGGAAGAGAGACAGGGTCGGATTAGAGGTTATGGATATGGGATTCCTCCTACAAGCGTGTTTGGGCCAAAGAGCCAAAGCAAGGGGTGCGGGGATTGTAAAGTCATGGCGGCAAAGTATGACGAGCTATCCAAGAATGTTCTTTGTATTAATGGAAGAGAGACAGATGTTTAAGCGACTCTTGGCACAAAGGATTGGTGCACCATCCCCGCTGCACCACCCCTGCTTGAACCTATATCACCCGCCGCACTCCCCATAGCGCATGCGAGATAGCTGCACCATCCCTTCAACACGTATTTAACAAAACTCGACTGCTTTTTTTTTGTACATATGTATTTGATAAAATTATCATGTATATTTATTTTTCTTTATAATTGATTTAGGATAATCACAATGTGAGCTATATATTGCAAACCCACATCGAAAGGTTGCGAGTGGGTTTGATATGTAACCAATTGAGTGCCACAATGCACAATTTACCAATGCTGAAAACCATTTGAGAGTTAGGGTAGACTATTCAATAGAGGTCTGCACCATTGCCTGTTCCAATTGCTAATGCGGATATATTTACTGTGGATCAAGCACTTAGTACTTTTGTGGCATGGCCTGAACAACTTGTCGTTGTAAGTGACAATATTTTTGTTAATAAGTTAATGACTCATTGTTATATATAATGTGTGTTAACTAACTAATTAATCATTTTTTAATATATACTAGGTACCCCAAGTGTCCCGACCTCCCTTCCATAAAAGTGTCCCGACCTTCCCTTCCACTACCAAACTCTCCCGACCATCTACTTCTATACTGACCAAATCCCACCAACATGTTGTTCAATCTCCCGTTGATGAATTCCAAAAGTCCATCGATCTAATAAAGGTCCACATCACTCAAAAAATGAAGCCCGACGACCAAATTATGTTACCGGCCGATAACATTGTGGGACTGGAACAGTTGGTAATGATCAACATGGAGGATCTGAAAGCTGTAGTTGAAATGGATTGGGCCACTGCCACTGATATTAGAGTATACCAGAGGTATGTATTAAATTATTTGTACACAATAGTTGTTTATATTAGAGTATATATTAGAGTATATATATGAGGAACTGAAAAGTTGTATATATATTATTTATAGGTTTTTGTACAATCATTTTCTGGTCCTTTTTACAAACTGACACGTAAGTTTTTCTTCTTGTGTCCAGATTGTATCGTTGTGTTTCACCAAGGTATCTGAGATGAACGCATTATGGCTATGAAGAGTGAAATGGAAAGTTATATCCTTTCACGCTTCATGGATGCCAAGCATTTGGAGGATTTAATCTTTATTTTTGGCACCACTCAATAATGGGTGAGAAATTTAGTCTTCAATCACTTGTTTAATTATTTTGAGGATTGTATTATAGTGTAAATGTGTACTCATTCGCGATTCATTTACTTGCAGGCAACATTGGGTACTCTTTGCAATAAACCCTAAGCAAAATGTTGTCTACTATTTGGATTCACTTCAAGGCCATTCAGAGTCTCACGAAGACTTCGTAGAGATGGTTGAGAGGTGTGTATGTGTAACCCTCTCATTTTAATTTGTATAATTTAATATATTTATTTTGTTCAACTTAACGTTATATTTATATGTATGACGTTACAATGCTTTGAAAAAATACTTGGGATTATCTACGAGTAAAACAAGATGGCTAGCCATAACTGTAAGTTTTTTAAAAATCACTCTTATAATTTTAATTGAATTTTTGCTCATAAAAATGTGACAATTAACTAATCTTTTGCTTTGTAGTGTCCTAAACAACCCAATAATAATGATTGTGGGTACTACGTTATGAGGTATATGAGAGAGATTATCACTCAGGACAGAGTAGTAATCCCAATGAAGGTAACTACTTAGATTTATTTTTTATATTGATATTATAATACTTACTCACATTTAATAAACATTTTAATTCTAATTTGATTTCATTTTATTTTTCAGTATTTTCCCTTCTGTAAGAACATCCAGCATTACTCTGATAAACAACTTACAACAATAAGGGGGGAGTGGTGCAGTTTTGTTTCTAGATTTTTGTAGCAAGTTTTGAGTTAATTTCATAATAGTTAGTTGTTGTATATATTGTAGTTAGTTGTTGTATATATTGTATTCTTAGAATGATATTGGATTGGAAATATTTGATGAATTTTGTTGAATGAATTTTGTTGAATGAATTTTGTTTGAATGATATTGGATTGGAATGTATTTTCTGAATTTTGTTGGAAGGAAATGAATTTATAGGTTGTAATTAAAATGGAGAACAAACCAAAATAAAAAAATATTTAAAAAAATTCAGTCAATAGGTAGCGTTTTAGAGTGAAAACGCTAGAAATAAAGTTAAAAATTCATTCAATACCTAGCGTTTTATAGATAAAACGCTAGGAATTGTAAAGATGAGCTAGAGGATCCCTAGCGTTTCTGAAAAACGCTAGGAATGCTAATAAAGGTGCTATAGCATCCCTGGCGTTTTATGTAAAAACGCTAGGAATGGTAGTAAAAGGTGCTATATATCCCCTGCGCGTTTATATATAAAACGCTAGGAATGGTAGTAAAAATGTGCTATAGCATCCCTAGCGTTTTTATATGAAACGCTAGGAATGGTAGTAAAAGGAGCTATGAAATCCCTAGCGTTTCTGAAAACGCCAGGAATTGTAAAAAAGCGCTGGTCGATGGCTGGCGTTTTACATAAAACGCCACGTATGTCTAAAACACGCTGGGTCAATGGCTAGCGTTTTTAGAAACGCTACGTATGTCTAAAACACGCTGGGTCAATGGCTAGCGTTTTTAGAAACGCTACTAATGGGGTGTACGCATTAGTAGCGCCAGCTTCTCTAGCGTTTTAAAACGCTACCAATGCCAAAAAAAAAACGCTGCAAATCCTAATACGCTGGCGTAGTGAGAACCGATATGGAATTTGACGTAAAGCACAATTCATCCATTTCCTCCATTTTTCATTACGGTAATGCTATTGGGACAACATATAAGGGACAATCAGGGACAAATACATGTAATATACTGTGGGTCCCACAGTTGTTACAAATAATACAGACAATTAATTAAATGAGTAAATAAAATTTTGTCAAATGTTGTTTTAATTAAAATCAAAGAATTCCTCCGTTCTTGCGTAAAAAAAAACAATTCCTCCGTTCCTTCAACCCATTCCTCTGTTCCTTCAATTCTTCCTTCAATTCCATTCCATTCCTTCGCTCCTATTCACATTCGTTCGTTCCTTCGTCATCGCAATCTCTCTCTCTCTCTCTCTCAATTCCATTCCTTCGTTCGTGTTTCTCATTTGATGTAGGTGACGATTGAAACCCACGAAAGAATTGCTTACTAGCGATGGAGCTAACGTCGCCTCTATCTCTCTCTCTCTCAAATTTCTTGAATTTGTTTTTGATTTAATGAAAAAGTTGTAATTTTTCTTTTTGGGTAAGTTGGTTTTGATGATTTGGGTTTACGGGTTTTGTACAGAGTTCCCAATACTTTGAATGTGATCACAAATTTGCCATTTTTGGTTGTGGGTGTTGTTGGCTTAGTTCTCGCTCTTGAAGGAGGTTTTTTCAACATAAGGTTAGTTTTCTTCACTCTAATCCATTTAGTTATAAAAATCTATTAAAAGTTATGTACATCCATCAATTTAGTCACTCAAATTTGCCAATTAGGGACTAAATTGATAGACAGAGATAAAGTTTAGGAGTATATTTAGACTTTCATAGGTTAAGGACTAAATTGAAGTTTCATACTTTAGGGACAACAAAGTGAGTTTTTAATTTTATTCAACAAAATTTACTATGATTCACGTGATTTAATTAGATTGTAACACCGTGTTTTTATTTTGTTTGTGTTTGGGAATTGGTTGTTGTTGTTAGTTCTCAAGCGCAGGTATGAGATTGGGTACTATTGTATCTTTGGAATTACAGGAGTGGCTTTTGCTGTGCTTATTACCATTTGAAGCCCGACAACAAAGAGGGTGTTGTGGGATACTTTACCAGTTAGCACTACATACTTGTCTATATCTATATGAATGAAAATTTTAGGGTACTGACTTATTTGGGTTTATCTATTTGCATTAACACTTGTGATACTGTTTGGAAGTGCTTGTGGAAAGTGCTTATTACATATCAATAAGATGTTTTTAGCTTATTTCCATAAATTCTCCGGGATAACTCATGAAAACGACTTATAGCTTATATAAAAACAGTTAGACTGTATTTTATATTTTGTCATAGAAACAACTTATCCATTAGCGTAAGCTGTTCCTCCAAACATTGTTTTTGTGATTCTTGTGCTTTTTTATTTTCCTTGATCTATTTGGATAATTCGTTTAAGTAAGAAGTTTAACTAAGAAGTGGCCGTGTATAAGTTATTTCCATAACTAAAAAATGAATGAGGCGAAACTTTGTCTAAACTCTCGAATATGTGAACCTTGTGGAAATTGGCTGCAAAACAGTATATAGGCATATCATTAGCCATTTTCATAAGTTAATCCCTACCACTTACCAATGTGCTAATGTCATAAAATAAGTCCAAATTGGTTATTCCATACAAAGGAAAACACTTCTCTTGCTAGTTTTAAACCAAGAGGGGTTGTTTTGTTCTTATTTTCGTAGCTATTTTCGTAGCTATTTTGGTTGCAGAAATTACGATGATATGCGGGTCTGCATTATGTTCCAGTTAATTCTTCCTGTAGCTATTGCAGTAGTAGCTTTTGTTTATCGCTCCAACTATACTCACTCAAAATATTGGTTTTCATCACTAGGTATGCCTCAGACATTTGTAACACTTATTTTTACTTATAAATATTCAGGGCACTGTGTTATGCATAATATATCAATACAGGGAACGTAAATTCAAAAGGTATTTTGATGGTTCTTTCAGTTTCTTTTGTATATTTGGTTTAATAAATTGTCCCTGATATTCTGTTTCTAACTTATATATTCTTATGAATATTCTTTGGCTTGGTGACAGATCAGGAGATCTTAAAGATTGACTATGAAGAGGTTTTGAGAAGAATGGACAAAGGTTTTGTGCAATTAGTCGTGGCTACCTGAGATGTCGCGATAAAATCACCGACAATTTTATGAGTCAAGTTAGATGATCCACAAACTGGATGAAGTTCTCTTTACGTAACTTGTTAGCCGTGTGTTTGGTAGTCAATTTTGCTTTCATTTTTGCATTGGTTGCTGGTTTTACCCGGTGACAACTAAGTGCGCTTTCCCGGTGACCGACATTTCAGGTCATATGGTAAGCATGTTGAGGATATTAGGTAGTAGACGAGAATTCGTACTTGAATTTATTTTTCTATGTAGTTCATCATTGCTCTTGTAGAGGAGGAAGGGTGAAAGAGTCAAGGTCATCCTTACTTGTGTGCAAAAATATTGATTTATGTAAATATTCATAATTTTTGATAGGATCTCTCAAATTTTTAATCGAGAAGATTCATTATTGAATACCTCACATGCATGGTGGTTTGAATGTGTTGTAATTGATTTATGTTAACGTAAGCAGGTATGCTAGGTGGTAGTTGGTTAGAATACGATGATATTTTAAGTGTAAAACTTGTACTCAAGAACTATTTATAAAACAAAATTTAAGGATTTATATATATATATATATATATATATATATATATATATATATATATATATATATATATATATATATATATATATATATATATATATATATATAATAAGTGTTTTACATTATCTACCAATTGCATTTGAGACATCCATAAAAACAAGTTGGTCAATTGGTAATCACCTATTGGTCAATTGGTAACCACGGACTCTATGAATGCTTATTAGTTGTAGTTGTAAAAACATATTCATTGTATGTGTACATAAATTAAATCAATCCAATTGTTTATGTATACAAAGTTTCCAACAGGTTACACATTTTTAGTACATGTTTTAAGTTTTTATTTTTGACAAAAAGTATATGTTTTAACTTTTAGTTACATGCGATTACATATTTTGTATAGCGTATTATATTTATATACTAAAATAATTAATTATAGGGTGTTGAAAAGTAGGGGTGTTCAAAACCGAATCAAACCAATAGGAAATCTATGAAACCGAACCAAACCAAACTGAAAACCGCAAGAAATCGGTTTTGATCGGTTTAGTTCGGTTCTTTTTTTCATTGCACCACGCGGTTCGGTTTGGTTCGCGGTGTTGATTTCCGAAACCGAACCAAACCAAACCAAACTGCAAGTAACACTAAGGCTTGTTGAATTACAACCTTCCTTACTAACCCAAATGCAACTACAACCCAACTCTCACTCATTTATTAGCCGAAATCTAATTAATTCTTTTACTCACTTACAAACAATCTATATTGTTGTGCTATATTTAAAAATTACAACAAAATATTTAATTTAAATTATTTTAAACATTATGTTAAAGAATTAAAAGAGAGTGATTTATATACTATATATTTTTGAGTAGATTTTTTCTTAAAGATTTATGTTAGCCTTTTTTATGTTAGTTAATTTTAACTCCGTTTGAAATTATTTTTGTCTTGAAAAAAACCGAACCAACCGAACCAATCCAAACCGCATTGGTTTGATTTGGTTTGGTTTGGTTTTATTTTAGGAAGGCAAACGAACCAAACCAAACCGCATGTAATTTTACCTTGCAGTTCGGTTAATTTTTTGCCTCAAAACCGAACCAAACCGCACCGCGAACACCGCTATTGAAAAGTCTTTTAAGAAGAACACTACTAATTAGATGACCAAGTCCGCTACATAAGTACCCCACTTTTGCATCGTAGGGTGTTAAATATTCTTATTCCTATATATTGAATAGGATAGTAAAAAATATCTTTGGAACCCCTCTTGGTCATGTGAACCACTTGTTGTGTTATAAATAGTAGTCTTCTGAACTTGTTTCCTTACAAGTTATCAAACCTACTACACCATATCCATTATTGTTATTCTAGCCATGCCACTTTCTCAAGTAACACAATACCAAATAGGCACAGTCTTGGCCATTGTTTACTATGATGGAGAGGAGGTAACAATGATTAATGGAGTGATGTTTGAAAGCGAAAAGATGAAGTCGATTAGGGTCATGAATGACATGACTATTGAAGAACTCAAAACGAAAATTGAAGAAAAGAGTGGAGATCGGGTCAAGGATATTGCGTCAAATCTACTACACGAGGCGCCTAAGGGAAGCTTATGGGAGTGTTGAGTATATAATCAAGATGATTAATATTACTAGTGACATAGAAGATATGCTGAGCATTCACAAAAGATTTCCTAGGTGTCATAGGCCGATAGAGTTGAATGCTATAACAGAAAGACGTATTGACGTTGAGCGCCGAAATGAGTTATGTCCTTGCCCGGGGTCAGTTCTATCTTACCTACACTACAAATGCGGTATAATCAATCGAAGGGATGGCGTCAATTTCGTTACATTTGAAGCTAACCCACCAGAACCGCTTAGGATTAAATTTGATATTACAATTCATGAGTTGAAGGAAAAAATTCATCGCAAACTAAGGCTTGGAGAACGTACGATTTCGTGTATCATATACCGTCGTCCCCGGATAGATGGAGAAGGAAGGTTTGTGTGGTCCATGGTTGACATTATAACGAATACCGATGTGAGGAGAATGATGTCATACCACCCGTCAAATACAATTCCTGAAGTTCCTATTGATTTGTGTATTCGCACAACCCTACCTCCTGCTACGTCCCCAACATTGACTACTATGGTTCACCCACCTGTTAGGAGGTCTGTTGAAGAGATATGGAGTTGTTTCGTGAACCACAAAGGAACATGAAAGCAAAAGACATCTCCTTATGTTATTTGTTTTTGGTTTGTAATATGTAGTTTATTTATTTTATAAGGTGTATTTGACCCTATGAGTCTTAATGTATGGAGGATGGTGTTTGGAACAACATTAGATGTTTTAGGAGTAGATTATTTTAAAATTTATAAATAACAAAAAGGAATAAACATTAGTTTACATACTGGGTGATAAAAATATATTCTTACCAAAAAACACTAAATACATAACATAGATTGCAAGAAAAAGGCTATTAATTTAAATTCATTCTTCATCAGGATTTAATAAATACTCATCTGCGCACAAGATGATTTCTTCCTCTACCTGAGACATACCATGACTATTTGCGTGTAGATATGTTTTACATACTCTGATCATCCCATATCGTACTCTCCGTATTGCCATTATGTTATTCTCAATCCTAAGGCGATTCAAGGCTCCATGCATTTCTTCATATTTATTACCCGCAGCATCCCACATTTGAAGTGCTTTTAATTCTGGGATAGGTGCCTCCAAATCTCTTAAGTCCGCTTGTAGAGAAACAGACTCTCGAGTTCTAAATCGCCATTCCTTTTTTACGGCTTTCTTTTTTTCAGCTCTAGTATCTTGATTCTCAGCACACCACTCCAACTCAAGCAATAGGTCTTTATATTCATTCATTGTATTTTACCAATTTCGGTGATGTCCATAGGCTATTTACTCCATCCCTATATATAGGAGACTCATTTTTGGATAAAGCGTAGGCGTTTAAAGTGTAAGCCTATAGAATGACCCTTCTTTGGAGAGCCTTTTAGTTTAACCATGTCGTGATGAGAAATACCCAAGTTTTGTGTAACATTAACCAAGAACTAAAAATTCTAAAGTTTTGTTTCAAGAAAAAAGCGTAGTTTCACGTTGGCGATTATTTGAGCTTATTTCAACCTGTTATGTCACAAAAGTGGAAGGGTAGTGCATTGTCAATTCATTGGAGTACCTTTTGAGGTTAACCATTTCAGCAGCTTAAATACCCAAGTTTTGCATATTAATCAGTTAGTAAAATTCCAAAATTTACTCTAAGTAATAACTGTAGTATCACGTTGGCCATTATTTGAGCTTATTTCAACCACGATATGTCGATCAAAAGTGTAATGGTAGTGCATTGTCAATTCATTAAAAGTACCTTTTGAAGTTAACCATTTCAGCAGCTTAAATACCCAAGTTTTGTGAAATATTAACCAGTTAGTAAAATTCCAAAATTTACTCTAAGTAATAACTGTAGTATCACGTTGGCCATTATTTGAGCTTATTTCAACCCTGATATGTCAGTCAAAAGTGTAATGGTAGTGCATTGTCAATTCATTAAACGTATCTTTTGAAGTTAACCAGTTCAGCAGCTTAAATACCCAAGTTTTGTAAAATATTAACCAGTTAGTAAAATTCCAAAATTTACTCTAAGTAATAACTGTAGTTTCATGTGGGGGATTATTTGAGGTCATGTGGACACTGATATCTCTCAGTATAAAGTGTAAGGGTAGTGTATTGTCAATTCATTAAAAGTACCTTCTGAAGTTAACCATTTCAGCAGCTTAAATACCCAAGTTTTGTGAAATATTAACCAGTTAGTAAAATTCCAAAAGTTACTCTAAGTAATAACTGTAGTTTCACGTTGGCCATTATTTGAGCTTATTTCAACCCTGATATGTCAGTCAAAAGTGTAATGGTAGTGCATTGTCAATTCATTAAACGTATCTTTTGAAGTTAACCAGTTCAGCAGCTTAAATACCCAAGTTTTGTGAAATATTAACCAGTTAGTAAAATTCCAAAATTTACTCTAAGTAATAACTGTAGTATCACGTTGGCCATTATTTGAGCTTATTTCAACCACGATATGTCGACCAAAAGTGTAATGGTAGTGCATTGTCAATTCATTAAACGTATCTTTTGAAGTTAACTTGATTCAAAAGACTTAAACTCCCAAGTTTTGTGAAATATTAACCAGTTAGTAAAATTCCAAAATTTACTCTAAGTAATAACTGTAGTTTCATGTGGGGGATTATTTGAGGTCATGTGGACACTGATATCTCTCGATATAAAGTGTAAGGGTAGTGTATTGTCAAATCATTAAAAGTACCTTCTGAAGTTAACCATTTCAGCAGCTTAAATACCCAAGTTTTGTGAAATATTAACCAGTTAGTAAAATTCCAAAATTTACTCTAAGTAATAACTGTAGTTTCACGTTGGCCATTATTTGAGCTTATTTCAACCCTGATATGTCAGTCAAAAGTGTAATGGTAGTGCATTGTCAATTCATTAAACGTATCTTTTGAAGTTAACCAGTTGAGCAGCTTAAATACCCAAGTTTTGTGAAATATTAACCAGTTAGTAAAATTCCAAAATTTACTCTAAGTAATAACTGTAGTTTCATGTGGGGGATTATTTGAGGTCATGTGGACACTGATATCTCTCAGTATAAAGTGTAAGGGTAGTGTATTGTCAATTCATTAAAAGTACCTTCTGAAGTTAACCATTTCAGCAGCTTAAATACCCAAGTTTTGTGAAATATTAACCAGTTAGTAAAATTCCAAAAGTTACTCTAAGTAATAACTGTAGTTTCACGTTGGCCATTATTTGAGCTTATTTCAACCCTGATATGTCAGTCAAAAGTGTAATGGTAGTGCATTGTCAATTCATTAAACGTATCTTTTGAAGTTAACCAGTTCAGCAGCTTAAATACCCAAGTTTTGTGAAATATTAACCAGTTAGTAAAATTCCAAAATTTACTCTAAGTAATAACTGTAGTATCACGTTGGCCATTATTTGAGCTTATTTCAACCCTGATATGTCAGTCAAAAGTGTAATGGTAGTGCATTGTCAATTCATTAAACGTATCTTTTGAAGTTAACCAGTTCAGCAGCTTAAACTCCCAAGTTTTGTGAAATATTAACCAGTTAGTAAAATTCCAAAATTTACTCTAAGTAATAACTGTAGTTTCATGTGGGGGATTATTTGAGGTCATGTGGACACTGATATCTCTCAGTATAAAGTGTAAGGGTAGTGTATTGTCAAATCATTAAAAGTACCTTCTGAAGTTAACCATTTCAGCAGCTTAAATACCCAAGTTTTGTGAAATATTAACCAGTTAGTAAAATTCCAAAATTTACTCTAAGTAATAACTGTAGTTTCACGTTGGCCATTATTTGAGCTTATTTCAACCCTGATATGTCAGTCAAAAGTGTAATGGTAGTGCATTGTCAATTCATTAAACGTGTCTTTTGAAGTTAACCAGTTCAGCAGCTTAAATACCCAAGTTTTGTGAAATATTAACCAGTTAGTAAAATTCCAAAATTTACTCTAAGTAATAACTGTAGTATCACGTTGGCCATTATTTGAGCTTATTTCAACCCTGATATGTCAGTCAAAAGTGTAATGGTAGTGCATTGTCAATTCATTAAAAGTACCTTCTGAAGTTAACCATTTCAGCAGCTTAAATACCCAAGTTTTGTGAAATATTAACCAGTTAGTAAAATTCCAAAATTTACTCTAAGTAATAACTGTAGTATCACGTTGGCCATTATTTGAGCTTATTTCAACCCTGATATGTCAGTCAAAAGTGTAATGGTAGTGCATTGTCAATTCATTAAACGTATCTTTTGAAGTTAACCAGATTCAATGACTTAAATACCCAAGTTTTGTGAAATATTAACCGATTAGTAAAATTCCAAAATTTACTCTAAGTAATAATCGTAGTTTCATGTGGGGGATTATTTGAGGTCATGTGGACACTGATATCTCTCAGTATAAAGTGTAAGGGTAGTGTATTGTCAATTCATTAAAAGTACCTTCTGAAGTTAACCATTTCAGCAGATCTTAAATACCCAAGTTTTGTGAAATATTAACCAGTTAGTAAAATTCCAAAAGTTACTCTAAGTAATAACTGTAGTTTCACGTTGGCCATTATTTGAGCTTATTTCAACCCTGATATGTCGATCAAAAAGTGTAATGGTAGTGCATTGTCAATTCATTAAACGTATCTTTTGAAGTTAACTTGATTCAAAGACTTAAATACCCAAGTTTTGTGAAATATTAACCAGTTAGTAAAATTCCAAAATTTACTCTAAGTAATAACTGTAGTATCACGTTGGCCATTATTTGAGCTTATTTCAACCCTGATATGTCAGTCAAAAGTGTAATGGTAGTGCATTGTCAATTCATTAAACGTATCTTTTGAAGTTAACGATTCAAAGACTTAAACTCCCAAGTTTTGTGAAATATTAACCGATTAGTAAAATTCCAAAATTTACTCTAAGTAATAATCGTAGTTTCATGTGGGGGATTATTTGAGGTCATGTGGACACTGATATCTCTCAGTATAAAGTGTAAGGGTAGTGTATTGTCAAATCATTAAAAGTACCTTCTGAAGTTAACCATTTCAACAGAAGCTTAAATACCCAAGTTTTGTGAAATATTAACCAGTTAGTAAAATTCCAAAATTTACTCTAAGTAATAACTGTAGTTTCACGTTGGCCATTATTTGAGCTTATTTCAACCCTGATATGTCAGTCAAAAGTGTAATGGTAGTGCATTGTCAATTCATTAAACGTATCTTTTGAAGTTAACCAGTTCAGCAGCTTAAATACCCAAGTTTTGTGAAATATTAACCAGTTAGTAAAATTCCAAAATTTACTCTAAGTAATAACTTGTAGTTTCATGTGGGGGATTATTTGAGGTCATGTGGACACTGATATCTCTCAGTATAAAGTGTAAGGGTAGTGTATTGTCAATTCATTAAAAGTACCTTCTGAAGTTAACCATTTCAGCAGCTTAAATACCCAAGTTTTGTGAAATATTAACCAGTTAGTAAAATTCCAAAAGTTACTCTAAGTAATAACTGTAGTTTCACGTTGGCCATTATTTGAGCTTATTTCAACCCTGATATGTCAGTCAAAAGTGTAATGGTAGTGCATTGTCAATTCATTAAACGTATCTTTTGAAGTTAACTTGATTCAATGACTTAAATACCCAAGTTTTGTGAAATATTAACCGATTAGTAAAATTCCAAAATTTACTCTAAGTAATAATCGTAGTATCACGTTGGCCATTATTTGAGCTTATTTCAACCACGATATGTCGATCAAAAGTGTAATGGTAGTGCATTGTCAATTCATTAAACGTATCTTTTGAAGTTAACCAGTTCAGCAGCTTAAACTCCCAAGTTTTGTGAAATATTAACCAGTTAGTAAAATTCCAAAATTTACTCTAAGTAATAAGCGTAGTTTCATGTGGGGATTATTTGAGGTCATGTGGACACCGATATCTCTCGATTATAAAGTGTAAGGGTAGTGTATTGTCAAATCATTAAAAGTACCTTACGAAGTTAACCATTTCAAAGACTTAAATACCCAAGTTTTGTGAAATATTAACCGATTAGTAAAATTCCAAAATTTACTCTAAGTAATAATCGTAGTTTCACGTTGGCCATTATTTGAGCTTATTTCAACCACGATATGTCGATCAAAAGTGTAATGGTAGTGCATTGTCAATTCATTAAACGTGTCTTTTGAAGTTAACGATTCGGCTTTAAATACCCAAGTTTTGTGAAATATTAACCGATTAGTAAAATTCCAAAATTTACTCTAAGTAATAAGCGTAGTATCACGTTGGCCATTATTTGAGCTTATTTCAACCCGATATGTCGATCAAAAGTGTAATGGTAGTGCATTGTCAATTCATTAAAAGTACCTTACGAAGTTAACCATTTCAAAGACTTAAATACCCAAGTTTTGTGAAATATTAACCGATTAGTAAAATTCCAAAATTTACTCTAAGTAATAAGCGTAGTATCACGTTGGCCATTATTTGAGCTTATTTCAACCACGATATGTCGATCAAAAGTGTAATGGTAGTGCATTGTCAATTCATTAAACGTATCTTTTGAAGTTAACCAGTTCAGCAGCTTAAATACCCAAGTTTTGTGAAATATTAACCAGTTAGTAAAATTCCAAAATTTACTCTAAGTAATAACTGTAGTTTCATGTGGGGGATTATTTGAGGTCATGTGGACACTGATATCTCTCAGTATAAAGTGTAAGGGTAGTGTATTGTCAATTCATTAAAAGTACCTTCTGAAGTTAACCATTTCAGCAGCTTAAATACCCAAGTTTTGTGAAATATTAACCAGTTAGTAAAATTCCAAAAGTTACTCTAAGTAATAACTGTAGTTTCACGTTGGCCATTATTTGAGCTTATTTCAACCACGATATATCGATCAAAAGTGTAATGGTAGTGCATTGTCAATTCATTAAACGTATCTTTTGAAGTTAACCAGATTCGTGACTTAAATACCCAAGTTTTGTGAAATATTAACCAGTTAGTAAAATTCCAAAATTTACTCTAAGTAATAACTGTAGTATCACGTTGGCCATTATTTGAGCTTATTTCAACCCTGATATGTCAGTCAAAAGTGTAATGGTAGTGCATTGTCAATTCATTAAACGTATCTTTTGAAGTTAACCAGTTCAGCAGCTTAAACTCCCAAGTTTTGTGAAATATTAACCAGTTAGTAAAATTCCAAAATTTACTCTAAGTAATAACTGTAGTTTCATGTGGGGGATTATTTGAGGTCATGTGGACACTGATATCTCTCAGTATAAAGTGTAAGGGTAGTGTATTGTCAAATCATTAAAAGTACCTTCTGAAGTTAACCATTTCAGCAGCTTAAATACCCAAGTTTTGTGAAATATTAACCAGTTAGTAAAATTCCAAAATTTACTCTAAGTAATAACTGTAGTTTCACGTTGGCCATTATTTGAGCTTATTTCAACCCCGATATGTCGATCAAAAGTGTAATGGTAGTGCATTGTCAATTCATTAAACGTATCTTTTGAAGTTAACCATTCAATGACTTAAATACCCAAGTTTTGTGAAATATTAACCGCTTAGTAAAATTCCAAAATTTACTCTAAGTAATAATCGTAGTTTCATGTGGGGATTATTTGAGGTCATGTGGACACCGATATCTCTCGATATAAAGTGTAAGGGTAGTGTATTGTCAATTCATTAAAAGTACCTTACGAAGTTAACCATTTCAAAGACTTAAATACCCAAGTTTTGTGAAATATTAACCGATTAGTAAAATTCCAAAAGTTACTCTAAGTAATAAGCGTAGTTTCACGTTGGCCATTATTTGAGCTTATTTCAACTCGATATGTGATCGTCAAAAGTGTAATGGTAGTGCATTGTCAATTCATTAAACGTATCTTTTGAAGTTAACCAGATTCGACTTAAATACCCAAGTTTTGTGAAATATTAACCGATTAGTAAAATTCCAAAATTTACTCTAAGTAATAATCGTAGTATCACGTTGGCCATTATTTGAGCTTATTTCAACCACGATATATCGATCAAAAGTGTAATGGTAGTGCATTGTCAATTCATTAAACGTATCTTTTGAAGTTAACTTGATTCAAAGACTTAAACTCCCAAGTTTTGTGAAATATTAACCAGATTAGTAAAATTCCAAAATTTACTCTAAGTAATAATCGTAGTTTCATGTGGGGATTATTTGAGGTCATGTGGACACCGATATCTCTCGATTATAAAGTGTAAGGGTAGTGTATTGTCAAATCATTAAAAGTACCTTACGAAGTTAACCATTTCAAGACTTAAATACCCAAGTTTTGTGAAATATTAACCGCTAGTAAAATTCCAAAATTTACTCTAAGTAATAATCGTAGTTTCACGTTGGCCATTATTTGAGCTTATTTCAACCACGATATGTCAGTCAAAAGTGTAATGGTAGTGCATTGTCAATTCATTAAACGTATCTTTTGAAGTTAACCAGTTCAGCAGCTTAAATACCCAAGTTTTGTGAAATATTAACCAGTTAGTAAAATTCCAAAATTTACTCTAAGTAATAAGCGTAGTATCACGTTGGCCATTATTTGAGCTTATTTCAACCACGATATATCGGTCAAAAGTGTAATGGTAGTGCATTGTCAATTCATTAAAAGTACCTTACGAAGTTAACCATTTATTGACTTAAATACCCAAGTTTTGTGAAATATTAACCGATTAGTAAAATTCCAAAATTTACTCTAAGTAATAATCAGAGTATCACGTTGGCCATTATTTGAGCTTATTTCAACCCCGATATGTCGAGTCAAAAGTGTAATGGTAGTGCATTGTCAATTCATTAAACGTATCTTTTGAAGTTAACCATTTCAGCAGCTTAAATACCCAAGTTTTGTGAAATATTAACCAGTTAGTAAAATTCCAAAATTTACGCTAAGTAATAACTGTAGTATCACGTTGGCCATTATTTGAGCTTATTTCAACCCTGATATGTCAGTCAAAAGTGTAATGGTAGTGCATTGTCAATTCATTAAACGTATCTTTTGAAGTTAACGATTCAACTTAAATACCCAAGTTTTGTGAAATATTAACCATTAGTAAAATTCCAAAATTTACTCTAAGTAATAAGCGTAGTTTCATGTGGGGGATTATTTGAGGTCATGTGGACACTGATATCTCTCAGTATAAAGTGTAAGGGTAGTGTATTGTCAATTCATTAAAAGTACCTTCTGAAGTTAACCATTTCAGCAGCTTAAATACCCAAGTTTTGTGAAATATTAACCAGTTAGTAAAATTCCAAAAGTTACTCTAAGTAATAATCGTAGTTTCACGTTGGCCATTATTTGAGCTTATTTCAACCACGATATGTCGATCAAAAGTGTAATGGTAGTGCATTGTCAATTCATTAAACGTATCTTTTGAAGTTAACCAGTTCAGCAGCTTAAATACCCAAGTTTTGTGAAATATTAACCAGTTAGTAAAATTCCAAAATTTACTCTAAGTAATAACTGTAGTATCACGTTGGCCATTATTTGAGCTTATTTCAACCCTGATATGTCAGTCAAAAGTGTAATGGTAGTGCATTGTCAATTCATTAAACGTATCTTTTGAAGTTAACCAGTTCAGCAGCTTAAACTCCCAAGTTTTGTGAAATATTAACCAGTTAGTAAAATTCCAAAATTTACTCTAAGTAATAACTGTAGTTTCATGTGGGGGATTATTTGAGGTCATGTGGACACTGATATCTCTCAGTATAAAGTGTAAGGGTAGTGTATTGTCAAATCATTAAAAGTACCTTCTGAAGTTAACCATTTCAGCAGCTTAAATACCCAAGTTTTGTGAAATATTAACCAGTTAGTAAAATTCCAAAATTTACTCTAAGTAATAACTGTAGTTTCACGTTGGCCATTATTTGAGCTTATTTCAACCCTGATATGTCAGTCAAAAGTGTAATGGTAGTGCATTGTCAATTCATTAAACGTATCTTTTGAAGTTAACGATTCGACTTAAATACCCAAGTTTTGTGAAATATTAACCAGTTAGTAAAATTCCAAAATTTACTCTAAGTAATAAGCGTAGTATCACGTTGGCCATTATTTGAGCTTATTTCAACCACGATATGTCGATCAAAAGTGTAATGGTAGTGCATTGTCAATTCATTAAAAGTACCTTCTGAAGTTAACCATTTCAGCAGCTTAAATACCCAAGTTTTGTGAAATATTAACCAGTTAGTAAAATTCCAAAATTTACTCTAAGTAATAACTGTAGTATCACGTTGGCCATTATTTGAGCTTATTTCAACCCTGATATGTCAGTCAAAAGTGTAATGGTAGTGCATTGTCAATTCATTAAACGTATCTTTTGAAGTTAACCATTTCAGCAGCTTAAATACCCAAGTTTTGTGAAATATTAACCATTTAGTAAAATTCCAAAATTTACTCTAAGTAATAACTGTAGTATCACGTTGGCCATTATTTGAGCTTATTTCAACCCCGATATGTCGATCAAAAGTGTAATGGTAGTGCATTGTCAATTCATTAAACGTATCTTTTGAAGTTAACCATTCAATGACTTAAATACCCAAGTTTTGTGAAATATTAACCGATTAGTAAAATTCCAAAATTTACTCTAAGTAATAACTCGTAGTTTCATGTGGGGATTATTTGAGGTCATGTGGACACCGATATCTCTCGAGATAAAGTGTAAGGGTAGTGTATTGTCAATTCATTAAAAGTACCTTCAAGTTAACCATTTAATGACTTAAATACCCAAGTTTTGTGAAATATTAACCGATTAGTAAAATTCCAAAAGTTACTCTAAGTAATAAGCGTAGTTTCACGTTGGCCATTATTTGAGCTTATTTCAACCCTGATATGTCAGTCAAAAGTGTAATGGTAGTGCATTGTCAATTCATTAAACGCGTATCTTTTGAAGTTAACTTGATTCGCCTTAAATACCCAAGTTTTGTGAAATATTAACCAGTTAGTAAAATTCCAAAATTTACTCTAAGTAATAACTGTAGTATCACGTTGGCCATTATTTGAGCTTATTTCAACCCTGATATGTCAGTCAAAAGTGTAATGGTAGTGCATTGTCAATTCATTAAACGTATCTTTTGAAGTTAACTTGATTCGAATGACTTAAACTCCCAAGTTTTGTGAAATATTAACCGATTAGTAAAATTCCAAAATTTACTCTAAGTAATAAGCGTAGTTTCATGTGGGGATTATTTGAGGTCATGTGGACACCGATATCTCTCAGTATAAAGTGTAAGGGTAGTGTATTGTCAAATCATTAAAAGTACCTTATGAAGTTAACCATTTCAGCAGCTTAAATACCCAAGTTTTGTGAAATATTAACCAGTTAGTAAAATTCCAAAATTTACTCTAAGTAATAAGCGTAGTTTCACGTTGGCCATTATTTGAGCTTATTTCAACCCCGATATGTCGATCAAAAGTGTAATGGTAGTGCATTGTCAATTCATTAAACGTATCTTTTGAAGTTAACCAGTTCAGCAGCTTAAATACCCAAGTTTTGTGAAATATTAACCAGTTAGTAAAATTCCAAAATTTACTCTAAGTAATAAGCGTAGTATCACGTTGGCCATTATTTGAGCTTATTTCAACCACGATATGTCACCAAAAGTGTAATGGTAGTGCATTGTCAATTCATTAAAAGTACCTTCTGAAGTTAACCATTTCAGCAGCTTAAATACCCAAGTTTTGTGAAATATTAACCAGTTAGTAAAATTCCAAAATTTACTCTAAGTAATAACTGTAGTATCACGTTGGCCATTATTTGAGCTTATTTCAACCACGATATATCGATCAAAAGTGTAATGGTAGTGCATTGTCAATTCATTAAACGTATCTTTTGAAGTTAACCGATTCAAGAACTTAAATGCCCAAGTTTTGTGAAATATTAACGATTAGTAAAATTCCAAAATTTACTCTAAGTAATAAGCGTAGTATCACGTTGGCCATTATTTGAGCTTATTTCAACCCGATATGTCGATCAAAAAGTGTAATGGTAGTGCATTGTCAATTCATTAAACGTATCTTTTGAAGTTAACGATTCGTGACTTAAATACCCAAGTTTTGTGAAATATTAACTTGATTAGTAAAATTCCAAAATTTACTCTAAGTAATAACTCGTAGTTTCATGTGGGGATTATTTGAGGTCATGTGGACACCGATATCTCTCGATATAAAGTGTAAGGGTAGTGTATTGTCAATTCATTAAAAGTACCTTACGAAGTTAACCATTTAATGACTTAAATACCCAAGTTTTGTGAAATATTAACCGATTAGTAAAATTCCAAAAGTTACTCTAAGTAATAATCGTAGTTTCACGTTGGCCATTATTTGAGCTTATTTCAACCACGATATGTCGATCAAAAGTGTAATGGTAGTGCATTGTCAATTCATTAAACGTATCTTTTGAAGTTAACGATTCGACTTAAATACCCAAGTTTTGTGAAATATTAACCGATTAGTAAAATTCCAAAATTTACTCTAAGTAATAATCGTAGTATCACGTTGGCCATTATTTGAGCTTATTTCAACCACGATATGTCGATCAAAAGTGTAATGGTAGTGCATTGTCAATTCATTAAACGTATCTTTTGAAGTTAACGATTCAAAGACTTAAACTCCCAAGTTTTGTGAAATATTAACCGATTAGTAAAATTCCAAAATTTACTCTAAGTAATAACTTGTAGTTTCATGTGGGGATTATTTGAGGTCATGTGGACACCGATATCTCTCGATTATAAAGTGTAAGGGTAGTGTATTGTCAAATCATTAAAAGTACCTTCTGAAGTTAACCATTTCAGCAGCTTAAATACCCAAGTTTTGTGAAATATTAACCAGTTTAGTAAAATTCCAAAATTTACTCTAAGTAAAACTGGTAGTTTCACGTTGGCCATTATTGAGCTTATTTCAACCCTGATATGTCAGTCAAAAGTGTAATGGTAGTGCATTGTCAATTCATTAAACGTATCTTTTGAAGTTAACCAGTTGAGCAGCTTAAATACCCAAGTTTTGTGAAATATTAACCAGTTAGTAAAATTCCAAAATTTACTCTAAGTAATAACTGTAGTTTCATGTGGGGGATTATTTGAGGTCATGTGGACACTGATATCTCTCGAAGATAAAGTGTAAGGGTAGTGTATTGTCAATTCATTAAAAGTACCTTCTGAAGTTAACCATTTCAGCAGCTTAAATACCCAAGTTTTGTGAAATATTAACCAGTTAGTAAAATTCCAAAAGTTACTCTAAGTAATAACTGTAGTTTCACGTTGGCCATTATTTGAGCTTATTTCAACCCTGATATGTCAGTCAAAAGTGTAATGGTAGTGGATTGTCAATTCATTAAACGTATCTTTTGAAGTTAACCAGTTCAGCAGCTTAAATGCCCAAGTTTTGTGAAATATTAACCAGTTAGTAAAATTCCAAAATTTACTCTAAGTAATAGCTGTAGTATCACGTTGGCCATTATTTGAGCTTATTTCAACCCTGATATGTCAGTCAAAAGTGTAATGGTAGTGCATTGTCAATTCATTAAACGTATCTTTTGAGTTTAACTTGATTCAATGAATAAATACCCATGTTTTTTTATACAAATGACCAACATGTTATATTCATTCTTTCGTTGTCAAATTGACCATGAGACTATAAGAGGATACTAAATCAATGTGTTGAGATCCAAAAATGTAAACACAAGGTCGTGAGGTGTTAAAATGGGTGTACTAAATGAGGGTACTAAATCAGTGGTTTGAGTCCCATATATTTAAGCACAATGTCATGGTTTGTTGAAATGAGGGATTAGTTTCTCGTTCTCATTACTCAATGACTCTACCTCCTTTTGTTTCTCTTCCAAACTCAACTTCAACAATGCTATTTCATCATCTTTTAGTGTCATTACATTTATGGGTTCTGACCCACTTATTTAGCACCCACTTGTAGTCTCATGGTCGGTTTCACAAAAAAAAAATGACAATAACAAGTTGGTTATGTTTAGAAAAAACTTGGGTATTTGTGAAGGGGGCATGGTGATTTGAATAAAATTTGGAAATTACATGTCATTTGAACACTCCATGTATACTCTACGCTACTAGTACCCACTTGTAGTCTCATGGTTGGTTTCACAAAAAAAAATGACAATAATCGGTTGGCTATGTTTAAAAAAAATTGGGTATTTGTGAAGGGGACTTGCTGATCGGATTCAAACTGAGAAATTAGATGTCATTTGAACACCTCATGTCCTTGTGCTTACATTTATGGGTCCCAACCCACTCATTTAGTACCCATTTCTAGTCGTTTCACAAGTAAAAGGTGCCAATAACAGGTTGATCATCTATAAGAAAAACTTGGGTATTTGTGAAGGGGACTTGGTGATTCGATTAAAATTTAGAAATTACATGTCATTTGAGCACCCAATGTGTTTGTGCTTATATTTATGCGTCAGACCAACTCATTCAGTACCCACTTGTAGTTTCATGGTCAGTTTCACAAAAAAAAAGATGACATTAACTAGTTGCCTATATGTAAGAAAAACTTGGGTATTTGTGAAGGGGACTTGGTGATTTGATTCAAATTGATAAGTTAGATGTCATTTGAAGACACCATGTTCTCATGTTGTTGTGCTTACATTTATGTATAGTATGTCCTAAAACTACTTTACAACTAAATGTTGAACACTTTAGAGGCCTCTTTGGCTTTGTGCATCTCTTTCTCTTTGTCTTTGTGCAGCTCCTATGTGCTTCAAATTTATCAAATGCACTATTTGTTGATGCCTTTTGAAGATCATTTGTGTATTTTCTCTTTCTCTTATCTTTCTGTATTTTTTCTCTTTTGCTTCAAGTGTCTCCCGACTGTTGAACTTGAAGCTCATGCTGCCATGAGATATAACACATAAAACAATAAGACGAATTGGGGGGATAACATTAAAGAAACTAATACAAATTTGTAGGTTTTTCACTTACAGCTGAGCCAAATTAGTCAAAACAACTACATTTTGAAATTGAAGCACCAAATTCCAACTGCAGTAGCAGAGGTTGCCTTTGGCAAATCAAATTGGGAAGATTTAACTGTGATTCCAAAAGATGGCATCCTAGAAGAGTAAAAAGACAATTAGCGCATATAATTCACGAAAACTCGATATAAAGCTATCATAAGTGAAACAATAATGAATATAGATCCTAATCGGAGCAAAGAGATAAGCATTTATCAAGATAAGCCCTTGTCCTCTGCATAATGCATTCATTCCCAGTAATGCTACTAAATTGTCCTGATTAAATTTCTCTTAGGAATTTAGAGTGCCATCCAAGTTGAATGACAAAAAATAAGAGTGATTCTGATTTATTATATGCAACTCAATTACCACATTATACCTCTGACTATTATCAAAACTTGTACTCCTTCCTACTTGTTTCCATGATCCTTCACAAAGAGCCTGACTTGAATTGCTCGGACCCTTGCATTCATATAAACCAGAAGAGACGGTTGGCGCAACAATAGAAGATTAGCTAGGAGAAGGCTCCCTGGAAGTTGGTCAAAAACCAGTTTGGAAGAAAGCATCTTGAGGACTAAAAAGTTCATTTGAGTCATCATCTACAACTATCATTGTTTTTCTGCCTGGCTACTAAATCCTTCCAAGAGCCATTCAACAAAATTTGAAGAAGTGAATAAAAGGTATTATCGGAGCAAAGCCAATAGTCCATAGCTATCATTATTTCAAAGTTATCACCACAACTATTTAGAATCAAACTCAATACTTGAAATTAACTAAGAGATATTAAAACAAATACAAGATATCAATATCAGTAGTAAAAACTACAAAATATGCTATTGAAAATATGTGGTTCTCTGTTAGAGATCAAATGTTAAAACCCACATAAAATCAAATTTTAAAAACCACATAAAAGGTAAAGAACAAAGGTTCCTTCATACCTCAATCTGCATGTGCAACACTAAATGAAAATACAATAAAATAGTAGTTTCTCTATCACTCTCATATTCTGAATCTCCACTAATTTCTTCGTATTCACAAAGTGCCTCACTCGTATCTGAAATGAAATCAATTAAAAATTAATAACCAATACGCTGATATACAAGTTATACAAAATTTCAAACTGTGTCAAAACAAACTTACATTAAATTCTTTTGGCTTATTCCCTTTCAAACTTCCCATTTTCAGATCAACCTAAATAATAGGATTCGGTCTGTAACATGATAGAGCGTTAATTCAATAGGAAGTCAAAATAATATGAAACCAAACAGCTTGCTCTTCATTAACATATGGTCACTACTATATAACTCACTATAATGAAGGAAAGTAGACCACACACCCTCCATCATGCGCTTCAAATTTACTGACCTCAGGCTAATAATATGCTGAGATGACAAAATACCTACTACCTAGTACCTCCTCAATCTTCAGCCACACCATATATTTAAAGATTTCAAACCACAAAGCAAATATAGACCAAAAATAATACTCCTATACATACATGCATTTTTCTATCAACACTTTCAACCCACAAATAGAAAGAAACTAAAGAAACCTAACCAGTACTCCACTTTACACAAAATGAAAACGTTGGAGCTTAATCACCTCAAATCTAATACAATTATTGGAGGATTTCAAAATGACATTAGCAAATTCAAGCTTTTCAAGTTCTTGAAACCCTTAACATATACTCTGCGTTTGTTTTAGAATTTGTCTGAACTTTACTGCTATTGCATCTTTCTAATTGATTTTTTACCAACATGTCTATTCATTGAAATGGGATTCAATGGAAACCAGTACATTTTCTAAAATTATGAAACTACTGCATATTGGCAATCTAAGTTATAGGAAAAGTTATTATGAAACTATTGCAAGTATCTAAAATTACAATGAAAAAAATAGGTCTTAAAATATGAAACCTTAATTTGCATATGTCAGTTAGCAATTAAACACACTTTTGGTAATATGCATTTTGAGTATAATTTACCAATTAAACACATAATTTCTAAAACCTAAAAAACCTGAAAAATAAAGGGGAAAGAACCAAACCTGTTATCAACAACAAATAGCTTCAACGGTGATGAGGGATTAGCTATCGCTATGGCAACAAGTGGTGGTGTTTAGGTTACACGCTTGCAAGCCTACTCCGACTATGGGTGCGACTATGGGTTACCACGAATCAAGAGTGATGACTCGATTTACTACTACCAGTGAAAGGGTTAGAAGGATTTACTCAGAAGAATAAGGGGGTTAGAATACTGAGAACTCAGAGAATGAGAGAGAGAGAGAGAGAGAGACTCACTTAGAGGAACAAAGGATGCTGGTTGAATAGGAATAGAATGGGAGCGTTGCAGAGGAGGAAGAGGAACGAAGGAATGGAAGATTGATGAAAGGGTTCAGGTTCGGAATGGGAGCGTTGCAGAGGAGGAAGAGAAGAAGAGCATAGAGGAAGAGAGAAGAGGAGAGATTGTTTTTAGGGATTGTTATTTTTTTTAAAACAATGATTTTATTATTCATTTATATAAATAATGTTTATTTGTAACAAATGTGGGACCCACCGTATATTAACTGTATTTGTCTCTGATTGTCCACTTTTTGTTGTCTGAATAGCATTTCTGTTTTCCTTAAAGCCCAAACGACCAAGCATGTAATCTAAATAAGACCAATTCACGGAGTCATATGCTTTTGCAAAATCTGCCTTCAATACCAAACAACTCATTTTCTTTCTCTTTGCCATGTCAAGAATTTCATTAACTACCACTACTCCATCCAAGATTTTAATTCCTCCACGAAAGGAAAGCATTCTGACAATCCTAGATATATTACTCAATCAATGAGAGAATGGTATTGTAGTTTGTCGACGAAAATATGGCTTAGATATATTGGAGAAACTGCATGATCAATTGTAAACATACAACACGTTGACAAAAACACCTATGGATTCAAACACTACTAAATTATTACCAAAAAATCAAATCCTATGTCCGGATAGCATTTCTGTATATATATATCAACAATGTTATTTTGACAAAAAAAAATTTGACAAATCGACAAGTCACCAACTTACAACACCAATTACCCAAGTTTTTTAGACGATTAGTGAGAAACTTTCAATTAACCAAGTTTTTAATCCACGCGCGAAAATTGTGAAAAAGCGGGTTGGTTAATCGTCTAAAAAACTTGGGTAATTAGTGTTGTGAGGTTGGTGACTATTGATTTGTCGATTTTTTTTTGTCAAAATAAGCATTTTTGTATATATATATATATATATATATATATATATATATATATATATACACATTAATAAGTTCGTCCCTTCCTTCATGTTCATTTAAGTAGAAGAATATTATCAAGTTGTTGTTGTAAGATAGTGGTGAAATTAGTCATTGCATTCCTCTCAAGTGCCAACCCAACCTCAATTCCACCTACTCCGTCTCTACAATCAGAGAGTGAAATATGTCCGGATCGATCAAGATGCACAGAGTCAGTCTTCATGGGTTTCCCCCACCCAAAATCAGTTTCGTAGGCACCCAGTTTTGGTGACCCTGAAACCACTACAACAATACTAGCATTAGATTCACGCATTTCTCTCAAACGAGACATCAACGTTTCAGCTCCAGTCAGTGCATCATTCTTAAAATCCTTAATATTCCTCTCAATAGCATTTGCCGCCACAACCATCCCATTATTATTATTATTTGTTGTTCCCAATAATAGCTCATTCCTCTTAGCACTCACTATAACACCTGCAAGGCAATTCCCAAAGTAGTTTGAAGGTATCGAAAGTTGTGGATGATCACGACAATCTGCACCAAAAATGAAGTAGGAGAGTTGTTCTTCATCATCGTCATCACTTTTCCTCTCTTTTGATTTTAGCATGCTAACCCAAATCAAAGAACATGCTACCACAAAAGTAGACACGTGCGGCTCGTAGCCATTACAAGTAAGAGCCATCGTAAACCACTTCTTCAGTTTCTCAACTTGTTCACGACTAAATAGGATAGTGGCACGTACTACGACCTTGTTAATATTAGCATTAACGTCGTCATGAACATCCGAAACTGAATCTCGTGGCGGCGGTGGTGGTAGCTGTTCTAAGTAGATGAGTTTAAGGTCCTTTGGGTCTTTAACCTTGTCCCTTTCATGGAAAGGAAGAGTGGTGGTGATAGGGAGATCTAGAATATTCCCTTTTGCTTTGAAAAGAGAAGCCCAATACTTGATAAAATGGTGAAGAGATTTACCATCACTGGCGACGTGGTGGAAAGTGAGGGAGATGGAGAAACCTGAGTTAGGTAGAAGAGTGAGTTGAATGGCCATGAGAGGAACGACACGTGTACCGTCGTTCTCTGTACGAGGTGGAGGCAAGGTTGGAACAAGAGAGATCCAATTTGAAGCGTCCTGTGAATCGGATACGAGGAGGTTGAAGTCGGCGGAGGACTCGGCGACGGTGAAGGAGAGAGAGTCGCCATCGAGGTAGCGTATGTAAGGGTGTTGGTGGTGGAAATTTGGAGGGAGGATGAGATTGGAGGCGTAGGGGAAGAAGTGGTGGAGGGTGAGGGAGAGGGAGTGTTTGAGAATTGGAAGTGTTGTTTGGAGGAAGTGAAGAGTGGGATGGGGGAAGTGGAAGAAGAAGATGCGTTTGATGGGGAGGGAGTGAAGCCATAGAATATCGAAGAAAGTGAGGGGAAGGGTGGTGGTTGGGGAGGGAAGTGAACCAGGTGGTGGTCCAACTTCATACTTCTCTATCACCCTCACTTCATCACCCATTTTTGAGTTCATAGAAGATGGAGTCGTTGACTTTTCAATTTTGGCTTCTGTTGTGTACTTGATTAATGTAATGTTATATGTTATATATATATACTCTCTCCGTCCCATATTATATGACTTTTTAGGTAAAAAAAAATTTTCCTACAATCATGACTTTTTTAAATACCAATGCAATATCAATTTTCTTTTCCAGTAATATCCTTTATTATTTAATATATCTCTTCTTACAATTCTACTTTTTATATTTCCAATGTCATTAATGAACGACAATTTGGTAAACTAACTCACAATCTCTCTTTCCCCTACAAAATTAACTATTTTTTTTAATTATTATGTCAGAAACTTAAACGACGTATAAGAGTATAAGAGTATATACTTCCATCTATTAGGTAGAGAAGTTGATTTGGTAGACCAGCTTTTGCTTTAGTAACGTAGAGAAATACTCAGCTTGATGGAAAACAGGAAAATAATAAAGTCAAAAAACTACGGCTAAAAAAGAAAAGAATTTTCAGATGATCCATTCCCTCATTTAGTAGTCAATAATATATAGCAGCTGCAGCAGCTAGCAAATACTATTTTAATAAGGTGACTCAAAAGGATCCAAAAATACAAAGAATTAACAGATGCAACCTGGAATATAGATGCAACCTAGCAAATACAAAGAAAAAGACAAAAATATAAAATGGGAATATAGATTTTAGAAAGATCTAGCAATCTGGTGTGGAATTAACTCTAAGCTGACGTACTGGATGAGGTATCGGTAATCGAAGGCGTTTACTTTTCCCACACCCCCTTCTACTCTTTCACACCCCTTAACAAATTTTATTCCAAAAATAACCCCGCGTGAAACGCTGTGAGGACGTGTTTAAAGACTGTTCGAACGACCTTATTCGAACACGTTCAAATGACCTCGTTCGAACGGGTGAAATTACGCACAAAAGGGTGTGAAGTCAATATTTAACACACTCGAACGATGTCGTTCGAACGGGTTCGAACAAGTTCGCGCATGACCTCATGCGAACAGGTGAAAAACGCCCAAAGAGAGTGTGAAGTCAAAATTTAACACACTCGAACGATGTCATTCGAACCTGTTCGAAGGCCCGTGTTCGAACAGGTGAAATTTCGTGAAAAAAAGAGGTTTTGGCTGACCTTTTGGTCTTTTCACACCATTGTGGGGTGTGTTTTGAGTAGGAGGGGGTATGGGAAAAGCAATAGCCGTAATTGAATGCTCTTCCTCCTCATAAATGGGCTCTACCTCATCTTCATTTTGGGCCATAACATGTAATCACCATTACTTTTCCCACATCCCTTCCAACTCACCACACACCCCCAAATTTCAAATATTCTCAAATTACCTTCACGTGGAAACCTCTCCACGCCGTATTTTTGACGGGTTCGAATCACACCCTCCGAACCTGTTCGGATGGTCATGTCCGAACAGTGAATTTACACCTTCTGTTATGATTTGCTTCGGTCACCTTGTGTTATGTTAAAATTGAAAATCAAAATCAAAACAAAAGACCCTCTTTTGTGGCCTTTCACTATCGTGAGAGGAATTTTGGCTGAGCACACACACAGAGTATGAGTGATGACAGAAAAGACAGAAAGAAAGTGAGAAGACAGGAGAGAGAGAAAATAAAAAATATATAGAAAAGAGATGGCAATGCATTGGTTAAACCAATGTTATTAAAACCGAATCGGAGATCGACCGGTCGAGGCAACTTTGGGTCATCACTGGTCAAGGGTCGGACCAG
The DNA here is from genome assembly GCA_020916435.1 of Oxytropis ochrocephala. Classification (NCBI taxonomy): domain Eukaryota; kingdom Viridiplantae; phylum Streptophyta; class Magnoliopsida; order Fabales; family Fabaceae; genus Oxytropis; species Oxytropis ochrocephala. The sequence continues at coordinate 93,155,971 of CM037094.1, forward strand.
GGGTCACCGATTGACCGCGTGACCCGTGGCACTACTAAAATATGATAAAATTAGTTATACTGTGTATAAATTCACAAATCACAGAGCCACAAAAATTTTCATAGTCTAAATAATAGACATTTAGGCACAAGTTTTATAAATATATTTTAATACAACATATTAGTAAATAGTAATTGCAAATATATTTTATAAAACTTTATTAAATATTTTTAAGCCAACATTTACTTTGTTAAAAAATATATTTAACAAAGTAAATGGATGAGTTGATCTAAAAAAATAACGGATGTAGAAATTGCCTCAAGTAAAATGCAGTTAGATGATATAACAACAACGTGTGGCAGCTCAGCTGGAAAAATTGGGCATCTCCAACAAGGAGGGGACGGTTTCGAATCTCCCCACTATCATTTTTAGTAATTTCCACGAATATATCTGCAATAATCAAGTGTGGCCAAGGTCAACTCGGATTCTGAAGTCAACACCGGTTTCACCGGAGTTAAGACGGGTTGGCCAAGAGTCAACCTCGATTCATTCGCGGTGTGATCCAATTGGCCAACCGACCTGAGCAAGGCACTGTTTCCCGGTCGAACCGGTCCGACCGGCCGGTTCGGTCCGGGTTTAATAGCACTGGGTTAAACCAATGAAGTGTCTTTTATGGTTGTCATATGTACGCTTGGCACTATGAATCTTCAAGCTAGCATGGTTGAAATATCTTCATCAATAATAATTAATTTAGGGTAAATAGTCACTTTGGTCCCTGAAAATGTAATTCGCTGTCAATTTAGTCCCTGAATCAAGCGAAAATGCAAAATGGTCCCTGAAAGTGTAATTAAATGCATCACGTTAGTCCTCCAGGTTAATGTAATAAATCGTTAACTCAGTTAATCCATCTCATTCTTGTCGGTTTAGTCCATGAAAGATGTCACTTACTGTCATTTTGGTCCCTGAAACATATACGTGAATTCATTTTAGTCCCTCGAATCTTAAGTTACTTCAGCAAAATTTTAAACTAGAATTTACTAGCCTTGGCTCAATTTGTGTTTTGGCTTTGCTAGGCTAGTTAACAAGACCTTGCAGTTGTATCATATTCTCTTTTACTTTGATTTGTTACCTTCATTAATCATTAGGAGTGTTTATTGATTCAATACGAATCAAATCACTTCATGTGTTGAATATGCCTAAATCAATTTCTAAAATCAAAATCCCTCCCTAATTTGTCAAAATTAAATCTGATGTGGAGTTTTATTAACTTATGTGGCAAGCCACATTGGAATGCCACATGACTTTAATTATATTTTAAAAATGTTATTTTAATCTATGAAATAAATAATATAAAATTCATTATAAACAAAGTGGAATTAGAATTAATAACCGTAACTTATTAAGTTCAGCAGCAGTGGAAGCTTTCGAATTAACATTAAAAATTACAATTGCTATCTAATTTCAATATAGATCAATGATTATACAAAGTTATGCTGATTGATGTTCTTGGAGCAAATAAGGTCACCCTTAACCATCGATTTTCCAATTACAATAGATCTGTGTAGTCTATGAGTCTATTGGCGTCTTTAATCAGCCATTTTAAAATTTTGCTGAAGTAACTTAAGATTTGAGGGACTAAAACGAATTCACGTATATGTTTCAGGGACCAAACTAACAGTAAGTGACATCTTTCAGGGACTAAACTGACAGTAATGGATGGATTAACGGAGTTAACGACACACATTAACGGGAGGGACTAACGTGACAGACGGATTACACTTTCAGGGACCATTTTGCATTTTCGCTTGATTCAGGGACAAAATTAACAGCGAGTTACACTTTCAGGGACCAAAATGACTATTTACCCAATTAATTAAATGTACGTTCGGTTAACATCATGCGAATTAGTTCGGATGACATTGTCCAAACAAACTAAAATTACAAATTTGGAGGCGTGTCTCAAAAAAAAAACATCTGTTTGGTTGCTCCTGGTCGAATTGATTAGGATGCCCGCGTCTGAACCGGTGAAAAATATTTTAAAAAAAAAGACGCATTGTCATTTTATTAATGACTTTTTGGTCTTTTCGCACCTTTATGAGGAGTGTTTTGAGTAGGAGGGAGAGTGGGAAAAGCACTACCTTTTGTGAAGTGAAGTGAAGTGGTTGATAGGAGGACTCTTTTTGTTCAAAAAAAAGGACTCTGGTCATTGTTACACCGAATTGTGGGAGTCCGACTTATGATAGTAAAGGTACCTTTAGTAATTGTTTTTTTGACACAATAATTGTTGCTAAATAGACATAATAGTAATTGTTACTAAATAGGCACAATAGTAATTTTTCCATCAATGAAAAATTCGATGACCACGCCAAAATTATATTGTAGTAAGCATGTACTAACAAGTGTTTTTATTTACCCGCTCACCTAGCTACCACACAAAAACTAAATTGTGGCTAACATGTACTAACTATTAGATCTTTATATAATGGTCAACAAAAAATTTAGTAACTATTAATAAGGAATTCCTTAATATCATAAGTCGTAGCCGAATTTAGGTTTACTACTTTCATTATTAATCCCTATATATAAATAGTAAATCTACTTTAATAGCCACTTTTGGTGGGAATTTTTTTTTTCAACTATTTACCGATATACCCCTCATTTTGTACCCCACTGTTTACCAATATATTCTCACTCTATATTTTTGGACCGACATACCCCTGACAAATTTTTTTTTGTCCAACACTTTTTTTTTATTATCAAAATGTACCTCTCATTTTGTACACCACTGTTCTGATATATCCCAACTCTATATTTTTTTGAATACATACCCCGACAAATTTTTTTTTTTTTTGTCCAACACTCTTTCTTTTTTATCCACTTTTGGTGGGAAAATTTTATTCCCACCATTTACCAATATACCCCTCATTTTGTACCACACTCCAATATACCCCCACTCTATATTTTTGGACCGACTTACCCTCGACAAATTTTTTTGTCCAACACTCTTTTTTTATCCACTTTTGGTGGGAAAATTTTATTCCCACCATTTACCAATATACCCCTCATTTTGTACCCCACTCCAATATACCCCCACTCTATATTTTTGGTGACATACCCCGATAAATTTTTTTTTGTCTAACACTTTTTTATCCACTTTTGGTGGGAAAATTTTATTCCCACCATTTACCAATATACCCCTCATGTACCCCACTATTTACCAATATACCCCCACTCTATATTTTTGGACCGACATACCCCCACTCTATATTTTGTACCCCACCATTTACCAATATACCCCTCATTTTGTACCTCCCTATTTACCAATATACCCCACTCTCTATATTTTGGATCGACATACCCACGACAATTTTTTTGTCCAACACTTTTTTTTAATTATCAAAATGTACCCCTCATTTTGTACCCCACTGTTTACAAATATACCCCCACTCTATATTTTTGGACCGACATTGTTGCCTCATCCCACCAAGGGCTATTGTTGTCTCTTCGTCTTATATATATGTGTTGCGTATTTTTATACCCCCTTATAAAATGTTGATGTTTTTTCAAACTACATCCAGTAGGCACATTAATCACCTCCCCGTGCATCGCACGGGTAATCGTCCTAGTAATTAATAATAGGTATAACGTATAGATAATAATAATAATAATCATAATAATAATAATAATAATAATAATAATAATAATAATAATCTAATATCTATCTATTTATTCAAATAAACAACTTACAAAATTACAAGACATCCTACATTTTTTACACATCACCATTTTTGTTTTATTTTTAATTTTTTAATTCTACTTTCTCTTCATTTCTCACTCACTCTCTTTCAATCTCACATTTCCCAATAGTTCTTACTTCTTACACATCTATTATTAGTGGCCCCCACACCCTTTATTTAAAAATATTTCTTTTTCCAATTTTTTTAATCCACTATATAATCTAATATAATTAAATTAATATTAAATAATCTACAATTCACTCTTATTTTTTATATAACCTAATATCTATTTATCTATTTATACAAACAAACCACACTTAATCTATTTATATACAAACAAACCACATTTAAATTACTCAAACAAGCCTCCATATTCACTTGACAATTCATCTAACTAAGGACAACATTGTAATTTACTATCATACTTTTATCAAATTTCTTCTCTCAATGCATTTTCTTCTCACTCCCACTTTTTTCCTACTTTCTCTTACTTTTTTTTTTCAAAATTCAAATCAAACTCACCAACTTTCTTTACCCATTATCTACTAATCTAATCTAATATCTATTTATACAAACAAACCATACTTAAATTACTCAAACAAGTTTCCCTATTTATTTGACAATTCATCTAACTAAGGGCAACATTGTAATTTACTATCACATTTTTTTCAAATTTATTCTCTCAATGCACTTTCTTCTCACTCCATTTTTTTCAATTTCCCCTCTTTTTTTTTTTCAAATTTCGAAATTCAAATCAAATCAAATCAAATCAAATCTACTAATAAACTAAAATAATCAATCTAAACTACGAGATAATTGCACAAAAAACACGGGATAACTTCACTGATATATAAAAAAAACATGATATTAATATATCAAAAGAAAAAGGAAAACTTAATGACTATTTCAACTACTGATTAATATTTAAAACACGGGATAACTGTACTGATATATAAAAAACACGAGATAACTATACTGATATATAAAAAAACACGGGATAACTGCACTGATATCTTTGATAATCTACTATCTATCTTTTACTCTCTACTATAATGTATTAATCAACTAAAATAATCAATTGAAACTATGAGATAACTGCACTGATATATAAAAAAACATGAGATAACTATACTAATATGTAAAAAAAAAACCTTGAGATAACTGCAATGGTATGTATAAAAACATAGGATAACTGCACTGATATATAAAAAATACTTCACTGAAATATTTTATAATCTACCATCTATCTGTTATTGTCTACTATAATCTATTAATCAACTAAAATAATCAATTGAAACTATGAGATAACTTCACTGATATATTAAAAAATATGTGATAACTTTATTGAAATATAAAAAAACACGGGATAATTGCAATAATGTATGTAAGAACACGAGATAGTTGCACTAATATATAAAAATATACGGGATAACAACACTGACACTAATATATAAAAGAACACAGGATAAATACACTGATTTTTTTTAAATGATACTTTTACATTTTTAGATTTTAATATTTATCTAATTTTTTATTTGAGACTCCTTTTTTAACTACTTTAAATTTGTCTTTTTTTCACGAGGTGTTGTCCATACTATTTAAATTATGTCTAAGTTCGTTCATAAAAAAATATGGCAGCACCCGTGCGTATGCACGGGTATCCTACTAGTAAGATATTAAAAACATACACTTATTTACCCTTCTATGGCCTACTTAAATGACTCAAGTTGAGTTTATAGCGGATTAAGCTAAGGCCGGTAAAAAGATTACATTAATTCATGATTATGGGCTCGTTTGGATCGGCTTATTTGGGTTTATCTGCTGTTATAGGCACTTATGAAACTGTTTGGGAGAGCTTATGGAAACAACTTATGACTTGTTCATAAGCTGTTTCAGCTAATTTCCATAAGCTCATCGAGATAGCTTATGAAAACAACTTATGACTTATAGAAAAATAGTTTTAACATTATTTAATTGTTTATTATATAAACAACTTATGCATAAGCACTTATACGATAAACACTTATGCCATAAACTGTCAATTAAGTTGTTTATCCAAACGGGCTCTATGTACAAACTGACCATATACAAAGAATTATTATTGCACATTGCACGGTTCTCTTTGTTATAACCTAAAGATAAGAAGGCAATTTCTTTATGGTGTAAATAAAATACAGCAAAGAATAAAAAATTTCAAGTTCTAATAACTGGGCCCCTGTACAGTCCTCTACGTATCACAAAGTCATCAGGAGGTTGAAACTCTTCCAACCAACTCACTTCAGAAACTGTAACTCCATTCAACTCAACATTAACTGCAATTAAAATGAATATGGCCAATTGTATCAACAAGATTCCACAAAGTTCAATTCAATAATAAAAATAATCAGATTACCTGGAAGATCTTTCCTTTGGGATCTGCGGTAGTAAGTGCAGTGTCTTCCATGCTCTGAAGAGTAAGGTGGAGATAATATGTCAAAGATTGCACAAGGGGTTATAGCTTGAAAACAATGGATATTTCCTCCACTTGTGGGATAAAGAACTGTTGTTGGAGTTGGTGCTGTCATTTCTGTATCTTTGATAACCTTTGCAGGTCTAGCTGTCAATCACAGATTAAAAATTTTTGATTTCAGGAGAATCAACACAACTCATCACCAATTCACAAATGAGAGAGAAATGGCAGCCTAGTGCACAAATTTAGCACTGTTATGGGATATAGGGAGAGACAGGCTTAAGAATGTATACAGCCTTACTCCAACGAACAGATAGACTCAAACAAGCTTTCAAATAAGACAATTTGACAGAAGAAGTTGGACACCTATCTTAATGAAGAAGTTGGAAGTTTCTCCCCAGCTATCTTAAGCATTTTGAATGGTCTGGATTATTTATTGAACTCAATCTACAAATTTGCTGAACCAAGCACATCAAACATATTCATTAACATGGTCATATAAAAACTAAGCTTGCAAACTAAGAGAAATGTGGCAAAGGATGACATGAGAGAAATTATCAGTTTAGTTAATTACTAAGCATGCTGTCTTTCCATACTCTCATATCTCTATCAAATGGCCAAAAGTGTAGGTGAGAAAAATTCTTGTTACATCCAGTAAGAACCAAATTACTAGGGAACACCACACTAGATTGATAAAGACTAGAAAAGTTGTGCTAAATATTCTAAGATAACTAAATTAGTATCTCTAAATCAATGGTTATTCGTAAGCACATTCAGATATTTCTTATGCCCATAAATTCACAGAATTACTAGAACTAGTGCTAACATATAGCTGCTGAACTATTTTATGGTATTAGCACCAGTAATTATATGGTAAAGCTTAAGAACACTAGTTTATATTACTCTATCAGAGAATGGTATTGTAATTTCCCGAATGAAAATATGCCTTAGATATATTTGAAGAAACTGCATGATCAATTGTAAACACCCTAACAGACTTATGGATTCAAACACTAAACTATTACCAAATCAACGGGGCGCAAGCCTTATTTAGATTATGGTAGATACACGAGGATAATTGGAAAACGGTAACTAGACCAGATATTTTTTTCCAATTAGCGTAATTGAGATACACCGGCTCCAATTTTACGATAATAAAAAATGCTCTAGGTCTGGGATAGTTGTATGAAGACATAGAAACACTCATATTATGGGATGTTTAGATGTAGATTGGGATAGTTCACCTATAACTCACCTACTTTAGGGAATTGTGTCTTTCTTGGAGGACATCATGTATCCTAGGAAAGTAAGAAGCATAATATGGTTGCTTGATCTGGTATGAGACTAAATATCTGAGTAATGGCAATGGTTACTTTGTGAGCTTATACAGATGAAATAGTTACTCCACAAGCTGTAGTGTGGCAAGTATTGATCAGATGAAACCATGTTGTGATAATCTGACTGCTCTTTTACATTGCATCAAATCCTGTCTATCATGAATGGATGAATATACGTGTATGTGTGTGTTGTTTGGAATTAGTATCTGACAACATGTAGTAATTTAACAATTAACGTAACCTAACCATTGAGTTAAATAACTCATTCCAAGTAAGGGACCCAATAAAAAGAGCCAGTGATGAACATACTAGTTTCTAAGACAAACTCGACTTGAGAAACGACCCGATAAAAAAGGTGATGAAAGGACGAGTTATAAGAATGTAACTTTACACCAAGTAAGGACCCGGTAAAAAGAGTCGACGATGACAGATTGGGTTATGATAAACAACTCTACTCTGAGTAAGGGCCTGGTAGAATTAACCTGTGATAAAAGGAGTAAGTTGTAAAGAAAATTATGTTATTGATGCTTTATGTGACTTGTTTAACATTGCATGTATTCTCTCCTTGAGTTTATCTCACACCTTATCCTTATTGTTTCAGACCGACAGGAGTAGTAGTATTGGTAATTGTGAAGTGTTTTCGAGGCACAAAGCAGTTAACCATAGTCGGAAGAGTCTTTCAACGAAGTAGCTGGATCAAAGTCGAGTTTCATAATTCAATTTGAGATCATGAATTTGTGCAATAGATTTTAAGTTTGACATATCAAGTCGTTTAGTTTAATTTTCCTTACTTTGAATTCAGTTTTAAAAGAAAACTTCCATGTCAAATTTCAATGATGATTCGTTCAAATTTTTCTGCCATTTTTTAAAAGAATTTGTAAGTTGTAACTTGTAGCTAATATTGTCCTGGTAGGAAACGAGATATTCCATTATGGTATCAAAGCATATATAAATTGACTTTACTTGAGGAAATTTTTTCTCAAAGGAAATGCTATCGAGTTTGTCAACTATATTGATCAACTAGCGGGTAACACTTTTTTAGGCTCTCGGATTTAGTTCATGAGTAACAGGCTCAGTGAACATGTTTTGTGTGCATTAGCTTGAGAGGGAGTGATGAAAAGTGTCTTAGATTTAAGGAGAACAAAATCTATTTAGTGCCATATATATATATATATATATATATATATATATATAATTACTTTTCCTTATTTATGTGGTTTCCAATATTAAATTGTACGTAAATTGTAAATCTTGTACATTTATAATTGATTGTGCTGAGGGATTCCTCAAGCAATTCAGTAAATACTTGCCTGTTCTCAAAGCCGGCCCTAAGATTTTAGGGGACCTGGGCAAACCCAAAAAATGATGCCCTTATAACCTTATAAATAACATTCTTCTTAGATTTTTGTTGAGTAAACCATTTATAATTAAAGTTATTTTAAATATATTTTAACAGGGATCAAAGCAAGATTTTTTAATCTATCTTATGATATAGTAAATTGTAAATACAATATACAAATCCTTCTTCTAGCAGTGCAATAGAGAGATAAGTAGTTAATTTTAGGCTTCAATGCGCTTTTATTCTCCTTATTTTTCATGAAATAGGATTTTAATCCCCCTCTTTCAAAACTTGGGTTTTTAGTCCCCCAATTTCATACATTATGCAGTTATTTTTGATCTAACCCAAATTTCTTACCCAAAATGTCGTGACTTTTGGGCCCAAAAGTGGTGATTTTTAACCTCCAAAGTGATAATTTTTTGCATTTTATCTTCAGATTCGAAATTCGGGCCAAAAACCACTACTTTTGGGCCCAACAATCTAGATTAGAACCAAAGTCGCAACAATGTATAAGACTCAGGGAGCAAAAACTCAAAATTTGAAATTTCGGGGACTAAAATCCTGTTTCAAGTAAATTAAGGAGGCCAAAAGTTTATTAAAACCAATTTTTGTAAACTGTGTATGCATTAGGAAAACGATTAGATATCTTAAAAAACTTAATACAATACAACTTAATTTTAATCAATCTGTTAAAACCTCTAAAATTTTATTAAAAAACTATTATTGACTTTTAAATTTATATTTTTTTTATCTTAATATCTATATATACTTGTAAGAAATCAAAAAATTGGTGCCCCTCAAAAAATGGGGCCCTGGGCACATCACATTCCCATGCAAATACAAAGGACTGAAAATTGGATTGAGCAACATTAAAATATGTAAAACCATAAAAAACAGACCTTCAGATGAACCTGTGGAGCTAGGCACATTAATCCAATCAAAGGATTTAACGTATACTGAACCGTATAAGAGCTTGCTCAACACAGTCATTCCAGGATGATTATGGAGAGGAATTATAGATGATGGGGGCATGCAAAAGATCCCTATCTGCAAAATATAAATTAAAAATTTATAACCAAATGTCAGCCACTAAAGCCAATTAAGTTCCAATATATAAATACTGCTGACTGAATAAAAATGATCTGGAGTTTTGAGACTCCACTTACAGAGAAGGAGTCACATTCATGCAAATGCAAGTATTTGATAGGTGGCAAAGATTGGTGGTTCCCATTTCGTTCAAGCATTGGACCAGACCAATTTCGAACCACTTGTGCCTCTTGTTCAAGACCTACATCTGATGGCTTGATTCTTTCTATAAAAACATTACGTGGGATTATTAAAAAAAACATCAACTGGAAATAGAAACTAGCTAATGGCATGATCAAAATCATCTAACATAGGAAATCATAAGGGAACAAAAAGTACAATGTGAGAATTTGTCGTTTACTAGACATACAAAACTATATTGTTACATGAAGAACATAAAGAAGGCATGAAATAATGAATCATAGGTTTACATCTGTAGATTCTGCTATCTATATTAACACGTGAAAAAAAATTGTGCAAAACAAAAAGAATTTATGGTAAACAGTTGACCAGCAGTCCAACATAAGATTATATGTTTAAAAGGACAGTCTGTTTGTTGGCATTAGCAGAAAAACAGCTAGTAAATGTAATAATATTCATAAAAGACCAAATAGAAATGAGGTTTGCCGCAAAAGCTTCAAATATCAATGCATCCTAAAACATAGTTATCAGTATCTGACAATTATTATGATTTGTATCTCGATTCAAAACAAAAACAAATACATATCGGAGTGTGAATCTCTCTTTTGGACCTAAATCTCCATATGAATCTAGATTCGCTCCGTTGAATCCCACCAATCGTGAAACTAGCTAAGTCGAGCGATACAAATTGAGTTGCGGGTGCGGCCCCTAAATAGGGGCGAGTTGCAGGACCCGATTTCTAAAAGGCCTGCTCAAGTTTGTTTTTCCTTAAATGGGATACAACCAAAATCAAACCTTCCAAATAACTCAAATCACTGAAATCAGACTCACAAACAAACAAATGTATGTTTTTGGTTCGCACTCCCTCCTACAATGCAAATTTATTATTCTAACCTTCCTTCTGCTATGTCTTTCTCTGTTGTTTGCTCCTTATTATCTTGTTCGAAGATAGTGCTCTCTCTTACTCTTTCTTTGGTCTCCACTTGCTCTCTCTTTCCACTTGCTACCATGTCATGTTATTGCTGCTCTCTCTTTGATTCATGACTTGAATATTGAACTATTTTGAAATTCATACGATGATATATCGTTATTTTTTTGCTCATGTCACTTGTTTCTACTTAAAAATGTATCTTTCGATTCATGAAAAGATTCGATTCATATTCGGAAAATAGGTATTCGGATTCAAGATATGTACTTCAATTTGAATCATGTCCTAAAATTTATTTAAAAAGAAAACTTACACATATTCCAATCGAAAAAAGAGAAAGAACAAAAAAGAAAAGAGGCACACATTTGCTGTACTGTCCCTCAAAATTTAAACATGTATTCCTTCAAATTCAACAAATACTGTGAAATTGGCAACAAATAAGAACTTATAAGCAAATTCAACAAGGAAATAAGAAATATACCTAACTTGTCACGAACTTTTTGAATGGCTTCTTCCGACACTGGACCATCTGGTGAAAAGGATGCCTTGCACAGCCTATAAAGCCTCTGTACATAATATGGCATGTTTTAACTTGTGACTAACTTAACAACTCAGACCAAATCCCTGAGGTCAGCAACCTGATAACACCTAGTGATTGGTTTATCGATTGCAATAGGGACTTGATATACAAATGGACAGCAACAACTGTATTTTCGCCTCGGAATCAAACCCACGGTAATGAATCCGCATGTCGCGATGTGTTGCTTCGCAATTAATCTAATTTATGGACCTACAAAACAAGAAAAATCAAAAACGGAACCAAAAAATAATGAGCTTGCGTCAGATATAGAAATCACAACAAGTATAATGACAAATGACTAGGTAACATCCATATAAACACATTAGGGACAAGGTTCTAAATAGCGGTCGCGGTCACGTTAAGGCTTCCACGATTTTGGCTGTTGCGTTACAAGTTGCGCTTGCGGTGTGAATTAATCACAAGAATGCTTAAATTCTATTAAAGTTATTTGTCGTGGCCGTTTTGTCACGGTAACGGTCACTACTGAGACAATTTTATTGCGGCCGTTTTCGACGTAACAGACCGTTTTTTAGAACCTTGTGGGACTTCGGGACGCCTACTATTCCTTCAAAACCATTAAATTCAATTACATTTTGCTCTATGGTTTTTACAATTATATTAATCCACTGAAAATAGAAAATCACATTTAGATTGAAATTAAGTAAACCTCAAAAGCTATCCACGGATTTAAACTAAGTCTCGTCGTTCTTCTATCATTTCCACAACAAAACAAACACTTTATATAACGGAATGTAATATTACAAGAACGAATACACATTTTTTAAGAATTTATCTTAGAAATAACAAAAGGAATGTCAATTAAATCAGTGAAGAGTTCACAGAAGAGTGAGCAAAACGAAAAAAAGAAACTGACCTAGTAAAATATGTGAGGCGAAAAACTGTGAACGGGGCAACGAGATTCAAATAGAAAGGACAAAAAACGGGAAGCAAAAAAAAAAGCGCGGGAGACGCAGAAGATGGTACCTGACAGAGCCATCAATGAAGGAGGAGAAGATTCTGAATCACGTTGGCGTTGAAAAGGAAGAAAGAGAAGAGAGGGTTGAAGTTAAAGGAATTGAGAGTGAGTGAAAGGGTGTGTGTGTGCTTATAAAGAGGAAGTGAGGAAACAGAACGAGGAGCGTGAAGAAGAGGGGAAACAAATAGGCCCAACGAAGATCTTGGACATGTCATCACTCATTTTTTTATTGTTTTATCATTATTGAAAATGAAAATAAAAATTATTTTTTTTGCCAATAAATAAAAATTACACATAGCTTTTCAGCTTTTCTATGGATTTTAGAGTCCTTTGAACTCCAGGTGTGTTTTTTCTTATGTTTTTCACAGCTGTTATAAGTTAAAATGGGTAGGCCCCAGAAAATTTGACAACGTTGATTTTGACTTTATGATGATAACTACGAGCGTAATTGGGTAAATTTCGTTTTCTTATCTACCATTTTAAATATGAAATTAGTTTGTGTTATTAAATTTTTTTTTCTTATCAGTGTGCTTTTTCATGAACATGGATATTTATAATACAAAAACACCGCTAGCAATAGATGAAAGAGTAGTGTGGTTTGGTTGGTGGTGGTGGTAGTGACACACTTTTTAATGTATTTTTACTTTGAGATAAACTTTGCAAAATTCACTAAACGAATAATTTAGGACTTGCTTGATTGCAACTTTTAAAAAAATTAAATCAAAAATAAAACTTTTCTTTCTAAAGGTTTTAAAAACTAACAAAAAAAATAGCTTGTAAAAACCTAATCAAACATATCTTAAGTCGTCATTCCCTCACTCTAAATTTTTAGTGTACCAAAAAAACATATCTTAAGTCTCAATTTTGTCTTGCGTTACCCATACTCAAATTGCTAAGAGCAAATATATAAGTGGATTTGACACCACTTCTTTCACCTAAAATCTTAAGGTATTAGGTGTATGAATTTTTTCACTTATATATTGTTCAACATCTCTATTCTCACATTGGGTCAAGTGCAAATGTATAAGTGGATTTGACACCACTTCTTTCACCTAAAATTTTAAGGTTTTAGGTGTATGAATTTATTCACTTGTATATTGCTCAACATCTCTATTCTCATCTAATGTGGAACTTTTCTTGCTCAAATTTGATACTCCAATATGTTGCAATATATCAAAACAGTAAAACTCTACTAATGGTTCTAACTTTTAAGCATATGGAATTAAAGTGCTAGACTTTTGTGAAGGACGTGTAGTGGCTTAGCACTTCGAAATATATTTCACGTTGCTTGAACCCTTAACTAAAGGGCTCAGTCCCTGTGATTTCTAAAGATCATGTTGAGAACACGAGTATTGTGAGTTCTTTTTATTTAAGAATAAACCTTCAATTTAGTCGTTACAGTAGCATTCTCTTTCATATTTAAGTCGTTACAGTTAAGAGACAAGCTCAAAGTAAGGAACTTACTTGAGCTTGAGAGGGGAATGATAGAGAATATGGGAATTGCCCTTGTCAAGTCAAAGTCAAAGGAAGATGTGCCATGTCAGCAGAGTGACTCAGCAGTTGTGACAAGTCAAACACACACCTCAACACTAAGCATACAAGCTGGAGAAAATAGTACACAAAACACAAGTGAGCTCGATGGAAAAGAGAACGAAACACACATTGAAGAAAAGCCAAGCTCAACACTCAGTTCACCTTCATCAAGCTTAAGCAACACTTCCCAGTTAGTTAGCTCCAACTGAAGTTGGTTAGATTAGTTACACAGTTGCTTGATTTGTTATTATTGTAACTGATTTCTGGTGTATTGATTGAATGTGTATAAACCCTAAATGCTTCGATTGAAGTTCAGTTTTGTAAAGTTTAGATTGATCAATGAAAATATCATCTTCCATATTCTTCTGATTTCTCCTTTAAAGTGGAGGCCTCGTAAGGTGGTGGAGTAATAGTTGACAACAATGGGGTCGTTGTTAACCATGCTAGCGGTCGACAATAGACCCCATTATTTTGGGGAGAAACATTGAGAAGTAGAAGAGAGAATGACAAATTGATTTTTTTTTTTACTTAAAATATTGAATTTAAAAAATCAAAAGTGTATTTTTTTACCAGAATTAAAAGTGTATTTGAACTTGATACATCAACAACAACGTTATTAGCACACACAATGCTTTTTTTAGCGGAGGTAAACAGAAACTCAACAAACAAAAAAAGGCAAATCATTAACGTTTTTTGAAACATACAAGACTAATTTAGAGAGAGAAAAAAAAGGGATAAAGAATCAAATCAGAACTTTAAATCAAGTTAAAAGACCTTATGTGTGATTTTGCCTAATTTTAATAACGCAAAAATGCTTCATATCACACGTAATCTCACCCATGAATCACGACAACCAACATCCTTTTTTTTCTGTCAAAAAAAAACATCCATTTTTTTCTTTGGTAGTTTATTATTGGCTCGTGCTTCAGCCAACCCCCAGCTACTCACCAGACACCCCAAATTTGTTTTAATCCCAAATTACTCTCTCGCGTGAAAATCGGTGTGACAGTAATCGCACCGTCGGCGCAGACGGTTAATCGAACCAGTTCGATTGGACCTCCATCGAACATTGAAAAATACACAGTTCGGCGCTACCAGATTCGATCAGGTTCGATCAACCGTGCGTCGAACTGTGCATAATCTTTAAAAAAAATAAAAACCAAATTTCAGTAAGGGTTTTTAGTCTTTTCACACTAAAAAGGGGGTTCTAGTGAGTAGCTAGGAGGTTGGATGAAGCATGGACTTTATTATTCTTTCCCGCCTTATTTGTATGGTTTTTTGGGCCCAAGAGTTGTTATAAATAAAAAAATTTGACAACTTGTGAGTGTTTCTAGGGATGAGCAAGATCAACATAAGACTTGTCTCGTCTCTGCCTCATTTAACCCGGAAAACAATGGATTTGTTCGGATCTAAGAACGGATTAAGGTCTAAATAATTGGTCCGATCAAATTTTAGGAACGGGTTAGGATTAGGTATAACTCGTCCTAACCCGTCTCTTACTCTTCACCCCTAATTTTTTAACTCTATTCCATTGGTAATGGACTTTTATAAATAGATAAAATATTCAATTTGAAATATATGTTAGTTTAAATAGAAATTTTGTTGTAAAATAGTATTATAAAAGTCGTGTTTGGTGTTTGAATACATGGTAAAATATTAAGAAAAAAAAATCAATCTTTCACTTCTAACTTTAAGTCATATTTGAATGATCATTGATCACCTTATAATTTTGCTTTAGATTCTTCGGGCAAACCCAATCTCGTCTTGAATAAATCTGGTCTTAATTTGACCCAAAAAACATTGAGATTATTCGAGTCTAAGGATGAGCCGCGGTCTAAAAGTTGACCCTATAAAAATTAGGACCAAATTAGGGACAAGCGTAACTCCTCCCTTGTTCGCCCCTAAGTGTTTCCATCACAACAAATAGCATCAGTTCCTCAACCTTCCTCTCTATCCTCTTTCTTTCATTCTAGTTTATCTTAAAACCAAGCATTTGTGCTACTAAAGATAGGGTTTTGATTTTTGAACACCCTCAAAATAGAAAATTAAGTTGTTTCGTAGGAAAAAAAGATGCAAAAATTATAATTATCGAAAAAGAGTAACAAACAAACTACAAATATAATGCATTCAATCTAAAGTGGTGGACTCAGCTAGTTCGATCTCCGAATAAAACAAATTAATCAGACTTTACTTATCTTTCGATTGAACTCCAAATTATTCAGGGCTCCTGGACATCGGAGTCGGGCCAAAGACCCTAGACCAAAAAGGAAACTACGGATGAATTAATTGTAAAAGGAGCATAAATCAAATTTTCCCTCTAGGCAGAGGCCAGACTGAATTAATCTTCAGGCACAGGGAGATCTTCCTCATCTGGTTTATCAACCCATTCCCCATCTTCCCTACGCACCAAACCTTTATTCTTCTCAACCCACCACGACCCTGGCACATGACATTCATCTTTCAAAAACTCACAACTCTTATTAACCAAAGCCAAGCTCCTTTTCACCTTCAACTCAAACTCTTTATCACTACCATTCCACCCTGCCACAACATGCAACATAGCTTGCAAGTTATGCCAATCACCTGGATTCTTCGAATCCTTCAAACTCGGTGATTTTCTTGTATCAATCACCAATTCCACTCCAGTATATTCATACCCCAATAACCTCCCTGGATAATGTGGTATGAGATCAATCACATTCTTCACGTGTAAAACTTTCAAATTAGTGAACTTCTTGAACCTCTCATTGAAAGCTTTGTTACCAACTTGTGGGGACCCAAATACAACAGCAGTAACTGGAACGTCTTTTACATCGTTCTCTACTAAATCAAAAGCACTTAAAATTGATAAACTTGCTCCTAGACTGTGCCCCACCAATACTACACTTGGGTTTTCGTCTTTGTAAAGCTGTAACAAATTTTTTATCTTGTTTAAAACTTGGGTTCTTGCACTTGTTTTGGTGAAAGGAGATTTTGGGTCATCTGAGGTGTAGATTGTTAGCCAACCCTTCATTACTTTCGGAATTTTATCGTTATCTTCATCATCACTGCTGCTACTTCCATCTGTTATATACAGAAAATATCATCACCATTTTCATTCTTTTAATAAAAATGTAATCAATTTGTCAAAACAAAAAAAAAATTAAAAATGTAATCAATGTTCATACATTACTATTTTAAAAAATATCAAGATTTTTTATGTTTGTGCAACCACAGTAGTTTCTTTACTAGTTTACTTAGGGATACTCCAACTCATGCGTCAAAATTACAACTTACGGGAGACTGATTTCAAGCAATCCAATGGGTTTATACAGCATCCTGAGGAACTCCGGGAAACCGCACTAGCATTTGATTGTGATTCTAAGTAATATCAAGAATAGCAAATATATACAACAATATTAGCGAACGCAAGTTAAAACTTTGGTTGATGATTCAAAAGTCTAAGTCTAATTAAGGTGACTGCTAGAGTAAACAAAGTTATTTATTATACTCAAAACAATCTCTTTAAGAGCTCTCAAACAATCAAGTATGTAATTACATTGAGTATCAAGCCTAAAGACTACGGGTGTTTATCAGTTCCGGCAAATTCAAACCAACTCACAATCAAATCCAAACAAATATGTGTTTGGTTCGGAGTTTGATTGGATGAATATTAATGAGTTTGAGTTTGATTTGGCTCAAACCAACTCAAATCAACCCATAGTTGTTTGGTTCAGACTATGAATTTTAAAAAAACAAGCCAGCAAACCCAAACTAGGTCATAGTAGTTTTGTAATTTTAGAAACACAAAATATTTTTAATTAGACTTTTTACCTTAATAATTTATGATTAAGTTGTAAAATTGTATTACTATGGATTGGATGAATATTAATGAGTTTGAGTTTGATATATTTGGTGTAATTTTTCTATTTGATAATTTTTTTGGCTGTTTAGAAGTGTTGAAATATTATCAGTAAGGCCTAGCTCAACTGCCAATTACCAAAATTGTTAGGCTGAATATCATGTCTCCGGTGACCTCATAGTTGTGTGTGTAAGTTTCAAGTGACATTTGTTACTCCATCTAGAAACCAAAAAAAAAGTTGGAATATTACAAAAAAAAATGTAATTTTTTATATTAAAGAAAATTAACATTTTGAGTGTAATTTTTTTACACAGCCATGCCAATAATGCTATAATATACTGCATGTATGCAAATAATGGAACTTAGTATAAATAAAAGAGTATGAATACCATTGTTGTTTTTGTTTGGATCCTTTCTGAGAGGATCCAAGTCGTTCTTGTTTGGGGTGATATTGAACTCGCTCAGAGATTTAGGACTCAACAAACCAGAAGCAGACTCAGGAGCAGCACCAAAGACGTTAATCCATTCAAAGTCCCTAGTAGTGCCACGCCACACAATATATATCTCACGACGACCCAATTCCCTGCTGCGTTCATCAGAAGTCACAGCAATGTAACCGATCCAGTTAGATTCACGGTCCCATGACTCACGTGAGAGTGAGTGAACGATAAATGCCTCAGGTACAGACACACGTGCGGTTGCATAGAGAAACGAAACGACAGTATAGTGAGTTGGATTTTCAAGCATGACTTTGTGAAAGAATGAGGATTTACCGTAACGGCTGGAGCCACAGTAAAGAGAGTTTTGGTCATTGTTGAAGGAATCGTAAGTGGCTTGTATGAAGTCACCACAACGGAGTATGAGGTTACGGAGGTTTATGTTGAGAGGGTTTAATAAACCTTCCCAGTTGTTGCTGCCTAATAGTTGTTCCCATGTGGGTTGGGTTTCTGTTTCTGTTTCTATGGCCATGTTAATGGTGAAGTGTTTTGAGAAGGGAAAGTTTGTGGTGGGAAGAAAAAGTGTAAGATAGATAATTGAATTGAGATGAGATGAGATGAGAATTGAGATAGTGTTATTACTTATTAGTGGGATGTGTTCTTGTTTGCTCTAGGAGTAGGATGGTTGTTGACCCACCATTGTGGATTGATTCCTTCTGGTGCCAATTTGAGATTGTTTCACGTGAGTTGACCCACTTCATTATTGTACTCCACATTTTTAGAATAGATAATGGGAATGAATATGAATAACTAAAGAATAAAAAGAATTTATCCATTTTGATACATGCGAATATGGATTCTGGATCCCTTTCAATGGTCTCTAAGGCGTGTATTTATAGTACAATGAGTAATCAATGCTTATAATGACTATACATTAATACAGCGAGATTCTATGAGAGATTTTGGGGTTTTCCTAATATATTCTGTTGGTTTCTCTCCTACGACCGAGTGTAGAGGTGGTGCCGAGCCGCAGGGCGGGGGGATTCCCTCACCCTGCGTGGTCGATGAGTCCATTGGCTCTTGAAGCGAGACGAAGTCTTCAGATGCCTTATCTTATCCTTGGGAGCTAGTCGCATCAGTCAAGAAAATACATGTGGGCGAGCCTTCCTGAGCTGTCAGTTGGAACACTATTATTATCTCAACTCAAGGAGATAAAACTTCAATTAATGGGCCATAAATAAAAAGGAAGTTATACGCCAGTACTATTCCACTCCATTCTTGCCTATTTTTAGTATAAAGAGAGTATCATCTAATACCAAAAAAAAAGAATATCATCTGCGCACAATTGTAGAGACTAATTCCACAAATCGGGTAGACTCATAATAGGCGACAAAACTCTCCCTCAAAAGATTTAACACTGCTGCATGCCAAAGGTTGAATTCGATCATAAGACATTGGTTAAATTGGAAGAGATCTCTACCATCTCATTCAAGTGCTCTTTCTATTTCATGTGAGTTGACCCACTCCATTCTTTTTATTTTACCTGTGTTTTATACGAAAGGGTTAAAAATGATTATGTTTTGCGAGGGGAGATTAGAGTATATTTTTCAATTCTTACTTTTTTGTTACAAAAAAGTATTATATTGTTAATTTTTTAAAAATCGCAAATATATGTTAAAAAATAGATTTCTAAAGCTCTCTCCTCCCCCTCTCAAAAGTTCCTCCCAAACATATCCTAAAGGTTAGAATCACTTAGCCACCAACTTTGGAAACCAGGGGCGGACCTACCTTGTAACGAGGGTGGTCCAGCTCAGCCCTTGAAAAAATAAAATTAGGTGTATATCTTTATAAAAAAATATTTTGCACACTGAAAAAATAGTTTGTACTTAATACTTAATTTTGCAATCAGCCCAGACTACACTACATTCACACGCAATCACTCATATCAATTCCGTGCATAGAGGACAATTATGAATTACGTAATTTATTTAATTAAATGTATTAAAATTTTGTTTTTATTGTATTTTTAGTGATGTGTGATTTTTTTTTTGTTGAAAAAATTGACCTCGTTACCGTGGGTCCTATGATGTTAGAAACATATTTTATTTTTGGGTTTTTTTTTTTGTACCCCCACCCCATCCCTTCCCACCCCCACCCACACTGAAAACCCCAAAATACCCTTCAAAAACGTAATTTTTTTAAATTTTTGTGCCAATCGTATATACACCGAGGGGGTATATATACGACCTTTTTGCCCATCGTATATACACCCCCAAGGCGTATATACGATTAGCACAACCTCACTTTAATCGTATATATGCCTTGAGGGGTGTATATACGACTTATTTGCCCATCGTATATACACCCCCAGGCGCGTATATACGATTGGAAAACCCCCACCTTAATCGTATATACGCCTTGGGGGTGTATATACGATGGGCAAAAAATAGGGTCGTATATATACCCCCTCGTGTATATATCGACCCCATTGTATTTTTTTAAATTTTTTTAAGTCAAATAAAAATTATATAAGTCCCGAAAATAGGTTTTGTGTGTAGTTCGTTAAAACGTGATTTATGTTATACGTCGAACGAATAATTTAGGCTAAAAATCGGTTTTTAGCAACATACTCCGATCGTAATGAAACCACACCCATTAGAAGCGAAAAAATCAAGAATCAAGACTCCGTAGAAGGGACTTCTTACGGGACTACGGCCTCAAAATCCCAAATTCCATCGTTTACTATTTTTTACGATTTTTTTTAATTTTTCATAGTCTCCAAAAAATCTAAAAAAATTTGCATAGCCTTATTTTGGTTTTGTTAGATTTTTAGTGGTGTTTTTATAATTTTTTGGAGTAGTTAACGAATTTTTAGTAGACTTTTAGTAATAAAAATTAAAACAAATTAAGTAGCTTTCTAGTTAACGAATTTTTAAGTAATTTTTGACTAGTTAACGAATCAGGAGGGATTAAGTAGTTTTCTAGTTAACAAATTTTAGTAATTTTTAAGTAGTTTTGACTAGTTAACGAATTTTTAGTAGACTTTTAGTAATAAAAATTAAAACAAATTATTAAAAAAAATTAAAAACCCATCGTATATACCCCTTTGAGTACGTATATACGATTGGACATAAAATAGCCATCGTATATACATACTCAAGGGGTATATACGATTTTCTTATTTTTTTAAAAAAAAATTAAGTTTTCAAGGGCATTTTGGGGTTTTTGGTATTGGGTGGGGGTGGGAGGGGATGGGGTGGGGGTCCAAAAAAAAACCCTTTATTTTTTTTAGATTAAAATCATATTTCATCTTTCATCTTTCTAGCTAGATGTTAGCATTTAAGGCGCCATCTGCAATTGCATTATTTGATAGAGGGTGCCTACAAATAAAGTTGTCTACCATTCATATCATCTCTTTAGATTTTGTCTAATGACATAAGCGCTTGTCACATTATTTGGAAGAGTTTATGGCAATAACTTATGAGATGTTTATAAGCTGTTTTTAGCTTTTTTTTATAAGCAATGTTAGTAGAGGTGGGAGAATGTTAGTTTTCGGGATATGAACCCGAACCTCCTTCTTGCACTCATTTGGTACACTTTTTAGCACTTGCTTTCATAACCGAAATTTCCTTATTGGGATATAAATTGTTTTTAGCTAATTTTCATAAGCTATTTAGGATGGTTTATGAAAATTTATATGAAAATAGTTTAATATTATTTTATTTTATTATTATAAAAGTAATTTTTTTTGGTCAAATATTATAAAAGTAATTTATACTAGAAGTGTTTAATTAAACTATTCATCTAAATAGGGCCAATGTGTATCGATGCAAACGTTATATGACTCTGCTTCTTTGGGCCTGCATCAAGTAGCAACCAGATAGCACATTTAATTAAAAAAAAGGCTTTTACTTTCCCCACTCCCCCTCCTACTCAAACACACCTCTTAACAAATTTTATTTCAAAAATAACCTCGCGTGGAACGCTTGTGGAGGACGTGTTTAGTGACGATTCGAATGACCTTATTCGAACACGTTCGAACACATGCATACGAACGCAATAAAATTGGGTGAATGTGGTGTGAGGGTCCATTATTGTTGCCTCGGTTAACAACATACGAACGAAATAAAATAGGGTGTTCAAATTCGTCTATGCGAACCTGTTCGATAGGTGTCATTCGAACATGTTAAATTACACACAAGAGGGTGTGTGTGCCAATTTTAAACATACTCGAATGGGACTGTTCGAATGTCCGTGTTCGAATAGGTGAATTTTTTTAAAAAAAAAAAAAGACGCTTTGACCATTTGATTAATGGTCTTTTGGTCTTTTCACACCCTTATGTGGTGTGTTTTGAGTAGGAGGGGGAGTGGGAAAAGCAAAACCCTTCAAAACATGGTGTCCTTAACATTTCCCCAATTTTTTTTGTCTTTCACATCGCCTCAATTTTTCCATATAGTTTGTTCTCTCCGCCTCTACCTAAAACAACTACTTTGTCTAGGTTTAAAAATCAAAACATTGTGAATGAAATACTGAAAATAACATCAACTCTAACTTGGAAATAAGTTTATAAGAGAAATTAAAATTACAACAACATAAGTTTGTTTATTTCAACAACATTTATCATCGTTGTCCTTATTTCTACGGACAAGTGAAAAACATTGCTCTTATTTTTAATTTCTTTCTTTTAAGAAAATTAGAGACGTCGACAGAGAGCTACCCCATCCCCGATAGAAATGAGTGATGATTCTATTCGAGCATCATTTGCTAGAAAAGTGTTGAATTCAATTGCAAGCTTTCTTTTTTGCCTCATTCCATTTGGCATTTCATCATCCTCAGACATAGCCACTGAACCTCCCCATAGTGTGTTGTCATATGCAATTATTCCACCTTTCTTCACCAATTTTAGTAATAGCTCGTGATACTTTCTGAAGTTTTCCTTGTCGGCGTCTACAAATGCATAATCAAAGGATTTTTCATGTTTGCCCTACAATTCATCGCATTTTATTATTTTCTTCTCCGAAATCATTTCAAAGACATCAATAAAGGATATTGATTAGAACACAACAATGACATTGTTTTAGAAATTAGAGCTCCTATTAAAAAAAAGAAAAGGGTATTTTTTTATTCTCGATCATGTAATTTTGATATCGGATATATATTGTTCGATTTTTTCTCTATATATTTCAATTGTGCGATTTTTATCCCAAGATCTTTGTATGTGAATTGAGTCGTCCAGGTATTGTCATTGTGCAATTTTGATCTCCCAAATTCCATTTTTAACTGAAAATGTTGTCATTTAGATTTTGCAATTATGCAATTGTGTTGTTTTTAACTAAATTTTTGGTTCCATGTAACACATCGTCATTTTTTGTTAAAAATTGAACGACAATTAGATGGAAAGACTAAATTGCACAATTGCAATACTTGTAGGACCCGATTCGTGCAATTTAAACCAAGATGGCCAAAATTGCACAGTTGTGATAGCTACAAACTAAAAGTACAATTAATCCTAAAGAAAATCCATAATAGTAATTAATTAAAACTATTATCTTAAATAATGTTTATATTGGACAACTACCTTTTGTTTCCTTTGTATCACGACATTGGACAGTTCCTTTTGTTTATCTTGGAGTTCCTATTTTCAAAAGGAAGCTTAGGAGAAAATGCCTGCGGCATTTTGCAGCAAACACGATCAAGAACAAGCTGGCAACATGGAAAGCTTCTCTCCTATGAATCTATTACAGGAGGGATGCAACTAATGAACCTATCATCTAGGACAAGCCCAAAGAAGTGTAAATCAGCCCAAGACCCACAACAAAGAAGAGTATTGGGTATATATGAAAGAAAGTGAAATCAAAAGAGTTAAGAAATGAAATATGTGAAGTTATCTTCTCTCTCTCTCTGTGTAACTGTCTTTCTCCTTCTCTACTTGGAAGTGTTCTGGACCGAACTTCCATTATACCTCATATCACTATACTGCACTATTGTAATGATATTGGTAATCTGATTCCACTATTACTTGAATGAAGCATTGAATTCAGATTTTGTGTTTTATACTTCACGGTTTAATTGTTGAGAGTGTTACATTGGTGCTTTCATTATCACCATGGCAGAGCTAACATCGTTGAGCTCTCTCTGTGGTGTTATGAAATCCGATTTAGAGATGACACGACAGCTTCGGTCTGAATGGAAGTCTTCCATGGCTGATTCGTATATAGATATTGAACAATGTATGGCAAAATCTGCACAAGAGATAAAGCAGTCATTTGCAAGAATTCTAGAGCTATTGCAAGAAGAGTGGCGACGACGCATCGGGCGCTAGATGTTGATACTTCGAATCGGACGATGGCGAGATCGATGCTTCCGAATCAACAAATGTTGCGTTTCCGGTTTACGGCGAAATTCTTCCTCACATGGAGCCAATCAAGCAAGCTCAATCAATGAAGGGTGATTGTGAGTTCTTTGCAAATTGCTTCGTGGACACACGAGGTGCTTATTTCCTTCCAAACATCATATAATGTCTCTGGTATGTGAGACGCGATCATACCGGGGCTTGTGTTCGACAAAATGTCACAACAGAGTTACCGCCACCGAAACCTCCAGAGCGAGTGACAACACCGATGTCACCATTCACACGCCTTTACTTAAGAACACCATGCCTCCGCCGCAGCGCGCGATTCCAATCATAGAGATAGAGCCATGATTGTGGCACGACGGTGTTCGATGAAAGGGCTAACATGACTTTAGGTGCCGCAAATTCGATTCATCCAAAATTGTCGCTTCGCAACAACACAATTCACAATGCTCACTTTAACAGGTTTGGTTTACCAAGATTCTTATCCTTTAGTCACTATTTCATTAGCACTGTGTAATACCCCAATTTTGTCCGTCCTTTAACTTGAGCCAATTTCAATCATCGAGCTCAACTAAATCAAAATACCGTTGTTTAAATTAAGCAGGCACGCGAATACCAATATTTTCGTGCGTTCTTCAATTTAATCTTCGTATTTGGGTTTAGTCGTACATAAGTAGTGTTTTTAGTTAATGAGCTCATTTCTTCTATTTGAGTCTCGTTTTAGCGTATTCGCCTGCAGTGCAGCTGCTTCTCGTCTTTGTGTTTGGCCAGACTCTTTTTATTATTATTTATATTTTGTGCAGTTAATTTATTTTGAGCATATGTATATAGTCTAAGATTTCAAAAATTCTATTTAAAAGTGTTTAATAGTCCAAAATGTCAAAAAAATACTATTTAATTCTTATTACAGACAAGAAGTGTTCAAATGTCTCAATGTCCAAAAAATACAAATATACAAAAATAAATAAATTCGAAAATTACAAAAAAATTAAAAAAAACAACAGAAGGCAGCAGCAGCAGTAAAGTTGGGGTTCCAACAGCTGCTCTCCAAGTAGCTGGGCCGATCCGCTCCACTCCAAATCTGAATAGTCAAAACCCAGTCAAATGTAATTAAATGCCTAACCTAATTTTTAACTATAAATAGGCAGTCAATTAACAGTCAAAGGGTACACGAATTTCAAGATAAAGAAATCACCAAAAAAGATTAGGGTTCTACACTAGAACCCTAATCACCTAAACGGAACTTTTCAAGATCTGAGAAGGGAAGATTAAACGGATCCACAAGCAGTAACAAAAAAGCATCAAAGACAAAGCGACCTAATATCACACGGATCTATTCTTTAACTTGAAAACCAGTCGGTGTCCCTTTGCCATGCTTTATGCTTTCTCGGGTGATCATGTACCAAACGTCATGTAAATAGAATGATTAGTAGTGTTTTATCCATGTTATCCTTTCACTGCCATGCGTAGGTCTCAAAAAAAAACCTAGGAACAGCTTATTATTTATTTTTATGTCTGTGAGCAGATCTGAAACAATGAAACTGAACCCATTTTATTTTGAATAAACATAATTCATATGAGACAAACAAGCACTTGATGATTGATTTTTCTCGTGTTCAAAAAATAAGAGAATTCATTAACACCAAAGATAAGGAGGAGAGACAGAGGAAGAGGCGTAAAAGCCAAACAAAAATAAAAAAAACCAACCTTAATACGTCGCCGGAGACTTCGTCTCCTCCGGCGAAGCTCCGGTGAACTCCTCCTGGTCACCCCCTCCAACGAACGTCACCACGAACCATCCCCACACGTCGCAAGCTCGCAGCGCTTCCCCTTCCACGCCGCCCTCTCTCTCGGTTTCTTCTCCTCCTCCGCTCTCATCTGACCTCCTTCTCTCTTCCATGGCCGAAACCACGCTGCCGTTCTCTCTCATCACCAAAAACCACGCAGCTTCTCTCTCTCTCTCTTTCGCCGTAGAAGCCCTAGCAAAAAAAACCCATGCCGAAACTTCCGCCGCGCTCTCTCTCTCACAACGGGTGGGAATGGAGGAGGAGGGAGTGAAATGATTTAGGGTTTCTAAATTTAGGGTTATATATGGGCCCTTTTTATTTTTTCTATTTTTCTTTATGTTCAGATTACTACCCACACTCCCCTGATTCATGCGCAGAACCCCCCATCACTTAAGCCCAGTTTCGCTAATTGGGCCCTCCTATGCGAATTGGGCTTGCTGTTTACACCCCCTGTTCAGTTACACCACCACCCTACAACTAATAACACCCCCACTTTGCAATTTTCACCCCTTTCTCGTTTTAATTCTTTTTTTTTCAACTCAAATAACTTCTCAATAAATCAAAAAACTTTGTTAATGATTTTGCGAAGCCTCTGCTTGCATAATCATTAACAATGAGGAACTAGTGGTGATCACTTGGAGCCTTTGCTCAATTGATCATCATGAATGTCTAATTTTTACGAGATACTTTCAATAAATCAAAAAACTTTGTTAATGGTTTTGCGAAGCCTTTGCTTGCATAATCATTAACAATGAGGAACTAGTGGTGATCACTTGGAGCCTTTGCTCAATTGATCATCATGAATGCCTAATTTTTCTAAATACTTTCAATAAATCAAAAACTTTGTTAGTAGTCTTGCGAAGCCTTTGCTTGCATGAATCACTAACAATGAGGAACTAGTGGTGATCACTTGGAGCCTTTGCTCAATTGATCATCATGAATGCCTAATTTACTTCCAATAAATCAAAAAAAAACTTTGTTAATAGTCATGCGAAGCCTTTGCTTGCATGATCCTTAACAATGGAGTGCTAGTGGTGGTCACTTGGAGCCTTTGCTCAATTGATCATCATGAAAGCTCAGTTTTTACAATTAAACAAGATAAAAAATCAAAAAACCAAGAACCTAGAACTACGTAGCTTTGAATTCTCCATCGCACCTGGAGATACGTAGGAGCGGATCCCCTCCGTCAAGCACAACAAACTAAAAACATTTTTCCTTTCAAAAAACCAAAGCGGCTAACTCTCGTCGAGCGCCGCAAATAAAAATTTTATTAAGTCTTTTTCGATTAAGAGGCAAATTTAAGTATCTTTCAAATCAACACTTAAAACCACATGTTTAATTAAAGGTTCCCTTTCAGTAGAAAGGAGATGTGGGGTGCTAATACCTTCCCATGCCTAACCGAATTCCCAACCCAAATCTTCCAGTTTTCCAAAAGACCATCCGCCTTCCAAAAAGGTTTTTCTTCAATATTTTCCTTATAAAAAATATTGGTGGCGACTTCATTGTTCAAAAAAGTTGTAAACGAAGAAAAACCCTTCGGGGACTTTTTCGGGCGCAACACACTGCAAACTATTGATGTGGTACATGGTGCTTTGTACAAGAGTTATTTCTGTGTTCTTATCGAGTTCCCCAACAAGACTTCAATTGAATTAGATATTGATATTTTAGGCACACTATCTTTGATCATATATGATACAAACGAAATTATAAATGGCACCAAGATTACTAAGCAGATATCTGGTTTTGGACTTAAATTTCACAATTCAAGGAGGACAAAGGCACTACACATTAAGGAGATTTTGGAAAGGCAATCAAATTTGAAATTCTTTTTGCTATTAGTTGTGGCTGGCTCTTCCATGATTGTTAGAGATGGTATTCTAGAATCTGATTATAGCAATAAGAGAATGACACTGGAAATTTGTGCTTGGATTGACAATTTGCTAGTGAGTACCTATAATGCTATGTCTGAGTGCAAGCATGGGGATCTTAAGGAAACAAACTTGGTCTTATACTGCAAAATTAGTGAATCAGAATTGGTGTCAGTATTATTCAATTTCACAGATGAAGATGAATACCTCTTGTTTTACCATGTTAATCCCAATGGTGCTACTTGTTTCTCAAATTATATGTTGGTAGTTTGGGTTCTTAAAAACAAAGTGGCCATAGAGCACACAACAGAAGAATTTGTGATAGCCCAAGAGGCTTGGTTTATATTGTATCCAACTCTGTTGCGGGCATATGAATGTGTGGCAGAAATGCTTAGCAGCAAATGTATTCATGTTAGTTGCTTCTATAATAATAATAATGTTTGTTATTATATCCATGAGCCAAATTCGAAGAAATTAATTTGCTTGGACTTGATATGCAAGGATGAATGGGGAAGATATATTTCACTTACTATTCTACAAATTCATAACACAAATTTGAGTTCTTGGAAGTTGTTACACAAGAACACCAGAGAATGTGTTAGGCCTCTGGAAGTGGCAATTTGGCATGAGGTTGCTTGTGTATACTTCTGTCACTTCCAGTGGCATTTAAATGAGGGTGCTTCGGTTGTGGATCTTGCTTCAAATGCAATGCTGCTTAGGGGGCATGTTTGTCTTGACATTATATCTCACCAAGGATGAGGTTTAAATGATCTTCTGCAATAGCCTCAAATTTCTCTCTATGTTCCTAGACATGCTCTGTCTTCAATTTCTCTTGATACGGTCAACTCATTGGTAAGGGAAGGGTTATTCAATCCAAGTTTCACTAAAGATGTAGCTTTTGTTTCAATGAGGCCCCTCCTATGTCCAACAGTTTTGGAGACCACTCTTGGTACCACAATGATTGATTTTACCTTTAATGTCCAAACATTTATTGCTGTGGGTACAGGTTGTACCGGTACTATTAAAAATAATGTTGTTGTTGCTGTGAATGGGTTTGGTACTTTTAGGAATGCTCATTACAGTTTTAAGCAAGAGAAGGAGACAACTTGGTGCTTATTCAACATATAGCAGCTGCTTTGCCAAAACAGTTCTACTATGCATCTTACCACGTGGGGATCAAGCAACAAACCATCCTGCCGACTGACCGCAAGAATTGGGATCCGGGTGGATATTTTTTGGTCTATGAGGAAAGCACATTTAACTTGAAGGTTACTTGGAGAGTTGCTAGTTTCACACAAGACCCTTATTGTGGCTTCAACCTTGAGGACAAGGTTGATTTTAAAGGGGAAGGTATTGTAATGAACCTATCATCTAGGACAAGCCCAAAGAAGTGTAAATCAGCCTAAGGCCCACAACAAAGAAGAGTATTGGGTATATATGAAAGAAAGTGAAATCAAAAGAGTTATGAAATGAAATATGTGAAGTTATCTTCTTCTCTCTCTCTCTCTCTGTAACTGTCTTCTCTTCTTTCTACTTGGGAATGTTCTTGGCCAATTTCCCACTATACCTCATACTATTATATTTGTAATTTCCATATTGTAACCGAGATTCCATCTCTATTATTTGAAGTGAATCAATTCAGTTACCATTTCTATCGTGTTGTTCATATTGAATTGTTACAGGATGCAACTATTGAAATCTATGCTTCAATGTATTCTTATATAGAGCTTTCGTGTGTATGCCTAGGCTAGCCAATAGGATGTGCTAAATAGGTGGACCAATAGATTCATAATTTCATCTAGTCGAATGATGTTAGTACAACGAAAATTTGCACAATGGCGGACACAAAAATTTCTTCCCTACTAATGAGGGAGGTCTAGGCATTAGCTAGTCCTCTCAAAGCCATTAAAAATGCGACCAAGATTAAGTTATGCTAGGAATTCATTTCTTCTACAAATAAATGGGTCACTCTATTAAAGGTGAGGGTTCTCAGGAATAACATTCCAATGAGTTATTATGCTTTATCTTCTATGTGACTTGGAATGAGGCATTTTTTCTCGACAGTTATGGAACATGAAACATGGTAATTTGGCAACATGCGACATTCAACCTTACAGATCACAGTTGAGAGATGTTATTGGCTTATTGCTAGTGTGGTGAATGGTTTTACGGCTATCTGGTGTTGTAGAAACAACAGAAGGTTCAATAAAAATAAGATTCTGTTAATGTGTGCCAAAAACAATGTGATTTTAGTGTAAACATGCATGGTTTCCTAAGTGTTGGTTATATTTCATCTAAGGTTAATGACTTGATGACCATAAAAGCTTTCTCAATCACATGTAATTTGAGTAAAGCTCCATCATAATTCAAGTTGGTTGGCTTCTCTTCCTTTTCTTTAGGTTAAGTGCAACCTAGATGATGCACCTAATGCATTCGGTGTCAATGTAGTTGGAATCATATCTCTATGTTGTGATGATTTCGCATTCCATTTTGTTTTCTAATAAAACAACAAACTCTTTTTAAGACAATTTTTTTTTGGGGGTAAGGAGACACATTCAAGTTAATCAAAAAAACAGAAACTTCATAGTTTTTTAGGTGAAAACAGAGACTTTAATTGTAATAAATAAATAAAAAGACTTACATCAACAAGACCATTGAGGGCTGATAAAGCATCTGCGTGGATAAAGTCAACTTTGTGGTCAACTCCTGCCTTCTGAATGAAGGGCAATCCTGTCTCATACGCTTCTCTATCCATGTCAATTCCTATTATCTGAAAAATGCACAATAAAATCTTGTTGCCACTTTTTACTTCATCTTTCCCCCTTTCTAGAAGTAGGAGTGGGGAAATTTATGAATCATGTTTTATTTTAATTGCTCATCATCAAGTCAGGCAATGTACGCTAAGATCTGAAAGCAAAGCAAAGGAAACAATGTCAATGTGATACCTTGCCATCATCTGGAAGAGCAAGAGCTGTAGTAAGAAGAGAATAACCAGTGAAGACTCCAATTTCTAGTGTTTTCTTCGCATTCATGACTTTTAGGAGAATAGACATGAGTTGGGCTTCATCCAACGGCACATTCATTATACTCCTGCCACAAACCAAAAAAAAAGAAGACACATGAACGCTTTTTTTGGTAACATAAAGTTTAGGCGAGTTGTGTCAAGCTCACAAGGGTCAGGTAAGGCCTCTAAGACTCTTTGAGAGCCTACAAAAGTACTTACATATTACCATGATTGGTAGTCGGATTTGAACGCACGACCTGAAATGATGTGGCAATCCTCAGTTTCTGTTTTAAGCCATTTAGTGTGTGCCACGTGTCACTCTCAGATTGGACAGGTTTTGAATATCGGTTAAAACCGTTGGAGCTCTGTTCTTGGCGCCAACGGCTCGGTTTGATTCTCGTATATAGTTTTAAGCTCTCATTTCGCTTGTAATCAATCTGTAATCCATAATTGGGTGTGTGTGAGAGATATACACTGGGAATTAGGGTTTCAGGGAAGTGAGGGGGTTGGATCAAATTGGGATTTCATTATCTTGTACAATTGGATCTTGAATCATTGAATGCAATCTGAATTAAGCTGTTGCTTAATTCCCGCACGTAGATATCACTCTAATATCGAATGGGTGAACAATTGTAGCGTGTTTGATTGATTGTGTTGATTTTACTTTTATCCCCAAATTCATCGCGTTAGGGTTCTTAAATTGGGAATTTCGAATTGAGCGATTAATTACCAAATTGAAGTCAAAGATTGAACAATTAGGTAATTGCGATCGTGTCGAATCGATTGTTGTAAGAAATTCACGAATCTTGGGTCTCAATTCTCAACAATTGGTATCGATAGCAACGTTGAGGAATTGTCCATGGAAATGACAAAGTATAACATTGAGAAGTTCGGTGGCAAGAATGACTTTGGTCCGTGGAAGATGAAGATCGTGCAATGCTAGTGCAACAAGGTTTGGAGGAGGCTCGGAAGGGAGGATAAACTACCGTAAACAATGACCGTGAAAGAAAAGAAGGAGAGATGATGAACAAGGCCTATAGTGCTATTATTCTTTGCTTAGGAGACAAGGTTCTTAGAGAAATATCTAAAGAAAAATCCATTGCAATGCCTATTTGGCTAAAACTTGAAAGTCTTTACATGACCAAGTCTTTGGCAAATAGGCTCTACACAAAGCAAAGGCTTTACACTTTCAAGATGCAACCCGTACATCTATTGTAGATCATATTGACGAGTTTAATAAGTTGATCTTGGATCTTGAGAATATTGATGTGAAGGTTGATGATGAAGACCGGGCCTTATTGCTCATAAGATCTCTGAATAGCTCGTATGATATACTAGCCGATACTCTCATATATGGGAGGAATCAATCACACTTGAAGAGGTTCAAGTTGCTCTCATGTCAAAAGAATTGTCCAAGAAGAAGGACAACAAGGAGAATGATCAAAGTGAAAGTCTTATGGTTAGAGGAAGACTGATAAAAGAGAAGGAAAAGGTAAAAATGCAGTCTAGATCCAAATCTAAACCTAAACACAATAGATGCTACATTTGTAATAAGGAAGGACATTATAAGAATAAATGTCCGAGAGAAGAAGAATGCCAAAAATCAAAAGAATGATGATGAAGGAAGTGCATCCTTTGCCTCGATGGCTATGAAAGTCGTGAAGTTCTTATTCTTTGCGAGAATATGACCTCGATGCGATGTCTTATGAGTGCAATGATATCTGGGCAATAGACTCAGCATACTCTTATCACATGTATGGATATGAGGGATTTGAGGTGCTTGTTGCTGCAGGGTATGATGGTAGTGAATCAAATGCAACTACTGAGGCTAAATGCATTGATGATTGGGCAATGGATTCTGCCTGCTCATATCACATGTGCCACGAGAGGAATGGTTCGTAGACTACAAGCCTTACAATGCAGGACATGTCCTCGTGGGAAATCACATAGGCCGCAAGAGTGCAGGGAATAGGCAATTGTGAGACTCGAGTTGATAGATGGCACGATAAAGCTTCTACAAATGTGAGACATGTTCTGACCTAAGAAGACCACTTATATCATTGGGAATGCTTGAAGATGCGGGTATAGTTTCAAAGGTGAAAATGGCATCCTCAAAGTCATGAAAGTGGTCAGAGTAGTAATGAAAGGTGAAAGGAAAGGTAACAAGGCAATCATCACACAGGAGAAGTTAATGTTGCGGACTCTCAAGCGATTAGCAAGACACTCATATGGCACCAAAGACTCGGGCATATGAGTGAGAAGGGCTGAAGGAGATGGAGAAGCAAGGTTTACTAGGTGGTGATAAGGTAGAGCAACTTGAATTTTGTGAACACTGTGTAATGGGAAGCGAGACAAGAGTGAAGTTCTCCACGAGGAATACACAAGACAAAAGAAAAGCTTGGCTACATCCACTCCACTGGACCTTTGGGGACTCTTTCGGACACACAACTCTCGTGGTGGAAAAGGCATGTGTTTAACTCTTCCGATGATTACGATGAGGGAAAGTATGGATTTACTTGTTAAAAACAAAAGATGAGGCATTCAACTCATTTGTTGAATGGAAAAGAAAGTAGAAAATCAAAAGTGGTATGAAGGTTAAAGCTCTTGGAATCGATAATGGACTTGAATTACAATGATGAGTTTAATAGATTTTGTAAGGATAATGGAATCTATAGAAACATGACTGTTAGGGAACACCACAACAGAATGGACTTGCAGAAAAGGTTAAATAGAACTTTGCTAGAAAAGGTTAGATGTATGTTGACTTGTGCTAAATTACCTAAAAGCTTCCGGGTGAGGCAATTCATATTGCATGCTACCTAGTAAATAGAAGTCCATCTACCGTGCATTGAGCTTTAAGACTCCACAAGAGATATGGATGGAGAAACACCTAAAATAGATCATTTGAGAGTGTTTGGTTGTCACGCATATCTTGTCATATATCGAGAAGGTAAACTTGAGCCAAGGTCAAAGAAAGGAATTTTTGTTGGCTACCTGATGGAGTGAAGGGTTATAGAGTGTGGTTACCGGAAGAAAGAAAGTGTATCATTAGTAGGGATGTAGTATTCCATGAATCAAAATTGAGCAACAATAAGAGTGTGAGTGAGACACTTTAGAGAAGCGGATCGAGAATAGTGAGTTTCAAATTGAGGTGGAGTTATCAAATAAGAATAAAACCAATGGTGTTGTTGAAAATCAAACGAAAAATCAAGACACGACCTCTCGAAGCTAGTTACGATTACGAAGTTGAACTTGATGAACCAACCAATGACTATGTGTTGGTAAGAGATGAAGTAAGAGAGACAAATCGGGCCACGAATAGACTTGGTTATGACTCGAGAGATCGCTTATGCTCTCAACACGCACAGAAGAGTTCATTAATGAGGATCCATCAAGCTATCGAAAGCTATGGCAAGTAAACACAAGCAACGCGATGGTTAATTGCCATGGAAGAGGAAATGTCATCAACTATGAGAAAAAATGAAACATGGAAATTGATCAAGAAACCTATTTGGTGTGAAGCTTGTAGGATGCAAATGGATATACAAGCTTAAGGAAGGCATCGAGAGATAATAGTCCACCTAGATTCAAGGCAAGGTTAGTAGCGAAGGGGTATACTCAAAGGAAGGAATTGATTACTCGGAAATTTTCTCACCGTTGTCAAGCATACTTCAATAAGGGTCATTTTATCTCTGGTTATGCAAGACAAAATGCAATTAGAGCAAATGGATGTAAAAACAACATTTTTACATGGTATACTTGAAGAGAAAATCTACATGACACAACCAAAGGGCTTTGAGGCAAAGGGAAGGAAGAAGCGGTATATGTCTTCCAGCAGAAATCACTCTATGGATGAAACAATCTCTGGCGGTGGTATAAAAGGTTTGATGCATACATGATAAACATTAAGTTCAAAAGGTGCGATCATGATAGTTGTGTTTACTTGAAACAACTAAATGACAACGATTATATCTACTATTGTTATATGTAGATGACATGCTCATTGCTTTGCAAGCATAGCAATGAAATTGACAGATCAAACAATTGCTCCTGACAAAGAGTTTGAAATGAAAGATCTTGGCAAAGCAAGCAAGATACTAGGGATGGAAATCATCGAAATGAAGAGACATCAAGTTTATGCATATCTCAACGAAGTTATGCACGAGAAGGTAGTGAGTAGGTTTAACATGACGGATGGAAAACCAACTAAGGTACCTCTAGCAGACTCATTTCAAACTATCAAAAGAGGGCAGTCCACACGGATGCGAAAAAGGAACAAATGGAGGAATACCCTATGCAAGTGCGATGGGAAGCCTCATGTATGCTATGGTGTGTACTAGGACTTTGATCTAGCCTATGCACTAAGTGCAGTTAGTAGGTATCTTGCAGAACCATGACAACAACATTGGCAAGTCATCAAATATATTCTAAGGTACCTAAATGGATCTGCAAATGTGGAGTGCAGTCTCTACAATGAAGGAAGCCAAAACTCGGGTGGAGTTGAGGGGTATGTGGATTCAGATTTTACAGGATCGTGACAAGAGAAGGTCACTTACGGGTTATGTTTTCACCTTGTTTGGTAATCTGATAAGTTGAAAGCTTCACTTCGACATGTGGTTGCTCATCCACAACCCAAGCCGAGTACATTGGGGTTTCTTGAGGCGATTAAGGAAGCTCTTTGGCTCGAGGGATTGATAAATGAACTTGAGTCAAACAAGAGAGTGTAAATGTGTTTTGTGACAACCAAAGTGCCATACATTTGTGTAGAAATAGTGCTTACCATGAAAGAACAAAGCACATAGATACACCGGCTTCACCGGATTAAGGATATCATAGCTCGAGGCTCTGTAAAAATTCGTAAAGTGCATCTTCGCTTTCGAGAATCCTACTGGATTTCATAACTAAGGTTGTTCCTCAAAGCAAGTTCAAGCTTTGCTTGAATTTGCTAAGTGTTAGTTAAATAGTTGATGAAGGTGAATTAAGCTTCACCGTGTTAGTCTGTTGCATTGTAAGGTTGATTGCCAAGGTGGAGATTGAAATGATGTGGCAATCCTCGGTTTACTTTTAAGCCATTTAGTGCGTGCCACGTGTCACTCTCGAGTTGACGGGTTTTGAATATCGGTTAAAACCGATTTGGGCTCTCTGTTCTTGGCGCCAACGCTCGGTTTGATTCTCGTATATAGTTTTAAGCTCTCATTTAACTTGTAATCAATCAATCAGATCCATAATTGGGTGTGTGTGAGAGATATACACTTTGGGAATTAGGGTTTCGTGGAAGTGAGGGGTTGAATCAAATGGGGATTTCATTATCTTGTACAATTGGATCTTGAATCATTGAATGCAATCTGAATTAAGTTTTGCTGCTAATTCCCGAGCGTAGATATCACTGCGATATCGAATCGGGTGAACAATTCTTGTAGCGTGTTTGATTGATTGTGTTGATTTTACTTTTATCCCCAAATTCATCGCGTTAGGGTTCTTAAATTGGGAATTCTGGAATTGAACGATTAATTACCAAATTGAAGTCAAAGATTGAACAATTAGGTAATTGCGATCGTGTCTGAATCGATTGTTGTAAGAAATTCACGAATCTTGGGTCTCAATTCTCAACACGACCTTATAGGTGTGAGATGAATTCTTACCAACTGGACCAAACTTCATTAGGAGACACGTGAACACTTTATAAAACATTGTAAAGATCCAATTAATAACTATAATTATAATAAAGAGTAAATACCTATATTAGACCCTATAATTTCTTTATGTACAAACTTTCCGACAATTTTTTGGGAGAAATTAATCCCCAATTTTTTTCAAAACAAGAACAAATTATTGTTGAGGTAATACCCAATTTAGTCCCTGACTTTTCAAAAATGTTCAATTTGATCCCTGACTTTTTGCATATGTCAATTTAGTCCCCAACATTTACAAAAGTGTGTCAATATAGTCCTTCTGCCAACCATGGTTAGTTATAGAGCTGACGTGGCAGTTAAGTTCCAACTTGGCAAATGCCAGGGACCAAACTGACTCACCAAAAAATAATAGATTTGGATGTTAGGACCAAATTGAATTTTTTTAACCCCCGAGTCATCTTCCCCAAATCTATCTTCCTCATTAACCTTTAACAAGCCCTCAAAATCCCCCATTAAAACCAAACCTCCATGACCATTTCCTTTCATCCTCACACCCCCATAAAATCCCCATTTTTACTCACTTGAATCAAACCAGACCTCCCAATGATTTAACATCATCAACATTTGTCAATAGATTAATCGCTCTTTAGTTCATCTACGACACTATTCCTTTTCTCTGCCAACAGATTAATTGCTTCTATCTTGTATTTAGATGTGTTGGCTTGGATAATTGGTGGAGGTTTCACACATCAACTTTTACAGAAGGATCTAAGGAATGTGAAGCATCTATCAATTAGAAAATCAATAAAAGTAGACATGAAACAATGGTTTTGAATGAATATACCCAATTAGAAAAGCCACATGGATAACTTAGTATCAATTTGGTCCCCAACATTTGAATGACACATCTAAATACAAGATAGAAGCAATTAATCTGTTGGCAGAGTGTCGTAGATGAACTAAAGAGCGATTAATCTATTGGCGAATCTTGATGATGTTAAATCATTGGGAGGTCCGGTTTTGCTTCAAGCGAGTCAATTGTGAATCTGCGATGATGTTAAATCATTGAAAAGGAATTTTTATTATTTTTTGGTGTGTCAATTTGGTCTCCGACATTTGTCATGTTGGCACTTAACTGCCACATTGGCTCTGTAACTAACCATGGTTGGCAAAAGGATTAAATTGACACGCTTTTGTAAATGTTGAGGACTAAATTGACATGCAAAAAGTAACATTTTTGAAAAGTCAAGACTAAATTGGGTATCACCTCAATTATTGTTCACATAACAAGAACACATTAGTGTTGACATTGGATTAGTGGTAACTAATTTGTCCCTGTCTGTCGTGTAAAAAAATTGTGAGGTGTATGTAGATAGTATGTAACTTACTTTTCCCCGAACTTCTGCTGTGTTGTCTCCCTTAGTTGCTTCAATTGTTCGTGCTCCTTTGGATAACAACTCGTTTCCAGAATGTACTGTACTGGTTAAAAAACACGTGTGCAGAATTATATCTCTTTTCCATAATTGTGAGAAAACAATGGTACCAAATTTAACATGAGAGCTAGAACCAGCAATATTTGTACCGTGGGTCCAAACGTTTAACAAGATTTACAAACTATTTTCACATCAATTTTGGGGAAAACAGTATAATTGATTGCTGATAGGTGCCTTAATTTCGCAGGTCATACATTTAATAAATATGAGATATGAGATATTCAAGTGTATAGAAAGTGAACCCGGTATTTGAGATTACCTTAAGGAGTGCTGGAGTTTGGAGGATGTTCTTCTGCTGCATCGAATTCAAACCCTCCATAGTTGAAGAATGGTGTAAATCGCAAATGGTCTGTTCACTAAACGCTATGAATTCCGTTCACTGGCTTCATTTATATTTGTTAATATATGAAAAAATTGATGAGAGAAGAAAGAAGGGATTATTCGGTGGATCTTTGGCATAGACCTACTCCATCCAATCAGTTATTTTTCCTTTATTGTTATTTTACTTGTAAGTTTTTTCTTTGTTGTAATCCAAATCCAATCCAAACAATAATGATATCCAAGTCCAAATAACCGATATATCTAGCTTATCCCCTGCTATAACTACAGCATCGCATATTTAAGGCATCT
Source organism: Oxytropis ochrocephala (assembly GCA_020916435.1). NCBI lineage: Eukaryota > Viridiplantae > Streptophyta > Magnoliopsida > Fabales > Fabaceae > Oxytropis > Oxytropis ochrocephala. The sequence continues at coordinate 93,195,105 of CM037094.1, forward strand.
TTTGCCATTTTACCCCTGCTATAACTACAGCATCGCATATTTAAGGCATCTTTTGCCATTTTAGCGGCAAAATTTTTTTCCCATATATATCAATATACACTCATTTGATGCGCCATTTGTTTCTGCCAATATACCCTCACTCTATATTTTTAGACCAATATATACCCTCACTCTATCTTTTATACTTCACCATATACCAATATACCCTCATTTTGTCTCCCAATCGTTTACTGATATATACCCTTCACTCCTAAATTTTTTTTCCCACCATATACCAATATACCCCTCATTTTGTACCCACTTTGTTTACCAATATACCCCACTTTATATTTTTAAACCAACATACCTCGCTCTATATTTTATGTCCCACCATTTACCAATATACCTCATTTTTTACCACGTTGTTTACCAATATACTGCCCACTCTATATTTTGGACCGACACCCCACTCTATATTTTGTGCCCCACCATTTACCAATATACCCCTCATTTTGTACTCCCACTTTATTTACCAATATCACCCCACTATATATTTTTGGACCGACATACTCACGACAATTTTTTTTTCGAACACTTTTTTTATTATTATCAAAATGTACCCTCATTTTTATTCCACTTGTGTGCACTAATATACCCCCACTCTATCAAAGAACTATTAATACACATCGTTGACTTCCCCACTTTTTGTGGGAAAATTTAATTCTCACCATTTACCAATACCCTCATTTTGTCACACTTTGTTTATCAATATATACCCCACTCTATATTTTTGGACAGACATACCTCGACAAATTTTTTATTTGTCCAACACTTTTTTTAATTATCAAAATGTACTTCTCATTTTGTACTTTTTATCGCTTACCAATATCACCTCCACTTTATATTTTTGACCGACGATGTTGCTTTCATCCCACCAAATTATTGTTGCCTCTTCGTCTTATACATATGTGTTGCGTATTTTTATACCCCCTTATAAAATGTTGATGTTTTTACGAAACTACATCTGTAGGTCTGTTAATCACCTCTCTGTGCATCGCACGGGTAATCGTCCTAGTCGATAAGAAAACTGATATCTATCTATCTATCTATTCTATATATCTATCTTCTATCTATCTATCTCCTGTACTATACTATTAGCAAATTAACCACTACCAATCTTACTTAAATGTCCTTTATTAACAAAAATTCCTAACATTATTTGAGGGGTAATTTGGTAACTGAGAACAAAAAAATTAAAAAAAATAAAATAAAGACAGTTGAGTGTAAGAAAGAAAGAGAAAGAAGATCAAAAAGAAAGTTGAGTACAAATAATACAACTAAACACGGGACAAATAATACAACTAATACCTAGAAAGAGAGAGAAGAAAAAAGAAAAAAGATGTGTGAGAGAGAGAAGAATAAAGAAGAGAGAGAGAGAAATTTAGAGTCTACTATTTTATTTAATGCACTCAAACTATTAAAATTAGTTAATTTAACTACTAACAAACATTTGCCTATCTAGAAAAAAACTACTAGCAAACATTTCAAAATATTTTTATTTTTCCTTAGAAAAAATAAGAAAACTTAATGAATGTTTAAACTACTGAAAAATATACAACAAACACAACTAATTGCCGATATAAATAAACACGGGACAAATAATACAACTAATACCTAAAAAATAACAAATAACTATAACTAATATATACAAAAAACACGGGATTTATATCTGTTATAGATAATTAAAATTTAATTGTTACTGATACTTAACATGAGTTAGTGACTATTCAGACTATTGATAAATATTAAAAAAACAGGTGACAAATATTTGTCACTAATACTTAAAAAAAACAAATAATTGTCCCTAGCTTCATATACAGAAAAACACAGGACCTCATACTTAAAAAATGACAATCCTGATATATAAATAAACACATGACAAATATTCGTCTCTCATACCTAAAAAATGACAACTAGTTGTCCCTGATATATACCAAAACACGGGATAAATATTTTTCACTGATATATAAATAAAAAGGGATATAATATCAAAGAAAAATAATTTCATTATATATAGGTCGTTAAAAACTAATTTTATAATGTTTTATTCTTAAGTCAAAAAAAATATTTATTAATTAAAAAAGGACAAATAACTATAACTAATATATAAAAAACACGGGATTTACATTTGTTTTAGATAATAATAATTTTTAAATACCATTATAATTATCTACTAATCTACTAAAACTAATCAATTTAACTGTCATTGATAATAAAAAAAGGATAAATGATTGTCCCTAATATATAAATAAACACGGGACAAATATGCTACTAATACCTATAAAAAGACAAATAACTGTCACCGATATATAAAACATAGAATTTATATATGTTGTAGATAATTTTAATTTTTAAAGACTATTATAAATCTACTGTCTACCATCTATTATCTACTAAAAATAATCAATTCAACCATTGACAAAAATTTCAAAATATTTATTTACTCTTACAAAAAACAAAAAGACTTAATGACTATCTGGACTATTGATAAATATTAAAAAAAAACATGACAAGTTTTTCTCATTGATACTTAAAAAAACAAATAATTGTCCCTGATATATAAATAAACACATGACAAATATTCGTCTCTGATATCTAAATAGAGGACAAATAATTACTATGATATATACAAAATTATGGGACAAATATTTGTCGTTGATATATAAATAAAATGAGATATAATATCAAAGCAAACTAATTTTATTATATATAGTCGATTACAAACTAATTTAACAAAAAATTTATTCTTAGTAAAAAAAATTAATCATTATTATGCTTTTATGTCGCAATAAGAAAATATTTTTTATGCCCCAATAAGAAAATATTTTTTCGTATAATTTCTTTCTGAGTTTTGACGGAAGGCATTATATGTTGTCATTATAAAAAACTATACTTTTATATTTTAATTTTTCTATAAGTATTTATTTTTATATATCCGAGCTAATTAATTTCTGACTTAGTTAATTCATATAAAGAGTACGACGGTACCCGTGTGTATGCACGTGTATATCGCTAGTATCTAAAGAAATCCCTCTCTTTTATTTTTAAGCAAACAAACTTAGGTCATTTTATTCATTAAAATAGTGTTAATACAGCATGAAATACGATGAACATAGTGATTAGCAAAATATTGAGCCGCCCAAGCTAAACTGTGAGCAACAGAATTGACTTGTCGTCGAATAAAACTGAGTGAACAGTTATATAAATCAGAAAAAGTCTCATTGCAGAAAGAGATAATGGCCCCAAACTTGTTGGCTAATCACAGCACTGTTGACGGCGTCGACTACGGATTTGCAGTCAAGCTCTAAGTCAACATCATGAATGTCCAGCTGAATCAACCATCGAAGAGCCTCTAGTAAGCCTAATGCTTCAATCTCTTGTGGCTTCAAAGAAACCATAAAGCCAAATTGTATTTGCATTGAGAAATCGTCTGTCATGATCCCGTAAACAAATTCCAAAACCACATTGCGACTGCTCCGCGAACCAAGCCCCATCAATGTTGCGCTTCTTGCGGCCTGCAGAAGGTCCTGACCAGCGCTGTACCTGATCAGACCCGCAGTGGAGCTGCTAGTAGGCAAGCCACATTAATGTTAAAAAAATCTAATCTAATCTATCTAATATCTATTTATCTATTTATACAAACAAACAACTTACAAAATTACAATTTTAGACATCTTACTTTTTTGACACATCACCACTTTTGTTTTATTTATAATTTTTTAATTCTACTTTCTTTTCCTTTCTCATTCACTCTCTTTCAATCTCACATTTCCCAATATTTCTTACTTCTTACACATCTATTATTAGTGGCCCCCACACCCTTTATTAAAAATATTTCTTTTCCCAATTTTTTTAATCCACTATATAATCTATTATAATTAAATTAATATTAAATAATCTACAATTTACTCTTATTTACTATCTAACCTAATATCTATTTATCTATTTATACAATCAAAATACACTTAATCTATTTATACAAACAAACCACATTTAAATTACTCAAACAAGCCTCTATATTTATTTGACAATTCATCTAAATAAGGACAACATTGTAATTTACTATCATACTTTTATCAAATTTATTCTCTCAATGCATTTTCTTCTCACTCCCACTTTTTTCCTACTTTCTCATACTTTTTTTTTCAAAATTCAAAATTCAAATCAAACTCACCAACTTTATTTCTTTTTTTTTTTGACAAAACTCACCAACTTTCTTTACTCACTATCTCCTAATCTAATATCTATTTATACAAACAAATCATACTTAAATTACTCAAACAAGTTTCTCTATTTATTTGACAACTCATCTAACAAAGGTCAACATTGTAATTTACTATCACCTTCTTTTTTAAATTTCTTCTCCCAAGGCTCTTTCTTCTCACTCCTATTTTTTTTAACTTTCCCCTCTTTTTTTTTCTTTTTCAAATTTTGAAATTCAAATCTAATCAAATCTACTAATAAACTAAAATAATCAATCTAAACAACGAGATAACTGCACTAATATATAAAAACATGGGATAACTTCACTGATATATAAAAAACACGATATTAATATATCAAAAAAAAAAGGAAAACTTAATGACTATTTCAACTACTGTCTACTATAATCTATTAATCAACTAAAATAATCAATTGAAACTATGAGATAACTTCACTGATATATTAAAAAACGCGTGATAACTTTATTGAAATATGAAAAAAACACGAGATAATTGCAATGATGTATGTAAAAACACAAGATAGCTGCACTGATATATAAAAAACACGGGATAACAACACTGACACTAATATATAAAAGAACACGGGATAAATGCACAGATTGTTTTTAAATGATACTTTTACATTTTTACATTTTAATATTTATCTAATTTTTTATTTGAGGCTCATTTTTTAACTACTTTAAATTTGTCTTTTTTTCACGAAGTGCTGTCCAGACTATTTAAATTATGTCTAAGTTCGTTCAAGAAAAGAATATGACAGCACCCATGCGTATGCACGTGTATCCTATTAGTATTTATAATAGTTACAAACAAGGGGAAACATAAAACATAGGAAAATAAATAAAGTTGGAAGGTTGGCCCGCCCCCGCTCGTCTGTGGCCCACCGAGTTGGCGGGCTACAAAAGACGAGCTACAAAAGACGAGCTACAATAGATTGACAGGGTGGAATCACCAATCCAACCCGTCATTTTTTGGCGGGTTAGCATGTCGACCCAGCAGACTAAGCCCGTTTTCCCATTCTAGGGGGGGTATTACTTTTCCCACTCCCCCTCCTACTCTTTCACACCCCTTAACAAATTTTATTCCAAAAATAACCTCGCGTGAAACGCTGTGAGGACGTGTTTAACGACGGTTCGAACGACATTGTTCGAACAGGTTTGAATGACCTCATTCGAACAGGTGAAATTACGCACAAGAGGGTGTGAAGTCAATATTTAACTCACCCGAACGATGTCGTTCGAACGTGTTCGAACAAGGTCATGCGAACAGGTTCGAATGACCTCGTTCGAACAGGTGAAATTACGCACAAGAGAGTGTGAAGTCAAAAATTAACACACTCGAACGATGTCATTCGAACCTGTTCGAAGCCCCGTGTTCGAACACGTGAAATTTCTTGAAAAAAAAGACGCTTTGGCTGGTCTTTTGGTCATTTCACACCCTAATGGGGTGTGTTTTGAGTAGGAGGGGGTGTGGGAAAAGTAATACCCTTCTAGGGGGAGTGTGGGAACAGCCCACTTACCCAGTCACAACGGCCCACAGGCCCAGACACAACCGGCTAAAGGAAGCCTCACCAAAACAACTTCTTGACAAAAAAAAAGAGGAAGTCTCACCATAAGACTATAGTCAGCGCTGCACCTTAGCAAACCAAACTACAGAACTTAACTCCATCATCAAAGACGGACCACGGCACTACCCATGGATCGAACGGAACAGCGCCTTCCAAAGAGCCATTGACGGAATCACGTGCCGGGAAGCATCCGCCCTCAACAGGACCGTCAGCTCCTCTTGCGCCATCACCACCCAATTCTGAGGATAGGCTTCTCGCTCTAGCCATCTGTACGACTTCTAATTATCTGTGAAGGAAGAGTGAGGGAGCATAGAATCTGGTTCACTGTAATTGCAGTTTCTGATAGCAAATTCCGTTTACACAGAAACTGTAACGGGCTTCTGATCCGTTTCCTCTCAATTCCAAACTCGAAATCCTGCACAATTTGTTCCCAACGAATGAAATTTTATCCAAATTCATCACTGGCATGCAAGTTTAGGGTGTTGGATTTGCGTTCAAAGGAAGTCACGTCGTTTGTTGTCTTTTGCTGAAGCGAAAAAAAAAGGAGATAAGAGAAAGATGGCTTCGATCGATGTTATCAAATCTTGCATTGACTCCATTAGACAGGTAATGAAATGCCACAAACCGCGAGAATCAATTCCTTTGAAGTAGAATGTTCATTCAAGTTTTGGTATCTTTCTTGTCTTTGTTTTCACACAATTGATTCATGGGGTCTGTAATGAATAGAATTTTGATATTCTCTTTGTATGATCATTTTTTTAGTACTAACCTTCAAAAACTTAAACCAAGTTTTTTTTTTCTTTTCTGATTTTGGATAGAAGATAAAGCATCAATTGGACATAAGTATAATAAAGAATATTAAAGTAAAGGCTTTGATTTATGTATTGTTTGTAATGGAAAGGTAGCTGTAATTCATTTCATGCTGTTCAATCACTACTTCACTGGCCATATTCAAGAATGGGAGTGGTTGGATGGATCTTGGGTCTATGTTAGTGTCCTCTTAAACCAATATTGCAACTTAAACAACTATTTTCAAATGAAGAGCCATGAGTTAAGTCAGCGCCTTCTCAAACAATTTAGAGGCCCTATTCAAATCTTAAAAATTGGGCTCCTAGTTATACTTTTATTAAATGAATTGTACCCCTATTTTTTTATTCTACGAATGAACATACTAATTTTTTGTGGCCCTAAAATAATGGTATTGGGCTGAGACCTTGCAGTGTCCCAGTCTACATAGGCTTATAGACGGGCCTGAGTTATGTTTGGTAAGAGATTAATCAAGCTATGTTTAACGTGGTTTAGGAAGTTACGTTGGCCTTAGAGTTGTGGAGTGAATTTAAGAGCTGTCTTTGTAGACCCTCCCTTAGCGAGAATTTGCAGTCCAAAAAGTTGTTCCAAAACTAGCTCCAGGGAAAAGAGCACATAGAATGAATTTACTGTTGTATTTCATCCAAATCTATATCTATTTTTCTTGTTAGATATCAAACTATGGAACTTGCATTTGTCTTGTAGTTTCAACTCAAGCTAATTTTCCTTTCCATTGTTTTTCAACAATGCTTCTTACTGTAACGTTTTGGGTACTAATAATGTGGTCAGCAATCACCAAGAAAAGATAAATAAAGAAATAAATTAAATTGCTATGAATTGAAGCAGGCAGCATGTTGATCTTAGATGCTTCAAGACAACTGAGTTATCTGACTGTGTCCATCTCATGCTGTTGCTAGATCCTCAATGTTATTCCAATTCCAATCAATTTCCCAATAAATTTTTCCCTTGTGGATTTCTTTGTTTTGCTTAATGACAGAATCATGTTACTAAACTTTGTTTTCCCGCGACCAACTTGGATTTGTTGGCATCATGTGCTGTAATTTGATGACTATATCCTGATGGTCGTTTATCTTTTCCTTAAATTCTAAGCTCAACCTTTTCTACTGATAATAGATTTTTTTTCTTTAATATCCCTAAGATTAAGCAAAGCTACACCTATGAATTTGATTTTTCCCTCTGTGGACTTGGTATGTGGCTGGCAAGTATAGTTACAGTCTTGCACTTATGCATCTTATGCTACACCTATGAATTTGATTTTTCTCCTGCACATATTACTTAATTATATTTGTGAGTTGTTACAGCTGTAATGTAACTATGTGATATTTTTCATTCATTTGTTTCATGAATATGAGTCATACCCTGTCTTTTTCAGATATCAGATCATATCGAAGGTGCTATTGTTTATTTAGATGCTGGATCTACAGAGAGTTTCCAATTAATTGGGGCATATCCTGTACTTCTTGATCTTGGAGCAAGAGCTGTCTGCAGCTTGGAAAACATGTGTGCACTTGATGTGGTGAGTAGCAGTTTCACATGTTGCCAAGGTGTCTTTATGTGCTTGCAGTAGGCTACAAAAATTTTCATTCTTTGAGTGAATGGAGCCAATATGTTGCGTTTTAGCTGTCTATCTCTGTATAGGATGTGAATTGCTTCATGCCACCAATATGGAAGGTCATATTTAACTTGTTCTCTTAAGATTCCATTTAAATATTATTTTTAGTCTCCTGAATTTCACATATGTCTCATTTGGACATGCAAAAGTGGAAAGTTTTAGTGCTTGCCGATAATGACCATACCTATCCTTTTCATCCTTTTGCAAAGCAAATTTATAGCTAATGCAGTAGGTACCATGTGTGTACTTGGCATCGTGTGTGTATATGTATATTCTTTTGATCTGCTGACTCAAATTTCTGTGCATTCCAAAGGTGTTTCTTCTATAATAGACTACTACTTCTAACATAAATAATGATACACTTTTATTAATGGTTCTCCATTTAGGTGGTTGATTGGAGCTCGCATTCTGATCCTGCGGAAAAACTTGTAATTATCACATCGCGTCTACTAAGTGATGCACATCGGTATATTTTGCGTTGCCTGACCACCCATCAAGTAGTTCGTCATTGCATTATACTCACATCTATCTCAGAGGTGCTTATCTACAATTCCCGCTCCTTTCTATTGTCTTTTTAATTTGTTTGCTTGGCTGTGTATTTTTGTGTATTATTGTTCTGCTTTTTATAAATTTATGGGTTAAATAGGTTTTTGATTTCTATAAAATATGACTTTTTTGGCTTTAGTCCCTCATGACTTTTAATAGCGCTTATAAAAGGTCAAAAAAAACACTATTAAACGTTATGAAGCACTATTAAAAGTCTTGAGGGACTAAAACTGATGAAAAAATAAATTGTAGAGACCAAAAGTAGGTGAATTTTTTTTTGAGGGACTAAAAAGAAAAAATCCAAATTTTATTTTATAAGGACGACAAACGTATTTAACCCTAAATTTAATGTTGATATATATTAAAAAAATGTGATTTTATCAATTTGAATGTGCCATTTCTCTCTCTTAAACTTCCGATATAATAGTTTGTCTGCTATCTACTTAGAACACTTACTTCATGTTTTTGGAATAATTTGATCTGGGTGAACCCTTATACCCCAAGTTTTTTTTTTTCCTCTAAAAAAGAGGATAATTTTATATGCAATTTAGTATTGGAGTATGATCATCCCAATTTATTTTTTGCTGCAACCATGCCATTCTAATATCAAGATGTTATTTACCATAAAATTGGAGATAGTTTTAGACTATAACATTATTAACTTGGCAATGGCATGTACAATAATTGCTCCTCCTCTTTCTGCCTGTTGCAAGCAACAGTAAAATTAGCTACTAATTTCTCAATAATAAATTATGGTTGCACCTATATCCTTGGTTTGTTCATTGGCATGCAGATCATAGTAATACATGACTAGTTGGCAAGTTGCAATTCCAGTATTAGACTAATAGTATTAGTGGTGGCTAGAAGTATAGTTATTTTAATTAAGGAGTTATTATTGGTAGAAGATTTCCTGCTGTAAAACAGTTTGGGCTGTCTCCAGTTCTTTCATACATAAAAAATGTCAAAGGAATAAGTCAACATGGGTGGGTCATAAGCGGTAGAGGTAGCATATTTAATCAGAGATAACAATTTCAGTTCTCCTAAAATTATATCAGTCTGGATAATAGGAGTCATTTTCGCCTGAGGAAAGACATGTAATCATTATTTATCAGCAACTGTCAACATTGGGATGAAATTTTTTTATCTATAAATATGATATTGTGGTACCAATTTACAGGTATTTCTTACTTGCTTTCCATTATTTTTATCCTTTTGTTTTGGATTTTCTAATACTAGTTAAAATGCAGATGGCTCACTCAGCATTTCCTGATTCACCTCTGGGACCAGATGCATATCATGAATATGAATCTTTACTGGTTCAAGATTATGAAGAGCTACGGAAGAAATCTGGGGACAAAACTGGGCAGATTGGTAGCCTCTTACAGGAAAAACTTAACTTAGAAGATGGAAGGAGTTCGAAGTTTTCTTCTAGTGGAAAGGATATTCCTCATGAAGCTAGTTCAAGTGGAAGAAATTTTTATGAACACAATCCATTAGACTACATTGAAGATACAGCACTGAAATTGATTGTTTCTGTTCATCATTTTCCCATGATTTTATGTCCCATTTCCCCTAGAGTATTTGTACTACCTTCAGAAGGACTGGTGGCTGAAGCACCCTTATCAACTGAGCATGAAGATTCCATTAGTCCTGGTTTGCCTCCCTTGAGTACTGGCTTTCTCTCTGAAGCTGACGATGTGCCCTCGGGGGCAACTCTTACGGCACACTTTCTCTACCATTTGGCAGCCAAGGTAATAAATGGCATGCTTTCTTTTGCTGAAATGTGTGCAACTGGCGGTGGCTTGTTTTTGGGATTTTTCTAAGAAAAGTTTCTCAGAAATATTGTACTATACACTACATACAACCATGCTAAAAGTCTTGGTTCTATCGCTGTTTCTCCTCTAATTTGTTACCTTGACCATGTTTTTCTATTTATGGTACAGATGGACTTGAAAATGGAAATTTTCTCCCTTGGCGATGTATCAAAAACAGTTGGAAAACTTTTGACAGACATGTCAAGTCTTTATGACATAGGCCGCCGTAGACGATCAGCAGGGCTTTTACTCGTTGATCGCACACTTGACCTTCTCACTCCTTGCTGTCACGGGGACTCGCTTATTGACCGTATATTGTCTTCTTTGCCCCTTAGAAATAAAACAATGTCCAATGCCCTAGGCAAAGGTTCAGGAAGCCAACTCAAGCATGGTTCTTCTCACCTCCAGCGTGCTCCTTTAGATGTTCAGATACCACTTGCGAAGATCCTTGATGAAGGAGATTCAGAAATAGACAATTTTCGGCTTTTAGAAAGTGTTGAAGCTTTTTTGTGTGGATGGAATTCTGGTGATTCTGATTCTCAGATTGCAGGCTTGATTAATCTTAGTCAGAAACTTCATGACAAGCCAAGTCACTCTGGTGTGGAGATACTCACCGGGTCTTTTGTCTCCTCGGATAATTTTCGTGGTATGCCATTTTTGGAAGCTATACTAGATAGAAGAACAAAAGATGGGGCATTACTGGTAAAGAAATGGCTACAAGAAACTCTGCGCCGGGAAAATGTTGCTGTGAATGTAAAATCTCGTCCTGGTCTTGTGACAACATCTGAGTTGCAAGCTATGATCAAAGCATTGTCCAGAAGCCAATCATCTTTGCTAAGGAACAAAGGAATTATCCAATTAGCATCAGCCACATTATTAGCCCTTGAGGAGTCAAATTGTGCGAAATGGGATGCATTTAGCAATGCAGTGAAAATTCTGAGTGTAAGTTCTGGAGAAACCAGTCAAAGTCTTGCCGCTCAAATTGGTGATCTAATCAATAAGAGTGCTCTGTTGGGATCACACGTAAACAAAGGAAAAGAGAGATATCAAAGGGGTTGCTTTCATTGCAAGATGCTTTACTATTGATGATCATTGGATATATTTTGGCTGGTGAGAATTTTCCAACATCTGGTTCTGATGGGCCATTTTCTTGGCAAGAGGAACATCTGTTGAAAGAAGCTGTTGTAGATGCCCTTCTTGAAAATCCATCAGCAGTAAATCTTAAATTTCTCGATGGACTAAAGGAAGAGCTTGAAACTAATCTCAGCAAGTTAAAATCAGAGGATGCTGCTGAAGCACCCTCAAACCTAGATATTGATGATTTTGATGATGATCAGTGGGGCAAATGGGGTGAAGAAGACGAAGATGAAAGTAATAAAAATGAACAGGTGTATGATGACATGCAACTAAAGTTGGAGTTGCGTGATAGGGTGGACAACTTTTTCAAATTTCTTCATAAGTTATCTAATCTGAAAAGAAAGAGTCTACCATTGAGAGATGGTTCATTGACCGTGGAAGGCAATTTTGATGACGATTCCTATGTGGGAAAAGGGTTAGTTTATAAGCTACTAACAAGGGTGCTGAGCAAGTATGATGTGCCTGGGTTAGAATATCATTCTTCCACTGTGGGGCGCCTGTTTAAGAGCGGATTTGGAAGATTTGGCCTTGGTCAGGTGATTATGGTTCCTTAACCTTCGCAAGACTTCTGATTTTGTAATCCAGTTTTTAAATATGCCAATAATTATTTATTTGCTTCCTTTCTCTCTTTATTCATCCTGTAAATACAAATGCTGCAGGCTAAACCAAGTCTTGCCGATCAAAATGTCATTTTGGTGTTTGTCGTCGGTGGCATTAATGGCCTTGAGGTTAAATTCTTGAACACCTTGGTCTCCTCCATCTCCCTTTTTTTGATCAGTGATCCTTTATTCGCATGGAACAGTAACAATTTTTCTTTTTTACTTCTCTGTCATGTAGGTCCGTGAAGCTCAGGAGGCATTAGCTGAAAGCAGAAGACCTGATATAGAGTTGCTTGTTGGGGGAACATCTCTTCTTACTCCCGATGACATGCTCGATTTAATGCTAGGAGAATCAAGTTACTTTTAATTCCTCCATCAACAAATAGGTTATTAGATAGAAATTAAGTTGAGTTTGGTTTCCCTTAATTCTGTATGTTGGAACTTTTAAATGTTATATAGGCAATTTAAATTTTACTTTCTTTAGAAAACAAAAATAGTGAAAAATTAAATTTCTTTTACAGTCAAAATTGACTTTCCGAATAACCATTTCATGGGTATTGGATATTGCGGAAAGGCCAACTAGTGTGTCTGATACAGTTTCAAAACGGGACACATCGGACAATTTGACAATTATCTAGGACATGATTTGGACAAGGTTAATAGGTATTTTATTTTTGACAAAAGGTTAATACGTATTTAAGGATAAGAGAATTGAGTTATTTGCATAGGTTGGCACTCTAATGGATTCTTTAGAGAAGTGAAGTAAAAGAAATGTCTTTATCTCGTTGGCATCCTGTTCATGTCTTATCATCTCATAACATGTATAGTACGTGTACTCATTCTTACATGGAACTTTTATCCATTCACTAACTAATTTTAGTTTATTTTTTGAAATTGTCACGGTTATATAACTTCCATGAAAAATGGTTTTTTGTCTTTAGCATAGATAGTGTGGGAGAGAGAAAGAAGCGTTGGGGATTTGAACTCACACTCCCAATCTCTTACAACACTTCATCACTCGACAGCATTCTTAATTTGGTATAGATACGTGAAATGTGATAGAGTAGTAGGGAGTAGCGACGAACACTACTATTTAGTAAGAATGGTTTTTGTAAGAAATATAAGAAATGCATTGGAAGCTTCTCTTATTCTTACTTTTTTTTTACCATTTGTCATTTCTCTATGATATAAGGGTAGCTGCCTGCTAGCACAAACTTCCGACTTCCAATCAACCAGTCGGTTCAATTTAGACGACAATTTTTTGTTTATAATCGAACTGTACATACTATTATATTATATATTATTAAAAAAAACTATTTGGCCTAGCCACACTCACACACAAAACAACGGTACTCATACACATTTACGACTTAGTTGGATACACACGGTCACATGGACAATTACACGCACACACACGACGAATTGAAATTACAAACTAAAAATGTGGTTCGTTTTGGAAGTTGTTATTGTGGCTTCTATATATTAAGTTTCATGTATTACATTTTAAGTTTGATAATTTATATTAGAATAAAATAATAATAATAATAATAATAATAAAATTATCATTTTATTCTTTATTATTTAGGTTTTAAAGTTAAATTAATTTATTTTATTTAATTCTAATATTTTTCGACTCATAAGAAACCAAACTAACCAAATCATTCAAAAGTGCATTGATTTAGATCGAATTGGTTCAATTTTTTTAAAGAAGCCAATCAATTTATCTTGCAAGTCAGACGACTTATTAGTTCAAAATCGAATCAACAGCAAACACGAACACTCTAATTGTAACAAAAAATTAAGACCAGGCAGTAAAAACTCATGGGCTTATTGTTGATTTGTTGGTCCGGGTTTCCCAAAACTCAAACCCTCCCAGAACCCTTTCCCTCCCTCTCTACTCTTCTCACTCACAAAACTGAGACCCACTAGACGCTAGCTACCATGGCGTCAGTGAAGCTTCTACTCTCTCAAGCTCGCCGCCACTGTCTCACCAAAAACCCTTCGCATTTCCACTCTCCATTTTCTCTCACCTCTAACAGATCCCTATGTTCATCTGAATCGGATCCTCCAAGGAGACCCTTCGAAGCCATTCCAATCCAACCCGTTTCCTACCCCGTTAAACCCAAAGACCCGCCGCCACCAGACTCCCAACCCTCCTCCGACGCCCCCTCCCTCAGCCAACCTCCACCACCGTATCAACGACCGGAAGATGCCCCGGAGCAGCGTCGGGCTTGGACCCGTGAAGATATTCGGTACGTGAAGGATGGGCCGTCGATATCGCCCGTGGCGTACCCCACACGAGTGGCACCCCTCCCTGACGATAAGGATGCGAATGAGGAATTGGAGAAGGAGAGAATGAAAATTGAAGCGGAGGATCAGCTGAGAAAGAGAATAGCGAAAGCTGCTGAAGAGGAAAAGATGAAGGTGCCTTTTCCGTTGTTGATCAAGCCCAAGAAAAATGAGAAACCCCCTCTCTATGATTTGGCCGAGGCCATTCGCCAAGTTAAGGTCAGATATTACTAGCCTGGGAATTTTAAATTTTTATTCATTCCTGTTTTTTTTTTTGATTTTATATAAATTCACTTGTGATTGGCTTGTGTAACTCAATTATCCCCGGTAGAGTAGAATCCAGTTGTTAGTTCAGGACTCAAACTTAGGGTTATATAAGAGCTTGTGTTGTAAACTAGGAACCAAATACTCATCTCAGTTGAAGTGTTCCTATTCATTAGAACTTAGAAGTTAATTCAAACTAGACCCCAAGCTATTGCTTGTGTAAAAGAATTTGAAAGTTGTGTTGTTTAAAAACTTTATAGAAAACACCTCTTATGAGACCTTCTTATAGGGACTAGGATCCTGTGCAGTCGGTGCAATCAAAGTAATCTCACCCATTGGATGCAGTCAATTTACACTCCCAATCATTGAAACATTTTGTTTTAAGAAAGAGAAAAGATATGAGGAGAGAGATAGATACAAGCGACTCCATGGTATCCAAATCCTTCTTATAGTGGTTTAACCATTGAGTGCAGTTAGACATATTGTAAGAGTAGCCAACAGATTTAGTTTTCATACCTTTTCAACCTTTGATTACTTTGTCAAAAAATTGGAAAATAATGAAGTTAGAGAGAGATAGGATAGGAAGGGGTGACTGCACCCAATCTAAATCTGAATGTTCAATACTCCACCAACTCATCTATGAAATTAAACCAACAATGCAAGCTCGTTTTATGCTCTTTACAATTCTTCAACGAACTTGGCGCAAAACCAGGGGCGGATGCACATTTAGAGGTGTGGGGGCAATTGTCCCCATACCGTAAAAATATTTTTCTAGTGATGCCTAGTAAAAATATATTTTGCCCCCATAAAAAAATAGGGTTTGCCCCCATAAGCTACCAACTTTTTTAGAATGTTTGCAGAAAATTATAAAAAATATAAGTGAGAATAATTGGTACTAATTTTATTGCTCTCTAAAAAATGAAAAGTATTAGTTAAATCATTAAAAAATTAAATATCAGTCAAACTTGTCTCTAAAGAGTACTAAAATATCCTTAAATTTTATTTTAAAATAATTAATTTGACCGATATTTTATGACCAAATTGATACTTTTCATTTTTTGAGGACTAAATAAGTGTTAATTTTTGTATCTATCTCGAGTATATACTCTTTTTATCGTGAGAATATGTATTTTTAAATATTTACAATATTTTTTTAAGGATATATATCAAATTATTTTTTTGCCCCCACCACTAAAAATTTCTGCATCCGCCACTGCACAAAACACGAGGCTTCTCCTACTGCTGGTTATTAGTTCTCTTCATGGATATTGGTCTGTCATTGGAGCTCCAAATGTTGTAATTTATAAATTTTTCATTCATACTTATTTCTAAGTTTTCGTGCCATTGATTGGATTAGGGATACTACACATCCTTAGAAATAATCATCTTCACTTTTTACCTCAAATGTTCTATTGCTTACTATCATTGAATTTACTTGCATATTGTTCAGGCCAATGCCAAGACAAAGTTTGATGAAACTGTTGAAGCACATATTAGACTGGGTATTGATTCAAAGCGTACAGAACTGGTATATATTTAATATTTTTTCCTTTTCCCTGTCTTGCTTGTGTGCTTTAGTGATTCTTTGAATACCATGTAAATTTTAAATTTGACATGTTGGATAAGCTCTATAAGTTGGCATGTTCAATGAGTTACAAATGCATACTAACACGTAGGTTTTCATTTATATGACTTCCATGTCCTAGATGATATTTCCCTGAATAATCTCAAATCACATATCCTATATCTGCATGTATACTGTGAATTGATAGTTAAAGAGGCCTTATCCTATATCTCTACGTTATTTTCAGCAACTGCTTGACACTATTAGCTTTGCCCAAGACATGTCTTTGATAAATTTCTGGTAATATCTTTGAGTGTCATACTCATAGCCTTTTTAAATGTTCTAACTTTTGAGCACTGTATGCATCATCATCATTTCTTCCAAGACTGCAGTCAAATAGGATCTATAAGTGCTCATTATTTTGTCTTCTGCAAACCTTTTGAGTTCTAACTTTTGAGCACTGTATAGTGTATGCATCATCATCATCATCATCATCATCATCATCATCATCATCATCATCATTTCTTCCAAGACTGCAGTCACATAGGATTTAAAAGTGCTCATTATTTTGTCTTCTGCAAACCTTTTGAGTTTCAAACTGTTATATTCTATTTTTTTCTTTTTTTTGGATAAAAAGTATTATATGCTGTTTTCTCAATCCCTTATTTTAGAAAGTAATGGTTCCAACTCTGGCAGGCAGTTCGTGGTACTGTGATTCTGCCTCATGGTGCTCCTAAGGTAACTTATAAATGTTAAGCAACTGCTATAATGGTAGGTTTGGTATCTAATTATCCATATCTTCCAGGCCGTCAGTGTGGCTGTTTTTGCAGAAGGGGCAGAGGCAGAGGAAGCAAAAGCTGCAGGAGCTGACATAGTCGGTGGTAGAGAGCTTATTGAGGATATTGCTAGTAATGAACCGATCTCTTTCACCAAGCAATTTTGTTCATCATGCTGATAGCTGTTCCCATACTAAAGTTGCAGAGAGAATGTGCAAATGCATATTGTCTCTTGTTTGTTCTATGCTTGCTTTTCTTTTTTTTCTTCTTTTTAGATGCATATACCTCGCTCTCTGTGTATGTTCAATTCTTGGTTTATGCTAGCTTATCTGTAGGTATTTTACTGCTTTGTTCTGTTTGTGCTCACGTCTAAAATATAGTATGCGCTCTTTTAGGCAAATATGCGACATTAGTTCTTCTTATCACGTGCTTATATTAAGACTTAAAAGACACTTTAAGTCTCACTCAACGGTGCAGTGAGGATATACTAAGGATATGTTCAATGCCTTGGCAGTTATTTATAACTTTTCCTTTCTAGTCCGAGAATATAAAATCTCTAAACTATGTTATTCATATCTAATAGAGCTTTTACGCTTATAGGTGGTAATAATAAGCTCAAAGTTGACAAGTGCTTCTCCACTCCTGGAATGGCACCTCAGCTTGGAAAGGTATCTTGAACTTGAATCGTCTTGTTCTTGTATAGTCATCTCAATTGATGGTTTCTTCTAATAAAGCTTATATTAACTGGTATGCAGATAGCACAATATCTTAGAAAGCGCAGATTGATGCCAGACAAAAAAGTTAGTTTCAGTGTTTGTTGACATTTTATATTATTTTTGAAGTGCAGGGTGTAAGTGGATTGTATTTAACTCTTGTTTGGTTGAATTAATGTGTTTTGCAGCTGGGTACTCTGACTAATGATATTGCTGGGCAGTTGAAAGAACTAAGACAGGGTCGCATTGAGTTTAAAATGGAAAGTAAAGCAATATTGCATGCAGGAATTGGAAAGGTACTATTAGTTCAACTCCTTATAGACTTAGTTACGATAATAATAGATGTGTTGCATCAGATATTCTTATGCGCTTACAATAATATCCACAGGTAAGCTACAAAGAAGAGTCTCTACGGGAGAATATTGGTGCATTCATGAATGCTGTATTACAAGCAAAGCCTGCCGGCTTAAAAAAGAGTAAGTAGCTTTGTTAGGCACCTAGCCTAATGTTGACCGAAAATATACAATTGAAAGCCTTGGAAATTAGATTAAAGAAAGGAAAATGGGAAGAAAGTAGAATATTATTGGTATGTGTTGAATGGATAGAATTTGAGAGATAAGGGTCCCCACCCTCCGGCCTCACCCGGACTCCGCCCTAACCCGTCACGACTAAACTTTAGGAATTCTAAGATATCTCAAAGGGGTGGAAGCCTTAATATATATAAGCTTCCAATACATGGGGGTAGAGGGAAATATGCTAACCAATTAATAACTACCTCAACAAATATAACAACTATCATAACTTCCCTAACAACCCAAACAAACTAAGTAACTAATCCCTAACCACCCCTTAACAACCACTTAACAACCAAAACAAACTTTAACAAATAAACTAATTTGAATTAAACAAGGGCCTAACAAGCTTACGTGCTCAGTATGCTATTTCTCTCTCTCTCTCTGAAAAGAAAAGATGAAATGTCAGATCAGAACTGTTACAGGCACAGCACCCCTCCCGCCAAAGGAAAATCAGTGTTTTGTTGTCATTCTTCCCTTGTACATAGATGCGAAAAAGAGCAAAGTTTCCTGCTGATAGTTGCTTGCAAGTGTCCCAGGCTTTGATTAACTAGTCCCTCATTCTGGATTGGAAAAAAACTAAGCATGCCTGAAATTCAGGTTTAAAATTAAATCTTCATGGCTCCCAAGCTGAGAGTTAACATGTAAGAACTTTGGTTGGGATCTCTTTCTGGCATAGAACCTCAGTGTTTTTCTGGAAACAAGAGAAATCCTTGGAATGACATTGCTAATTAAACAAGTTGTAAATTAACAACTTAATAAAGCCAGTGAACATAAATAATAGAGATATATTAAGGTTATGGAATAACAAAACTGTCCACAAAGTAATGAGATGGTTTGGTATTTAAGCTTATGCCTTTCTTGATGCTGGTGTAACATGATCACCAAATTTGTATGCTGAGGATATTTCTATTATCTTATACTTGCTTTTTTACTGTCCAGCTTCCAAATACGCTGGGTATGTGCTGTCGGTCCATATATGCAGCACGGTAAGCTCTTACATCACAATCTTTGTATTTTTGGTGATTATTTTATGCATTTAAGGTTGAAAAGTTACCACTTCGTTTTAGCGTTTTGTATAGTTGTCACTGAATTGAACATTGAATATGCATGGAGTCCCCCCCCCCTCTCACCCCTCTCCCTTCTGAAAAGAGAAATATACTGTGATGGGCTCAGTGTCGCCAATTGCGAATTGTCGAAGATAGCAGAACCCCAAAAAACCAATATGTGAAATATCGGATAGCGTTGCGGGCAAATAGCGAAAACTCTGCATAGATATAGCGTATGAAATAAATTAATTATATAAAAAATTATATAATAAACTAAGTACTCATGCAAAACATCACAAAAAAAAGTACATCAAAATAAGAGGAGGAAGAAAATAAACTAAAAATTCGAAGCCATAGCTGCTGGCAAATAGAGGAACAAGAAAACATAGGAGGAAGACAAGACAAACAAAAAATCACAGAAGATAAAAGAAAGAAATATAGGATGAGAAGAAACTGAAAGAAAAACGTAGAACATAGAAAAAAGAGGAAGAAAAGAATAATGAAACTGTGGGAGAAGAGATAAAGAAATTGAGGAAGAAGAGAATAATAAAACATAGGGAGAATAAAATAGAATAAAGAAACAGAGGAAGAAGAGAATTAAAAGAAAGCAGAGAAACAGAGGAAGAGAAAGGAGTAAAATAAACAAAAAATAACTGTTACCTGGATGGAGAAACTCACGAGAGTTGCTGGAGGTAGCGATTTATTATTGCAAGAGAGATGATGCGTGATGACGGCAGAAGGGCAGACACGTTGAACTGTCAAAGGATTTTAAGAGGGAGAATGTGATCAAAATATAATTTTTAGGGTGAATATTGAGTGGTTTTACTCAATTTTTTTATGTTAGAAGCCCAAAACGGTACATATCAGTTAGTTTTAAGTGAAAAAAATAAATAAAAAAGAAGCATATCAGCAATACAGCAACTTGCCACTTTCACCGCTTCACACATAGCGGCTGATATTCACTGTCTAGACCACTAATATTTGTGATATTGGTAGTGTTTTATAGAATACAAATATCTCCCAAGTCATTTTACGTCTCATTATTGACTCACGAACGTAACAAGAAACTTGTATTTACTCTGATTTAGCATCTGATATAATTATATGAAGCTCATTATAAGATGAAGGGATGCATAATTAAAAGGTTTCACATTTTTATTTGTGGTGAGGTCGCTCAAACAGTAGATTGATTTGATGCTGCAATCTGACCAGATTAATATGAAACTTAGTATTACCTTTTAAGTTAGACGAAACAATGGGTGAAAAATTGAATCGTGTATATGGCATGTTCAGTAGAGCTGGTACTTGACAAGTTGACACATATTGAGTCTAAGAATGTCCATGAAATGTTGACTTAGCTCTTTATGGCGAGAGGGATAACCAATTGCAAGTTTAAATTTTTTGGACTATCTAGAATGCAAGCTGTGGTGAAAAAGAGGCAATAACTAACAAGTAGCAATAAAAGGCTGAATGGCGAAAATGAAAATAAGGTATGGTCAGATATCAGACTCGTGCTCTATAGCACAAGGCATTCTAGTAGAGCTTATAAGTTTATGCAAAAATGATATTTGTCTGGCCTATACAGGTTTCATTAACTTTAGTGTTTGCAATTGAGAATTAGTGGGGGACATATTAGTGAGAGTAACAAAACCATAACTGATTAAAATTAGAGATTCAATGTGGGCAGTAAGTGGAGAGCAATGAGAGCTCAAGTAAGAGGATAGAGAGAGAGAATTCTGTAAGGTAAGAAGTGAAGAAAAGACGTAAGTTTGCTTGTGTCATTAACTGCAGTGGTGATGAATATTGTCACCTTCTTATATATCTGTTGTTTCTTTCAAGTTATTCAGTGAAATCATATTGATGCAGATGGGCCCAGGGATACCTGTTTCAATACAATCGTTAAGCAAAGCAGCAGATAATTACAAGAAAGCGTATCTGGTATGAATTACGTGGATAGGGGGGCAGTAGAAAAAGCCTTTCAACATGCAGCCAAATTTATATGTTGCTGTAGTTTTTTGTTCATTACCATTGATTTTCTAAGGTTTATTCTGTGATATATGTGGCAATAAGTAACTGAAATATTTATCATTTTTTGTATGAGTTTGATGAATTTTCTGATCGTGTTTTAGCGTGTTCATGTTCCTCATTGCTGCAAACGGATATTATCTGTTAACGACTGCTATTCTATTCAGTCGTATACTTGTGTGCTCCCTATAAGAAAATTTTGTAGTTTTAGGTTCATTGAATAATTGTTGTATTTAGTCTATAATATATGTCAGACACGTCAGGTATTCAATTAACCTAAAACTATAATTTTTCTTATAATAAGGACCAGAATATTATTTAGTAATTTCATGTCTTTCACTAATGGAAAGGCTCATGTTTCACCTTCAAGGCCTTAATCAACCTGTGAGTAATGGCGGACCTAGGTGTTGTTGAGAGGGCTCAAGGAAACCCCCTGAAAAGATAAAATTAATCTTGACACTCTAGTAAAGTCTTATTTTTATTATATTTTTAGTGTCGTGTGTTTGAAATTTTTTGTACCTCTGACCCAGGTTCTGGGTCGTCTGTCTGTGAGAGTTAGACGTCTCGTTTAGGATTCAGATGGAGGCACCTTAAAATCAAATCCGCAAATCTTTTTTCTGAATCGTATGAAAAAATAGGCTAAATAAAAATACATGGGTGGTGTACCGTGTACGACTTATCAACAGAGAAAAATATGCATTGCTCTTGCTATTCGTTTTGAACAAAAAAGGCTTTTCCCTTTTCATTTTGTTGACGATGGGGATGGGGTTATGCAATGAGAGCGATGTGCTTGTGCTTCGTGAAATGTATCACTGAATTATTATTGACCACTTTGTGTGTCAAACATTATTCTTAATTGTTCACTGAATTGTTGTATCTCCAAGTAAAAAGAAACTACCTCAAGTTTATTAAGAAAATTAGTTAACTTCTTTTAACCTTTTTTTTTTCTGGAACTTCTTTTAAGCTTTTTAAGTGATAAAAAAAGAAATTGCATCTCCAAAATTACATTTGGGAATAAAATAATTATTTAAAAAAATAAAATTTAAATTAATCAAAGAAATCTTTTGGGCTCTTATGCACTGTTATTGCTTCTGCACTTCGGGTAGTTTAAGAGTTGTACAAAAAATATGCAATTATTCTCACAAGAATCAGTTCACATAATCTAATATGCACTAAGGCATGCCACTATGGGAACCTTAGATTCACTCATAGTTACTGCAGATGTTTGGACTAATTAATTAGGTTTGTTTATTAATCTACTCTCTCTGTACATCAGAGCAAGTGAGCCAACTGAGAAGCCAAGAATTTATCTCCATTTGAGTGGGAATGATAGAGCCCGGGTGAGAAGCAAAGAGAGCCATTTTGATGTTGTGACAATCCATAAAAGTGTGTTCAATGGTATCATGGTAAAGATGGCACAAAGGGAATATAGGGTCAATATCAATTCCTTTCTTATAAAGGTTAACCTTGATGGGCAGACTTTTTTTGGACTATCTCCAGAGAAAATTCTTGACTTTGTTGGGGATTTTAGCTTTCCAAATTTCCTTCTAGACTCTCTCGCCTCTGGGGTTGGAGCTGCTGGATCTTGCGTCACATAAAGCATGATAGGTAGTCCTAATAGAATAAGACCCATCTTTTTCCCACTTCCAAACTAACTTGTCCTCTGGCAGTCTAGCAGAAAGAGGAATACTAACAACTTTAGTGGCCCTCAGCAGCAGAAATTTTTTGGACGATCTTCACTCTATCCCACTGCTTCAAATCCAGATCAATAAGGTCAGACATTTTCAGTGCTTTTTTTATAAGAATTTTCAGTGTTCCTTGACGGAATGTTGTACAAATCAGGAACCAGTTGTCCTTCCAGATTTTGACACTTGCCCCATCAATAAAGGTTCTGCTAGGATAGTATCTGCTTCTCAAAACAACTTCCAACAAAGGAGGGCAATGTTTGAAGTCTCTGAACCCTCTGAATCCTATACCACCTTTGTGTTTGGACACGGATAGCTTGCCCCAACTCATCCAATGAATTCTTCTCTTTTCTTCTTCTTCATAACCTGACCAAAACTTTGCCAACAAGGAATGTCATCACAGCAACCCACTGGCATTTGATAGCAACTAAGGATATAATTGGGTATGTAGATTTGGCCACAACTTTTATGAGAGTTTCCTTACCAGCTCTAGATAAAGACTTTTCCTTCCAGCTCTTCAACTTCTTCCAAATATGATTCATGGCCCATGACATATCAGAAGATAACCTTCTTGGATCTCCCAAAAGGAATTGGAAAACCAAGGTATCTTGACTGAGCTTCCACTTATGTTACAGTTATGTAACAATATCATGTTTTTCATCAATTTGTCACAATATCATGTAAAAATGTGTCTTGCAATAGAAACGTGTGCTTCACTTTATGATTGTAAAAATACAAGTGATTTAGTTTTGAATTCTGCACTTGCATGCAATTGCAAATGCATTCAACATATTGCATTTTTATTCTGCCAAAGTGGTCCATAAACAGTCTCAGCAGAGAAAATTAAACCATATCTCATTGTAACATACACAGCCTATACATAAAAAAAAACGTGTGTTTCCTAACCTAAATATTGAACAATAAAAATAAGCTAATATTTAGATAAAACCTAATCCGTTTAAGGGAAAATCCAAAAACAATAACATGAGGTCATATAAAACCCAAAATAAGTAAAGAGTACTATGACATTAACTACAAATGAGAAAGAAAGAAAAAAAGCCTAAACAAAAAAATTGTATCCCATCCTATAATATAAAGTAAAGCCAACTGTGAGGTAACATCAACACCATGAAGCTGCTGACCTTATTGGAACTGGTTACTATGCTTCCATTATTTCCTACAATTTAATGTAGAAACAATAATATTGTTAGGATCAAAACAGTAATCATAAAGCATTGCGAAAACAATAAAACTAGTACCTTTTAATCAACCACACTAGAACATCAACATTAGAGTTAGCATGTCAGAGGGGTGTCTATACGTTCACTTTTTCTCTTTCGGGAGATAAGATCTGCCAATGGTTTTGGTGTAGTCATGATTTTGGATGCTTGTACACTTCTCTCTATCTAGCCTCTTGACTAGACAACTTCAATAAACTCCTAATTATCGAAAAAAATCATGGCATGTCAGACAGTCAGAGAATAACAAACATGGTAAAAATGAAAAGAGAAAAAAAAACTAATTGGACATTCATGTGTAATGTGTGTTTTTAAGATACCTTGCTTGATTTAGGCATAACTTGAAATGTCAGATTTATCGAACTCATCATTTGATTCTTCGAGCTTCAAAAGACCATTTGATTCTTCGAGCTTCAAAAGATCAAGTTCTGCAATTAACTTCTGCAAACCTTGAACTGCAACATCATAGTGCTTTTCTGACCGTGAAGCTCTTTCAGATAGTTGAAGAGATTGAACCATAACATTATTAAACAAAAAAGTACTTGAAGCTTTCTTGTTGCCTTCCTGGAATTCTTTAATTGCCAATCCTTGAACTTTCTTCATCTTAGCATTTATGGTCCATCGATGTAGAACATACTGTGAAGGGAGAGAGAGAATATTTTTTCTTTAAGAATACATTTAACACATGTCTACACAGAATACCGGAAAATTCAAACATGTGACAGCTACAATTTGCTTCTTTCGAAATGACATGAAAAGTCACATAATAGCAAGGCTTCTCTTTGTAAATTTCATGAACTTTGTATGTGGACACTTCAGTAGAAAATTCAACTTTTTCTGCAATAAACATTTGAGAGCCAACTAATTCATCTTGAAATATCCTAAATACTTTTCTTGTATAGATATTTAAAGCTTCCACTTCCATAGGATATAAAGTTCGCAAAATCGAATTTGAATTCATTGTCTTGAAAGTCTTCTCTCTCTCCTTGTTATAATGTGCATCAAGAGCCTTCTCATACTGTGTCACGAGCTTACTCAATGAAGAACTTGAAGACAAAAAATCCTTAATAAACTTATTCATACTTTCATTCCTTTGGGTGGTGGACATTCCAGCACAAAAATTGCGACGTACATAAGCAGGAATCCATTTCTCTTTAATAGAGTATATATCCTGTAGCCATTGATTGTCTTGCAACCCATATTTTTCTATCATTGCTTCCCAGTCAGAATCAAATTCTTCGATAGTGGTAGAATGATGAATACAATTGTAAAACTGATTTTTAAATTCATTTTGTTCATGATAGATATAGTTCAAGTGCTCTGAAACTTTATTCTCAATGTGCCACATACAATAATGATGATTAACATCTGGAAAAATCTTTGCAACCGCATTAGTGACGGTGGGGTCATCGTCCGTCATAATAGTTTTAGGACAAACTCCATCCATTGCTTCTAACCAAGTACTTAACAACCAGACAAAACTTTCTTCTGTTTTATCCCATAACAAAGCACAACCAAAAAGAACAGACTGTAGATGATGATTAACTCCCGTGAACAAAACAAAAGGAATTTTGTATTCATTTGTCAAGTATGTTGACTCAAAAGTCACCACATCACCAAAATATCTGTAAGCCATTCTAGACATTGAATCAACCCAAAAGCAATTTGCTAATTGTCCTTTTGCATCCATTTGGAATGCATAAAAAAACCCAATATTCTTCAATTGACAATTCCTAAAGTATGATAACATCAACTGAGCATCTTCCTTTTCTAATTGTTTCTGCCTCTCTACACTTAAGTAATTAATAACATCGTGTTGACTAAATCCAACATTATCAATACCGATTTCGCTGCATAAGCCAGATGTTACTTTGCTAGGGCCCAAACCAGAGCCATCAAGCACATCAACAAGTTTGTTTTGCACTTTAGTTTTCTTTCGATGTACTCGAAAACGCTGCGAATCTCCTGGGGAAAATAGTTCATGATTATGGTCTTCCCTAAATCTAGAAACAATCCATCTATCTTCATTTTTCTTTACATATAACATAGCTTTGCATCCTACTCTCGTGTCATGACGTTTTGCATGGCTACAATTTTCATGTTTTGCATATTTCTTTGCCCGAAACCCCTCCCTCGAACAAACGATCTCTTGACCAACTATCATTCCATTTGTTCTTGATTTAGTAACACGACCCATACGAAAACTAAAACCTATGTGCTCTGCGTACCTTGTGTAGTAATTCTTTGCATCCTCAAATGACGCAAAGTCCATTCCTTCACAGGGCTCTAAAGAGGGTGCTAATGGCAGTCCAACACTGACAGGATCCACATGGAGAACACCTTCAGGTATATTATCAGAGACAATCACAGTGGAATCTCCATCCACATCTGTCATCTCCTCCTATCACAAAAGTACAAATAATCATAATATGTCAACATGTGACTGAATCAATAGTGTAAGAATAACAGAATATGAATTCATTTCTGATTAACTTGTGGATTCAGTTACAATTGTGGCTTATATAGCACAGCTTAGTCACTAACTGAATCGTAACAGCCTGATTAAGGCATTCTAACAAACACATAAACTGCTAACTATCTTGTAACAGCTTTGCCACATCAGCAAAGCTATGCACCTAACTGATATACTCTAATAATAAATAGGCCGATATTTCAAAAGAAGGCTGCACTGGAAAAGTCGGAAACAAAAAACCTTCAACTATTAAAAATGATATAACAAATGCAATAGGTAGCAGGGTTTGATTTTCTCTGAATAGAATTATCTCATGCTACATTTGCTATAAAGTTCACAACTTTTTAATCATACACTAATGTTCATCACGTTACTCAACATTGGTTGGTTAATTGGTTAATTAGTTGACATAACGTTATAAGGTTCATCACATTTCAATCAATAAAAATCGTTGGACTTAATAAGGTAAATAAAAATGTAAAAGATAATAAAATCTGATAGAAGAAAATTAAAAAATTGAGCAGAATGATTAAAAAAGTTGATTGAGGGTAACCTAACCTTATGCAGAAGTGAAAACGCAGAGAACGATGGCGTTGGGAGAGGCTAAGAGTGAAGAAGAATATATATATATAGTGGATGGAGACGACGGTATATACAGCGTGAGGGATTTAGTCAGTTGGGATTTTTTGAGTTCGGAGAAGACTCGTTTTTAGGTTTATTTTAATTTTAATTCGATTAAAATACTTTAAGATGGTGTGGGAGAAAGGGTTACTAGTCTACTAGTATTGCATGCTTCTCAAAATAGAAAACCTATTATGGTGGAGAATATGAATATCAATGCCAAAATATGAATCACTAGAGGGGGTAATTTAGAAGCTAATCTCTCTAGTGGAATATCTAGTAGATGTAGAGCTATCAATTTAGCCAGTGGGCTATAAACTCAAAAGCGAATTGAGTTGAGTCAACCCAATTATCTATTGAATTGTATTTTTTATAGGTCCGTCTAACCATAAACATTATGCTAACAGGCTAGCCCGACCCAAAAGTTAGGCCAACAAGTGGCCTAGCCCAAAAGTTAGGATAGAAAAGCAATCTAATTTATAACAAATAAAACTAAAAAAAATAGCATAGAAAGGCAAGTCCAGTCAAGCCTAGTCAATTGGATTAGGCCAAGATAGCCCCATTTTTCTGGGTCTCTACTTAGTAGCCCTGTCCAAAATACTAGGCTAAACCAAAGCTCACACCGTATTATTTTACCCTAACTATATATAAATATTGAACTATGTCCATTAGATGTTAATTAGTGCGCCAAAAAATTATCTCCATACAGATCTGAGTACAAACACAAGGCTGCCATGGTTTGCGGCCATTGAGCCTTCTTGATATCAATATTCTGAATTTCTTAATCTATTTGGGAAAGTCTTTCAGTAGTTGATTGAATCGTCTCCTTTTGTTTTGGCAAATAGAATAAGAAGCATCTTATTTATAGGCATTAGAAATCTTTAACCTTTATTATTTTTAGTAGGAATTTTTGCCTTAGTTCCTTAACAAGGATAATTTTTTCTTGGCTGGTCATCAATATTGGACCACATCACTAGATTTAATGTGTTGGACAATTCAACTTGTACAAATTTGAGTATTTAGCAAAATTGAGCCTTCTCAATATCAATGTTTTAAATCTCTTGTTCTATTTGGGAGAGTCTTTTATCATTGCTAAATCAATCCCCCTTTGCTTCCCCAAATAGAGAAAAAAATATCCTGTTTACGGGCGTTAGAGGCCCTTAACCTTTATTATTTTTAGTAAGAAATTTTGTCTTAGTTCTTAACAAGGACAATTATTACCCTGGATTTTTAAAAATATTGAACCACGCTCATTAGGTATGTGATAAATAATTATCCTATAGTTTTTTTTTTGGGTCAATCATGCAACATTTCATTGATAACGGAAAAAGACCACGAAAACATTACACAGAGTGCAACAAGCTTACAAAGGAAGCAATCACAGATCCTCTAAAGGATAAACCACATCAGGCATAGCTAAAACTCTTAAGGATAATATTAAGCATATGAGCAGCACATGAGACAATCTAGATTCTGATGAACTAACTTAATAAAACGCATAATTAAACATGAAGCAGAAAACACAAAAAGCCATTACAATTTGCACTGCAAGACAGAGCCACAGACCCACATATGTAATCTAGTCACCACCACATAGCAAAACAGGGCACCTCAGAGAAACTCAAACGACCCACGAAGTTGGTGTCAGAGGAAAAACGAAAAGTCGCGACTTTCCTCATATTTCAAGGCCAACTGGCCCTGATGTCGAGAGATCTGAAACTAAAGGTCACAAGGGATGAGGTGGGAACGAGTTGTATGGACAGAAGACCCATTGCTACTGAAACCTGTTTTAGCCAGTGAGAAGGAGAGAAGGTTGGATTATCACGACATGGAAGCAAGGGTGACGTTTAGAGAACCATATTTAGGCATGGTAGTAGCAGCGGGGCGGACCGGGTTTCATCCCGTCCCCGCCGCCCCTATCTCTAGTGGGGTCGGGTTTATATCCCCCATCCCCGTCCCAAACGGGGTCGAGTTCTCATGGTCACCACTGTTTAAATCATTTAACTTATGCAAAAATTAAAAAAATTATATTTACGATAATTAATTTAATAAAATAATAGTTATTATACATTGATAAAATAAAGTTAAAAATATTAAAATAGACTTCTCTTTTGAATATAGATCAAATCTTAAAATAAACAAAATTTAGGAAACAAAATCAATGAATATATTTGCATAAAACAAAATGTAATAAATAAATATTGCGTTGTTGAGCGGGTTCGGGGCGGGGGCGGGTTGGGTATCGACATCCCAAACCCGTCCCCGTACTTGGGTTGGAGTCGGGTGGGTACCCGCGGGTTCGGACTTTGTTGCCATGCCTAACCATATTTGGGGGTTCAGGGGTGTTCAGGTGGGTCTGGCGGTTGAGGAGGTTGAGGAGACCAAGTCAGAAGAGGAGCTCGAGGCCGGATCTGGCGGTTGGGGGGGGGGACGTGAGGGTAGAGGTCGGTTTACCTGGAGAGCGGTAGGCGGATTTAAAGGGTGTTCTCAGTGTTCCTGCGAACACCCAAACATCCCTGACTTTAGTGGTAATATGCTCATATTTTATCTAAAAGGTTCTGGGTTCGATCCTTAGGGAACACACATACAAAATAATTTTTTTCTTAAACTGTCTTCGCAAAACGACGTCGTTCCACTTCCCACGCACGCTCACACTTACCCCGCAAATCAGAAACCCACACGCAGACACACTTCCTTTCTCTTCGTCTTCTTCCTCTTGCTTTCTTCTTCATCTTCAACAGTTCAACAACAGAAATCCATGTGATTTTCCTTCTTCACTTTCGTGCTTCCTTACCTTCGATTCTCCTTCTTCCTTTTCTGTTTCCTTCCTTTATTCTTCAATCGATTTTTTCTTTTGTTTTTTTGTTGCAGATTCTTTCAAGGCTTTTAGATGGATCTGTTAACCCAGACATTTTAAATCGACAATAGCAGGTACCCATTTTGCATTATGGTTTAAAAAGCTACCTTTAATTTCAAAAAGTAAATAAAAAAAGCTACCTTTGATTACTTATTTACCCTTCAATTTCATGCCGTGTTTGTGTTTGAATGAATGCTTCTTCAGACTCCACTTATGTTGGCTGCAATGCATGGAAGAATAGCTTCTGTGGAGAAACTTCTTGAAGTGGCTGCTAATGTTTTGATGTTTGATACTCTTTATGGAAGAACTTATTTACACTATGCTAGTTACTATGGCCATTCTTCTTGCCTTAAGGAGTTAAGGCTATTCTTTCTTTTTCTCAATCTACTCCAGTTGCTGCTTCTTGGTTTGTCTTCTTTTTTTCTTTTCTATTTCATTTTCACCATCAATTTATGTTTTTTGTTTTTAATCTTTTTGCATTGTTTATTGCAGGAGATTTGTTCGGTTTGTTAATATTAGAGATGGAAAGGGTGCAACTCCATTGCATTTAGCAGCTTGTCAGAAAGACGAGCCTGAATGTGTGCATATTTTATTAGACAATGGAGCTCTTGTTTCTGCTTCAACTAGTAGATATGGGTAATCATCAATTCATCTCACTTTCAAACAGTGGCGAATCCAGGACCCCGGGGTCGGGGTGTTCAAATTTTTTAAATTCATAATTCGCTAAAAATATAATTCAAAACAACTGTAATATCTTTAAATAAATAAATCATACATTTCATAATTGTCCTCTACGAGATTTCATATTCTCAAATCGTTGAATAATAAAATTTCGTAGTCAATTTTATTGAATACATCACTCTCGATGTATGTCACTGACGATGCTCATCCATGTATCCCCATTCGGTTTCGCAACCTATTTTTCACAATATTCATAAAGCAGAGAAAGCTCTTTCTACGATTCTTTGTTGCAATGACAAAACCAATGCCAGCTTCAAGAGAAGATAAACTTGTGGATACACATTATGTCTTCCATTTTCAACCAACACCTCGGAAAGTTGTTGGATTCCATTCAAAGAAGCAAATTCAACATTCCTACGCATATCGATGATGTAACGATCTAGTTGACGATCAAGCACTACTAACGAGATGGAGAGAACTCATCTGGATAAAAACTTGCAAATTCTAACAACTTTGCCTTATCAAAAGCAGAGAACAATTTAGATGGATCCAAAGAAGCCAAACAAAGGAGCAATTGAGTATTAATCTCACCAAAACGGTCATTAAGTTCCTGAAGCTGCATGTCTATCACAGTATAAAATAACTCAACACGATAATGATGCTCTGCTGTAATGCCTCTTGGGTTACGTACTGATTGCCCCTTAACAAACACATCATCCATTTATCAACTGATGACCTTGGTCTCTTTACTAAAAATGTATCCATTTGATGACCTAATTTAAATTCAAACACACCAATATCCTTTTAGAATTAAGCTAATACTAATTGGGGACTAATACTAATTAGTAATTACCAAAATAATATATCAAAACAATTGGGATTTCAAATTTCCCCAAATTAGAAATTAAACACCTAAAATTAGAATTTAAACAATCAATTAGGGTTATCAAATTCCCCCAAATCAGAAATTAAACAATTAGGGTTTCCAATTTTCCCCAAATCAGAAATTTAACAACTAGGGTTTTCAAACAATCAAACAATCAAAGAAAAAACTATCCAAACAATCAAAGTAATGAACTACTATTATTACTAACCTGGTTGGAGAGATTGAGTAGCGTGAGAGAGAGAGGTTGAAATGAATGATAGACAATAGGTTGAATACTTGAATTGAATGATAATAGACAATAGTAGATGATGAATTGATGATTACATGTCACGAGAGTAAGTGAGAGAGAGAGGTTGAAATGAGGAAAGAATGGAAAAGAAAAGGGATGAATGAGGTGGAACCGGAATCATGCGTGAGAGAGGGTTGAATGAGTGTGAGTGTGTTTAGTTTTTTTATTTTTTTAGATAAGCACAAAGAGTGTGTTTAGTATTTGGGTAAGTGAAGTTTGGGTCTTTGGTGTAAATGTGGGTGCAATATTTGGGCTATTGGTGCAAATGGGTGCAATACTTGGGCTATTGGTGCAATTTAAAAAATTCACTGGTGTCAAAAAAATATTTATATAGGGTGGTAAGCAGATTTTTTTTTTTTGGGGTTCAACTGAACCCCCTCATGATAGTGTAGGTCCGCCCCTGCTTTCAAAGTTCTCTGCTTAGTCACTTACTTCGATTTGATGTATTTTGTGGACTAATGGTGTATGGAAATCACATACACTTGTGTGCAAGTATACACTGTTCAAAAACAAGTAGTAAAAAGATCGAACCCACAGAGATTGAAAAACTCACTTTTAAAATCAATATAAAGTAATAAAGTGTAAAGTAACTAAGTAACAAAATAATTTTGGATTTTGTTTGATGATCACAACTAAGTTAGAAAGCAAGGTAAAAATGTTGATAGTGTAAAAGAGAAAAGCTAGTTGGAATGTCTTTATCAAGTAATTTACTTATAAGTGTTTGATGCAAAGATGTGATGCACCATTTGACCGAATCTTTGTTGCATTAGCTATGTGCCTTTCTGGTCACTTTCTTCGAGTATCATTACCAAAATCTTATGATCTTTGTTCTATGCAAGAAAGAAAGGGGTGTTAATGCCAATCTTGCCTCCTAACAATTATCCAATTTGCTTAAATAAATTCACTCTTGTATTTTAAGTACCCACAATTATCCTATGGACTATACTATCCTATCTCTAGGACTTAGCATGATTTTCACAAAGTTTTCTTTATGTAAAACACTCACCCATATTAGTTCTTGAGTTCTTAATTGTAAGCCATTTCTGGTCATTTACAAATCTTACTTATTCTAAGTGATCAAGTTCAAAATAAGTTTGGAAAGATTATCAAGCAAGAACTAAAGTACAAACATACATGCATGCATCATACTTACTTAAAAACTCATTATATGATTAGAACATTCCAACTAAGAAAGGTTTAGCTAACAAGAGACATTGCAAGATATATATAAACTAAATAGACCATGTTTATATATATAGAAATCACAAAAGAGAACAACAAGAGAAAAGTTACAAATGTTGTAAACCTTTGTATGAAATCTTCTAGCAATGCACTAGCATTACTCCTTAGCACTATACAAACACTATGAAAACGAGTTAAGGAGGATTTATGAATTCCTTCCTCTTCCTCTAAAAATATAAAAACTAACTATGTATATTGAAATTTTGATCTAACTTATGGATTGTGATATATTTCCAAATGAAGATGTGAGGTCCTTTTATAGCCTTCAAGAGAGGTGTTTCCTTCCTTCATGTTGAAGTAATCTTGAGTGGATCATAGTCAGTAGTTGCTTTTCGAGGTTAATCCCAAGTTGAAATCTTTGACTTAATACATAGGGTGGTTCCATGGTGATAGAACATGTGTCCCTATGTTAGTGACTCTTCAAAGCTATGCCTATAGCTATGTGTGAATGGTAGCGCGCTACTATACATAAGGTTGGATGGTATCGTAGAACCAGCAGAGAGTCATCACTTGCAAGTGGATGCATATGAAACAGTCGCTTATTCACCAAGTAGTGCGATTTGATGCGAGGATCGGTCAGGAGCATTTGATGCGATTAGCATTGAGACCAGCATCAACAAAAACATCAAACATACCACAATATATCCAAAATGGCCTATAAATAACTATAACCATTCAAATCACTCAAGTTATCATATATCACACTAAATACTATATAAACTCTTTATTATTACTTGAAAGAGAGCAAATACTAAGTTTAAACATATGAAATACTCTATATAAAATAGAGTTATCAACTAACCATTCAAACCGTGATTTGCAGCTATTCGGGAAGCACTCCCCTTCATTTAGCTGCTACAGGTGGATCTATGGAGTGCATTCGTGAGCTCTTGGCATGAGGCGCCAATTGTCTTCGTCGTAAAATCGTATAATATTGTTAAATCATTGAAGGAAAAGGAACATCCTAAATTAAAATCCTGGATCCGCCCCTGGCGGTGGAGGTCAGTTACGATACTTTTATATATATATATTACTCACTAAAAAGTTCCTCCAACCGACATTGACATTTAAACTCAAATCCTTGTGAAGTATGAGTCAAATTCTCACCAACTAGATCACCACCATTTATACGCAAGTATCAATTTTCCTCCATTCGCATAATGATTCCATGATATGGTAATTTACTGCTTTGAAATAATCTATTTTTCACAATAGTTTCTTTTATCTAAATATTCACTCTCTTATAAAGGGAAATTCACAATAACTAAATGGACCAGACATTTTTTTTTGGGCCAGCTTAGATGAAAATGGTAAGGGTTTTTTTTTTTTGTACCCCCACCCCATCCCCCAGAAACCCCCACCCACACTGAAAACCCCAAAATGCCCTTCTGAAAACGTATTTTTTTTACAAATTTTTGACCAATCGTATATACACCTGGGGGGTATATATACGACCCTATGCATTTAGGCATCGTATATACACCCCCAAGGCGTATATACGATTGGAAAACCCCCCACCTTAATCGTATATATGCCTTGGGAGGTGTATATACGATGCCTAAAAAATAGGGTCGTATATATACCCCCTGTGTATATACGACCCCATTGTATTTTTTAAATTTTTTTAAGTCAAATAAAAATTATATGAGTCCTCGAAAATAGGTTTTGTGTGTAGTTAGTTAAAACGTGGCGATGTTATACGTCGAACGAATAATTTAGGCTAAAAATCGGTTTTAGGGCAACATACTCGATCGTAATGAAACCACAACCATTAGAAGCGAAAAAATCAAGAATCAAGACTCCTTTAGAAGGGACTTCTTACGGGACTACGACCTCAAAATCCCAAATTCCACCGTTTACTATTTTTTACGATTTTTTTAATTTTTCATAGTCTCCAAAAATCTAAAAAAATTGTATAGCCTTATTTTGGTTTTGTTAGATTTTTAGTGGTGTTTTTATAATTTTTGGAGTAGTTTTGACTATTTAACGAATTTTTAGTAGCCTTTTAGTAATAAAAATTAAAACAAATTATTAAAAATTAAAATTTATCACCCTTTTTGAAGACGTATATACTGACCTTATTTTTCGCTTATCGTATATACACCCTGCACAAGCGTATATCACGATTATGGTGGTGGTTTTATTATCGATATACGCCGCCGGGGGGTGTATATATATCGATGAAGAAAAATAGTATCGTATATATACGTCACTCAAGCGGGTATATATACGATAAATTAAAAATTTTAAAAAAATACGTTTTCAAAAGACATTTTGGGGTTTTAAATTTGGGTGGGGGTTTTTGGGGATGGAGTGGGGGTCCAAAAAAAAAAAACCAAATGGTAAACAAAGACTATGCGCATTGAGCACATACACTACCACTACTCTCATCCAGATTGGAACATAGATGCTGACGTCCCATATCACTACGGTTGTAATACAACTAAAAGTGAGGGACACATCAGTCGATTTCTGTTTGCTTGTATTCTTTTCTCGTTGATAAAAAAAGATGGTAAAAGCTCCCAAATTATGTGTAAAAAAGTGTAAAAATTATTCAATTTGTAATTGCATAGAGAATGATCAAGAACTTTGATCTCCAGTCAACATTACAGTATAAATTGGAGAATTATAAATTTTAACTTTCATTCAAACTCTTTTAAAAAAACATGGCCAAGATTTATTCGACAAAGTTGTTATTCAAACAACATAGGCAGAAATATAATCATAGAATCAAACAAACTTAAAAGTGAA
Source organism: Oxytropis ochrocephala (assembly GCA_020916435.1). NCBI lineage: Eukaryota > Viridiplantae > Streptophyta > Magnoliopsida > Fabales > Fabaceae > Oxytropis > Oxytropis ochrocephala. The sequence continues at coordinate 93,231,445 of CM037094.1, forward strand.
AACGCTGCAAATTGGCCGCAACCGTCAGTCTCAGTCGAACTTATAAGGAGTATCAAATAATCTAGCTTTTCAATATCCAATTTAACATCAACAATCGCAAAGATTCACTGTCAAGAATAATCCTTTTCGGCATAATCAGAATAATCAAATGAAACCTCTTATTCTATCTACTCATAAGAGGTGGGGGATATGCAGTATGCACAGCAAAAGTGTCCAAATTTTACTGTGCTCCCCTGGATGATACTACGTCTGAGGTTCTTCTCATTATTACCTAGGACGAAAAAAATGGTCTCTAGCATAATTGAATAATCTAGGCTGATTTTGTAACCTCGTTGATAGCGTTAGCCACATATCCGACGTTGCCCGTATTAATACCAGCCATACTGTGATAATCACGGATATATAATGTAAGTAAACAGTAAACTCCCATTTCTAAAGTACTCATAATGTAGGAAATGACATTGGATGTATTATTACCTTATACGACCGTTATGAGTCATGTATATATGAAACTCGCTTTGTCAAACGATCAACCTGTTCTGGTGTCATCCCACTGTAGCAGAACATTCCAATCTGCACATGTAACAGAAACTTGTTTGAAAACTCAACCAACTAGGCAACCAGCTTGTAGCTCGATTGGCACTGGCCTAAGTTTTTAACACTTTGGTTGATAATGATGTAGAAAGTTTAATTCTTCAATGAGAAATTTATCCCTCTCCGCTACCAAGATGCTTGCACTCCAATGTAACCAAAAATATAAGGGGATGGAGGGTGAAAAACCCTCAAGCAACTAAAATATGCAAAGAAAAGAAGAAAAAGTGGTTGAAAAAGTCATGCATTCAACAAATTCAACTGAACCTGATCGGTTATGTGCTGCCATGGTAAAGGAGACCCCAGATTTTCTAAGTTCTCTCTTAGTGTGGTCCTCATTCCAATGATGCGGTCTGCCATAACCTGTAAAGATGCTATCTATGTCAGTACATCTTCTATCTATTACCACAGCTTCCTTGTGCTTGTTAGTAATTTTGCATTTGATGATTTGTCAAAATTTAAAATGTTGTTTTCTTAAATTTTTAATTTGGTAATAGAAACATCACAAAGCCATGTGTTGTTGTTCTACCAATTATGTTGAAGTAATTGTACAATATGACTCAGCATTCTCATTTACAATATAATACAGAAATAATTGAGTATGGATAGGGTTGTAAGATTTTTACTCCTGGGGTGGCATCTAGGAATCTCAGTGGAGATTAAAAAACATAAAGAATAGCACATGGCATCAGCCAGCTTATGATATGCCCAATGTAGAAAATTAGCAATCATCCCCCAAAAACCAAAGTAAACTTTGAATATAAAATATTTTACAAATTTGTTTAAATTTCAAACCATATTGAAATTAACTGTATTCAAAAGTGTGACAGCAGAAAGCGAAAATTCTCAAAAGCAAGTGACTGTTGAGACAACTGCCTGCATGCAGACATTACATAATTTGGAACATATCTTGTTATTAGGACACAATTGCCACATGAAGGCTATGCTCAGTTACTGATGCTCCAAAAAGTAACAGATATATCGTATATGATATATTCTACTTCTCCATCTCAGAAAAACAGCTTAGCATTATATTTTACCATAAAGTTCTTGAGGGAAAAAGAAGAGGCTGAGAAAGGTGGAAGCACAAGGTAGGGGAGACTCTCAGAAATAATAGCACTTTACCTTCACTTCTTTAAGCCATAGCTTTTTCAACTCTGGATCACCAAGGACTGTTGAAACGACGAGTGCTCCATGAAGAGGTGGGTTACTGTACATGGGTCTGGCAATTAACTGCAATTGACTTTTTACAGCCACGGCTTGTTTATCATCTTCACAAAGCAAGCTGCAAGGAGCTTAAAGTTATGATCATTATATTCACAGAAGGTTATTCACATTTCACAACCAAGCCAGAAGTTCTATAAACCATCTCAAAGCTTCAAACTAAGGAACTTCCAATGTTTACATACAGATAATCGGAATGAATGTCAAAGTTTCAATCCACAAGGCATTCATAGTGATCCCTTTCAGTTCTCATTGTATTTGAATTAATCTCTGTTATCTTGGTCCCGTTGAAAGAGAGACTTATTAATAGAAATTGTTTGTTTGGCTACACAGACGTTCTGGTATTCACTGATTGATGTATAAACATAGAGTAATCCGAGCCGACAAAAGCTAATCTATTGCCAGATAATCAACAATTGATCATTCTAATCTAATCAACATAATGACCATATATTCTTAAGTGCTATATTCTAAAAATAACAAGTCCAGGTAATTCATTTATCTAGAATAAATTGAAGCCAATTGCAGATACAGATGAGCATAATAGGCACTGCTCCTGCCGCTATTATGCCCTCAATATATAGATCTTCAAGCAGAAGACCTAGATGGAAGCTGACTTTTTGAAAAGCTGAAATAATCAATTCAACTTTGGGAACTTATTGAAGTACTAAATAGGATATAATTTTAACATGACATAATTAGAACCAAATTTCAGCTGACATGTAGGTTGTCTATCGCACAAGAAATGTCAATGAAGAGCCTATTCATAGCATTATATGCTTAAGTTATACTGTAGAAGTCTACTAACCAAAGAGATATCTGTATTCAAAAGATAAATATAAAATTACCTAAGGCATCCCACTCGCTGGCCATACAGTCCCATATTTTTTGCATATGACTGAGCAAGTCCTATTAAATGACCATCCTCTAGAAAAATTCTGATGGCTTTTGCATCTCTCTCTGGATTGCCACTAGCAAAACCTTGATATGCCATGTCAAAGAGAGGGAAATGACCTTTAGCCTGGAAACAATCATAATAATGAACAAGAGTCAATAACTGAAACAAGAATAACAAAATTCCATGATTAAATATATGATCCCCTTTTACCTTGATCTGGGAGGAGATCTCTCTCCATTGTTCTTCTGAAGGATCTACTCCAGTAGGATTGTGAGCACAAGCATGAAGCAAAAAAAACGAACCATCTGGAGCATTCTGCGTATGAAACAACCGTTTAAAGAAGTAAGGAGAGAACAGACTACAGAGGATTAACAAAACTTCACCTATAAAAATTGGCAATGAAGCATGAGAGCAAGTACCTTGATGTCATCCATCAGTCCTGAAAAATCCAATCCTTTAGACTCAGGGTGATAGTAACGGAATGTTTTTATAGGCACTCCAGCATCTCTCCAAATGTTATGGTGGCTGTAATTTGTTACATTAGGAAAAAATAGACCCACGAAATATTTCTACTAAATATCAAAATTTGAAGACTCATAAAATCAGTGACAGTATTGATATTTAAAGGACGATTTGGAATAAATACTCACTTGGCCCAGGTAGGCACTGGTATATAGATTTGGGTGTTAGGATGAAAACGCTGTTGAAATGCAGCAAAAAGTCGACATGCACCGGTCCCAGATAAAGCCTGCACTGCAGCTATTCTTTTATCCTTGATGAACTCTGAGTTCTCACCATATGCCAGCTTCAGTGATTCTTCTACCATATGTATGCTTCCACCCATAGGAAGATACTCCCTGGAAAAACATTTTGCAATAGTGTAAAGTAACAACATAAGCTAAATTAATCAGTATTGGAAAGAAAAAACTGTTCCCGGAGAATATTACTGGGAGTTTTGTTAGAAGCTTGATGTCCCCGAAGGTAGATCCGCATCTAATGGTTCATTTATGTACCGTAAGAAGTTAAGTGTCACCTATCTATTCCTTCCTCAAAATTCTTTTTAGAAACAGAAACGCTATTTCAACAAACTTGGTCTTCACGATGGGGTAGCAGAAGTCAAAAGTCACTTCAATTGTTTTTTCTTTCATTTCCATTTAGTAAGGAGAAATTGTCCCCAATCCTCCCCATCTTCAAGGGTATATACAATTTAGTTTTCTTGATTTCAGAAATATCTTGACACCTGATAAGGCACTCATTCTAATGGAAAGGAAAATTTAAGATCATGATCTGTAGCATTAGAAGTTTACAACTTTATCATTTTAAATTTTAGATATCATAAATTTGAAAATTTCAACCAGTCCCACATTCTGCCAAACCAATTTTATCAACATGATAATTGATACTTCTAAAGGTGCGCACATGCAATTCGATCAAACCTGCTAAGCATCTTCTTTACAGTCTTTGGCAAACTTTTAAAAATGAGAGTAAAAAAATCAGGGACACGGTCCCAAGTCCCAACAAGTAGCGTCATATTTCCAAAACAGAGATACCCAGAAAGCAAAAACAGCTAGTGGGTGAACTTTACGGGGCCACACATTAATTAAAAATATGACGCCATGCATTAGTACTTAATATGATTTCATTCATACTACCATCTTCGTTTATTATAATCATTTTTAACTACTTAACAAGATCCAAAAAAGATAAAACAATAAGAATACAAATATATAATTGACTCACATGAATTGGTTTCCTGCAATTCTCCTCTCTGCTTCTCTAACGCATTCCAAAACCACAGGTTTCCCGTTGTCATCACGATACGCACCCTTTTGTAAATAAAATTGAAAGAACAATAAGTTACACAAAGATCTACCCAAAATAAATGAATAAATTTAAACAAAATTACGAAAACCCTGTTTCTGTGCCATGTAAACATATTTTAAAAATTTTATCCAATATTTTTCTTCCTGTTACTAATAACATTGGCGAATCAGAATCAGAATTATTAACATTGTAAAAAATAATTACGAACAGAAAAATAAACAAAATTCACTTAATTAGAGCGCGCGCGCGCGAGAGAGTATAAACAGTAAAGAGTGAAGCTTGATTGATTTGATTTGGATCATTGAAGTCGTGTTTATGAATCGATTTGAGATTGGGAGAAAACATGCAGGTAAAATTCTGATAGAGAAAAGCGAGGGAGAACTCACAACTCCAACATTAACTTTGTTTGGACTCTGATCGGCGAGAAAAGCTTCGGTAACACCGAGGATCGGATCCTTGGGAGCAGGCTGGATACTCCGGAACCAGGAAGACATGAACCTTGCTCCGCTCCGGCATAGGAATCGTTCGTTGAGCAAATTGCGAATCGCCATAACTCGAAAAAAGATAGACGAAGATTTGAGTCTCTCAAACTTAACTCACACGATCACAAGAGAAGAAGACGCAGCAGAAAAAACGGTATCTGTCCTATTCTTCGTAAATAAATAATGAAAAAAACATGGGGAGTGCTTTCCCCACAAAAAAAAAAAAAAACCCCTACTTATTCACACCCCATAAAAATTATAATTCCAAAATTACCCCCATTTAAAAAAACAAAATAACCCACACCCCTCCCCCTTCTCTCACTCTCCCCTCGTCTCTCATTCCCTCCCCTCCTTCAACCCTAAACCCTCTTTCCTCTCACTCACCTTCTCTCAATTCACTCAATCTCACCCAATCTCTCACTCAATCTTCTCCACCAATACTCTCAAGAGTTCTTTGGGTTATTTTCTCCTCCTCACGCCTCTCTAATCGTTCCATTTTCTTCAAGGTATGCCTCTCCCCTCTCGCTCATTTGCGTTTTTTTACATTACGCAATTGTTCGAACGAGCAGCACCCTCGAACACGTGAAAATGAAGGTGTTCGAATGAGGTTGTGCGAACACGATTCGAACAACCTCATTCGAACCGCTGTATTTGTGTAAATCGAATCGACTTGTTCGAGCGGGGTTGTGCGAACGAGTTTCGCATGTAGCCGTCGAATGATCGTTTGACAATGAACTTTGTCACTGATTACTGCTTTTGTTCTCGTTAATTTGATTTAATTGGTTCGCTGATTGTTGTTTTGGACATGGTGAGAGTAGTAGAGGTGGTGCAAGGAATGAACCATCGGAGCGAGCCGGCCGCGGCCCACCTCCTACGGTTTCAAACGCAAAAGGAGGAGGAAGAAGCCAGGTGAACCTCCCGAGTTGTGGGCGTGCTAGGGGTAGGGGTAGGGTTGATGTTCCTCCTCCCCACTTCCGAGGAGGATATCAAGGCGATATATTGGCGTGATGCTCAATTTCCCTTTATGAGTTAGCCGACCCTTCGCCCTGCATTAGGCCTTCATCCGCCGCTAGGCCTTCATCTTCTAGTTATCACGAGGAGGAGGCCAGCTGAGCCTCGTGAGGAGGAGGGTTCTTTGAGCCTCGTGAGGCTCTTGCTGTTTAGGCGACATTCCCATTTCTGGTGGACCAAAAGATGGTTCTGTCTTGCCCACATACGGGCACATATCCTCACCGATTTTTATTCGGCGGTAAGTTATTATTTTATAGTTGAGTGTTGTAAATTTGTTTATTAAGTTGTTGAATGTTTTGGCTTATTGTGTCATTTCTCAATGCAAAGCGGCCGATTTACTGACCAATCCCACATGGACTGTTATTACGGCGTGGTGTTTCATGTGCGATTAGGACACTCGACGCGACGTGGTTGGTTCCTTGGTTGGGCTTGCTTCCCATTCTCCACAGAGCGGTCTTTGAACGCATTCATAGGCGTTGGCGGCCGGATACATCATCATTCCACCTTCCAGCCAGGTGAGATGAGCATCACCCTTGATGATGTATCCCACCACTTTGCACATCCCCATTCGCGGCGGTTTCGGCGACATGCCGGGCCATCGAACTCATGGCGGGAGAGCACCGGCTGGCCGTTGACTATTCGGGTGCCACACCGAGGATCTGGTTGCCCGCACTTCGGCCGTGGGTCATCTGTTGGGCTTGTATGGGTGAGGATAGGGTCTACCACCCACCATAGGCGAGGGCGGTGGGACCATGCTGCTAGGGCCTACATGCTGTATCTTTTGGGTTGCACCTTGTTTGCCGACAAGTCAGGCAACAAGGTTAAGCTTGGCTACCTTGGTATGCTGATGGATTTGGAGGCAGTTGGAGACTATTCTTTGGGGGCCATGGCCCCAGCCCATCTCTATGATCACCAAAGGATGCTACAAGGAAGAAGACCAGAAGATTGCTGGTCATCTTCCTTTACTTCGTATGAAACATATTCTTTACTTTTAAGTTTGCTTTAGGGTTACTTTCAGATTAATAATCAACCAATGATATGTTCATTACAGGCTTGGATCTTTGAGCACTTCCAGAGTGCGAACTTTTCATCTTGGGTGGAGCACCCAGAGTATGATGAGAGTAGCCCACGGGCGAAGAAATGGTTGTCGCGATGATGTCCCCAGGGCATCAAGTCACAAACCATCGATTATGCCTTGACAGCTACACCGCAGAGAGGTGACACAGGACCCTACACGTTCCATGTAGGCGGTCGGACCACTTTGAGAGCCGCCGTTCGGAGGGTTCATTCGGAGTGGTGGTCGCATGATGCGCCACTTGCGGATCGAGTGCTCGCATATTTGGGCATGTCCAAAGACATTCGAGGATCCTGCACTGCTTACTAGGGCCGTCTGCACTCTCACCGAGTGTGATGAGAGGTGGACACGGTTTGAGGACCACTTGGTGGCGGGGGCCTCCCGTGTGCCGTGACTCTCTCAAACACGGTGCTTCTACTTTCCATGGTACTCTGGGTCTCACATCCCTTTCTCTTCCCCGAGCATTATCGCCAGCTTTGCGAGATGAGCACGATGTCGATTAATGGTACGTGTCTTTTATGTTAATTGCATTGATAATGTTTCTTAATATTCTATTTATTTAAATAATAATGTTATGTTATTTGGTTGTGAGATGCTACCAGAGTGATTGATTTGGTTGATGACATTGATGGGGCCATCGATGATCATGTCCCGAGCGATCGAGAGCATGTTTCAAACAAGATCAAGAGGTCGCTCAACCCTTTCGTGGGTTTAGGAGGAGGTTTGGGAATGTGTATGAGAGGAGGAGGGGCGCAACACCCAAGTAGGATATGTCATAGGGGATATTTGTTTTTTTTTTGTATAATTTAACTACTTTGTTTCATTTGGTTTTTAATTTGAAATTTCTTTTACGTTGGCGTAAATTTATTGTCATTACGGTAACAATTACGGTAAAATTAAAAAGTTGAACATGATTTAATATTGGATAAGAATAGAAATTAAAAACACAAATTGCAAAAATACAAGGATAGGAAATTTAAAACGAAACGACAGGAAAACAAAATACAATCTAGTTCTACTTAGAACTACTACTACTACCTCTAATTCTACTACGGAGTTCTTCGATGATGATTCTCGTGTTTCGACGAACAATTCGAGATAAGGTTCAATGAATCCTTGGAATTCTTCATGTTTCTCAAACATTTGACGAACGTCTTCGTCATTCTTGATAGGCTTAAGGCACTTCTGAATACGATTACGTGGGTTCCAGCTGCTGATGTAGGGGGATTCACATTCGATTTTTTTAATTGCTTGCTGAACACCATCTAGTTTCACATTTTTTATTAGTTTTTCTTTCAATTCTGCGAATGTGATGTTGTTCTTAAGCTTCGAAATTTTTAGTTTCACGACCATGAACCAACCCACTGTGTATGGAGTAGCGCGGCATAGTCATCTCATAGTCAACTTTACGGTGTGCGTAAGTATGGGTTGTTGTGGTGCGGGTGGTGGTGGTTGAAGAAGATGCATGATCTCTTCTCGAGTTCTTCTTGTGTTCACATACAACTCTAAGATTTGTCGCCCCATCTAACGTTAGCTAGATGTTCCATCATTGCGCGGACGTCGTTGTCGCTTCGGATCTCCATGATCAATAATCTTTGGGCGGTCCATCATCTCTACAATTGAACTTTACGAAACGTATACGCTCCACGCCTTTACGCCACGCTCCTGCGGGCGAATCTTCCTCTCGACCTTTCTCTCTTGAGTTGGTCGAATGTGATGTCCTTATTCATCCCGCATAACACATGGTTAGGACAACGAAACACACACGCGCCATGTTCGTCGGTGGTAGACAGCCCAATCGTGATAAAGCGGTCATTAGGAATTTGTCGTTTAGTCTTGGGTTGAGCACAATTGCCATTCCATTTCAAATGGGTTGGGAAAGAAGGAGAGAAGGTTTTGGTTAAGAAGCGGTACCGGGAAAGAAGGAGAGAAGGTTTTGGTGAAGAAGCGATTAGGGTTTGGTGAAGAATGTCCGAGGATGTGAACCACCTTTTATAATAGGCGTGGTGAAATGTCACCGTTGATTTCATTTTTAGATCACAAATCGATCCGCTTAAATTCTATCCGCTCGGGCACATTTTCCAAAGGGATTTACATCCACTCCTTTATCCGACACATTTGGTGATTGTAAACCGTTGATTAAAATCGCTTGGTGGAATCGGGGCGCCCAATGCTGTCATCCTGCGCAGCAATTCTCGCAACACTTGTTCGAACGACATCATTCGACCATGTTCGTATGACCACTATTCGAACATGTGAAAAAACGCCCAAGGGGTGTCTGTCCATATTTAACACACTCGAACGGCCTCGTTCGAACCTGTTCGAAGGCCCGTGTTCGAACAGTGAAAATTTCTGAAAAAAATAGGTCTTTTGGTCTTTTCACACCCTTATGGGGTGTGTTTAGAGTAGGAGGGGGTGTGGGAAAAGCAATAGCCAAAAACATTATCTAAAGCGAGTTAATTGGGTCTGGCCCACCATTTCATTTTATGAAAAAAACTACGGTTTTTTTACCCGCACCACTCTCCCTTCTGCCCCACATACCCTGCGAAAAGACCACATACCCTTAACAAAATTTAAAAATCCCAAAATATCATCAGCTATATATATATATATATATATATATATATATATATATATATAGGAATCGTATATACACTCCCCTAAATCGTATATACGTCGTCGTATATATCAAATTTGGGGGTATATACGATTTGTAATTTTCCAAATCGTATATACCCCCATATTTGGTATATACGATGACTCATATACGATTTAGGGGGTATATACGATTCCTAAAAATAGGTTTAGTGTGTAGTTCGTTAACACTTGACGATGTTATATGTCGAACAAATAATTTAGGCTAAAAATTCGGTTTTCGAGCAACCTACTCCGATCGTAATGAAACCACAGCCATTAAATCCAAAATAAATCAAGGACCAATACGCTTCTAGATGGGACTTCTTACGGGACTACGAGCTCAAAATCCCAAAATTCATCGTTTACTATTTTTTATTAATTTTTAAAATTTTTCATAGTCTCCAAAAAATATTTAAAAAATTGAATAGCCTTATTTTGATTTTGTTAGATTTTTAGTAGTGTTTTTATAATTTTTTGATTAGTTTTTTTTGACTCTTTAACGAATTTTTAGTAGCCTTTAGTAACCTTTTTTTTAATTTTTTTTAAATAAAATACATTTTTTTTTAAAATACAAATCATATTTACATCAAGTGAGGGTATACACGACTTGTTATTTAACAAGTGGTATACCCGACTTGTTATTTAACAAGTGGTATACACCCCCACCTGATGCCTCTGATAATGCACCGCAAATGCAGTGACTGCAGGCTTGTCAATTGCAGCGAATCTAAATCCTATTACTTCATCAAAGTCCTCTCAATGATCATTAAGTAACAATTTCTTGTTGGAGAAGAGGAATCTTATTGGAAACTAGGGCATGGTATTGCGTAACGACTAAAGCCTAGTTCTTTTCGTTCTCTTCTCTCACTATTGACAATGATTGAATTTTTTTTGACAATGCTTCAAACACACTAAATGGGTTCTCTTCTTCCTGCACTCAAACAAAGCGAAAGTTCGACAATGTAGTGTATCATGATGTTTGTTTTTGTTGACAGAGAGAAGGTTGGGAGGAGACGATGATTCACAATTTTATTTGATGTCGTCAACAGTCTTTTTAAAAATAATAAAAATCCCTTATCAAATGTGAAATATGATGTGAAATTATAAATGACGTGGCAATTTTTTATTGGTGGGACAAGGTGTGGGACAACAGCTCTGGAAATGAGACTTTCAACCGGTGTGGTTCAATCTCAATATGTTTTGGTCGAGCATGCATATTGAAGCTAACGCCTTGGCGCTTAAATTATCACATCAGAGTGTTGGTATTCTTGGCAAATGGAGTTTCAATTCATCAAGGAGTGAACGAGTTCATGCTATTTCAGCAGCTAAGTCAGCCAGGGCTCTATATTCCGACTCTGTGTTGGACCTTGAGACTACCTTTTGTTTCCTTGAGGACCACGAACAAGTGTTTCACCAAGGAAGACACATTGACCTACCATGGATTTTTTGTACTCCCACCATGAGACTGCCTTTTGTTTCCTTGAGGACCACGAACAAGTGTTTCACCAAGGAAGACACGTTGACCTACCATGGATTTTTTTGTACTCCCACCATCCCAAAATATAAGGTCTCTTTTGACACTTGTATTTGTCCCAAAATATAAGTCCCTTTACAAATATCTAGATATATTTATTACTTTTTTTCCAACTATATCCCTCATTAATGCTTTGAAATTGTCTTGGTATGTGAAAAACTAACATTAAATGCTTCTATAAACAAAGGGTAGTTTAGTAATAGTCATACCCTAATTGGACATATTAATTACTCTACTAACTTTTCTTAATATGCGTGAAAAATGCAATGAGACCTTATATTTTGGGACAAAGGGAGTAATCCATAATTTTGGCCCAATCTGCATCTGAAAACCTGCTAAATCTAAGTCAGTGGATGGTTTGATGTGTAGACAATGATGAATGGTACCTTAAGATATCTCAATATTCTTTTGATGCCTTGCCAAAGATCTATAGTAGGAGAGCTCATGAATTGATCGAGCTTGTTTACTGAAAATGCTATGTTAGGTCTTGTGTTTGTAAAGTACTGCAATGCTCCAACAGCTTGTCTAAACACAGTTGGGTCTTTTAGTTTCTCCCATTCAGCTGTAAATTGCCCGTCGATTATCATATGTGTTGGACAAGGTGAAGCTTTTGCCATATTGAATTTTCTCAGTAAATCCCCTATGAAATTTGATTGCTTTAAGTACCATACCACTTGATCTCTTTGAACCTTTGTGCCCAAAAAGTAGTGCAAGTGACCAATATCCTTTAGGGAAAACACAATGTTGAGTTGTTTGACAAAAGACTCTAAAAGTTTAGTGTTATTCCTGTGATTATTGTATCATCTACATATATAAGTAGGAAGGTAATGTGGTATGTACCTCTGAGAGTGAAGAGTGAGGAATGACTCTGTGTTTAGGAATGGATCAATTTGATTTAAGCGTACAAATATACAAGTCAATCACGTGACTCGGTGAAATATACCTTTTAAGTGAGCTCTAGGTTGCTTTTGAAAAAATATGGGTAACTTACTCATCTCACTTGTATTCATTCAAAATCCTACACATGTATCCTAATAATTTAATATTAACATGATATAAAAGCATAAATATATTTTATTGAGAGAAATAGTGAGATAAAAAAAAAGTGACTGAGTTTGTTGGTGTCACGTCATATTGGAAAAATTACATGCATTTTTCTAAGGGTAGGCAAGAATTTACCAAAATACAAAGTAAAGGTTGTGATTGGTCGGTAGGGATTCTATGACAAGAAAATTGAAACGGTGACAACAATCACTTGAGTCTGACTTTTTTTATCTCTCCCTCTAGTCTCACTTAACAGTCTGATAAACATAACCAACACTATTGGTCCAATAGCAGTTATCCTAGGACACGAGAGGTCGACTCAGTACTCTCGGATTTGATTCTCATAATGAACAAGTACGACGATAGTTGGTGCAAAATTTACTTCTAAACACAAGTGAAGATTAATCTCAGTTAACGAGTAATAATGAGAATAAAAAAACGGACTGAGAAACATTTCTTTATGACATTTTTTTAATAATGTATTTTGCATGTGACTTTTCGGCCTCAGTAAAAAAACTTAATATTAAATTAAATGTACTTTAATTTGGTAAATGTTAATTAAGCTAGAACGAAAAGTACCACCTGAAATTTACACACGCTACTACAAGCAGTGGCGGATCTTTTAAGGAAGTGTGGAGCTACTGCACTCCTGGCCCCATTAAGTTAGTATATACACAAATATATTTTATACTCAAAGTTAGAATATATAGAACCGAATGAACACTAAGCAAATGAGGTATCAATAATTAAGCGGTTAAAAGCATTATTGGTGTATTTAGGGTCCCCTTCAATTCTTTGTCACACACACACATCTCTTTTTTTGCGCTTATTTGTATATTTTTCTCAAAAATTAATATAAAAAAGCTGCATTAAGAATATTAACTCTGGCATTAAAATTGACATAGGGAATTTTGACCACTAAACCAAACAAACTATTATTAACACACAATTAATTTTGTTTTATATATTTATTCTTATTTCTACTTCTCCAATTTTTTTGGCAAGATCCGCCACTGACTACAAGTGTGATATATTTGAAAATGAATTTATTTATTTTGTGTATGTTGGTCGCTATTCTGTTTTCTAAGGTAGATAATTAATTAATTTTAACCAAGCAGCAACGCAGCTTAGACGGAACAGAAAAGTAATAAACAAATAAACAATAAGAGAAACCACAAATCTAAATCAAATGCAAATTAGCGGGGCAGGGACCTTGAATCAGACAGATTCATATTAATTTACAGTTTGTGATCTCTTATATAAACCACCAATCTCATTGCCTTCAACGCATACCAACTTACACTTCTTCAAACTCAAACACACACCTTCTTCAACAAGAACAACAAATGGCTTCCAGTTCCATGAACCAAAAACAGTATATGTTGGCTCTGTTCCTCCTTCTTGCAGTTGGAATTTCCCAGGTAATGTCCCGCAAGTTGCACGAGTCGTTATCATCCATGTCCGAAAGACACGAGCAATGGATGACAAAACACAACAAAGTGTACAAGGATGCTACAGAGAAGGGACAACGTTTCCTAATATTCAAGGACAATGTTAACTACATTGAATCATTCAATGCTGCTGCCAACAAACCATACAAACTCAGTGTTAATCACTTAGCTGATTTAACCCTACAAGAATTCAAAGCTTCCCGTAATGGTTACAAGAAGCCCCTTGAGTTTGCCACAACAACATCATTTAAGTATGAAAATGTCACTGCTATTCCTGCTGCTGTTGACTGGAGATTAAAAGGAGCTGTTACTCCTATCAAGGACCAAGGTCAATGTGGTAAGATCAACAAAAAAATGTACTCTCTCTGGTTCTATTTATAAGAAAAATTTACAGTTTTAGATTCATTGAATAATAAATATATCTGGTCTATTAAGGACCAGAGGGATATGCATTTAGTTAGCATGCATTAAGAATAAAGTTTTACCCATTCGTCCAATTATATCAGTAGTTATCTTTGAAAAGTACTATTATGAGACGACAAATATGATTGGACGACTGTGTAAAATTATTTTATACTATGTCAGCATAAAACTGTCGAACTATTATGTGTTTATGTGTGTGTGCGATCTTTATTATTCGTACTTTTTACTTGGTGTGACACAATGTCATAAATTTGAAACAGATTTTGGATTGAATTAATGTTTGTGTTAATGTTGTTTGAAAACTAAACAAGGGAGTTGCTGGGCATTTTCAACGGTGGCAGCAACAGAGGGAATTCACCAAATAACAACAGGAAAACTAGTGTCCCTAGCAGAGCAAGAGTTAGTAGATTGTGACACAAAAGGTGTAGACCATGGTTGTGAAGGAGGTTTAATGGAAGATGGATTTGAATTTATAGTTAAAAATGGTGGAATTACAAGTGAGACCAAGTACCCTTATAAAGCAGCTGATGGAAGTTGTAACAGTGCAACTACTACCCCAATGGCTAAGATTAAAGGGTATGAGAAAGTACCTGTTAATAGTGAGGAAGCACTTTTGAAAGCTGTGGCTCACCAACCAGTATCAGTTTCAATTGATGCTAGTGATTCAAGTTTCATGTTTTATTCTAGTGGGATTTATACTGGTGAATGTGGAACTGAGTTAGATCATGGTGTTACTGCTGTTGGTTATGGTAGAGCTAATGGTACTGACTATTGGCTTGTGAAGAATTCATGGGGTACAGTGTGGGGTGAGAAAGGATATATAAGAATGCAGAGAGGGATAGCTGCTAAGGAGGGTTTGTGTGGAATTGCTATGGATTCCTCTTACCCAACTGCTTAAATACTCCAATTATGTAAATTGTGTGTCTCAATGTTGCTTTTTAAGTTTATTTGAACTTATGGGTGTATACATGTAACTTGTATATTCTGCTACATTAGCTATATACACTTATACCAGATCAATATGTACATGATATTATGAACTTTCAGAGCAAAAAAGACGAGATAGAAATGGCAAAGAAAAATATCAATATGTACATGATATTATCCAACTGCTTAAATACTCCAATTATGTAAATTGTGCCTCAAGGTTGCTTTTTTTAGTTTATTTGAACTTATGGGTGTATACATGTAACTTGTATATTCTGCTACATTAGCTATATGCACTTATACCAAATTAATATGTATGAGCTTTTAGAGCAAAAAAAGAGGAGACAGAAATGGCAAAGAAAAATATTTGTTACTCCATCCATTTTCATTTATAAGCAAAAATACTCATTTTTTCTTGCTACTACATACATATAAGCAAGTCAAATTTTTTTTCACTTAACATCTCAACTTTACCCCTATTGATTACACAACTTTCACATTTACTAATGCAAAAAACTTTTTATTACGCTACTTTTGTTTTTATTAATGCAAGAATAAATAAGGTCAATTTACAAACAATATTACTTTTTCTAGCTTTTCTTAAAACACGTGTTTAGCCGCAATTTGTTTATATATAAAAACGGAGGGAGTATATCTTAAAGGCGCTTTTCAAACATTAGCTTTTCCATTAGTAAATTAACTAACAGTGTTTTTTTTAGATAAACTAACAGTGTGAGGCTAATAGTATTGAGCGGTTTCTAGCACGCTTCTAAGCAAAAGGAGACATGAATGAACCGAATTCATAATGAAATGAGAAGAATCTCTTAGTATTGTTCAGCTAAAAGACTACATAGTCAAATGAGGCCTTTGTATAATTAAGTTTAACTAAGTCTATCATTATGTCTTTGTATCCCTTATCTATTAAGGCAATATCCACTTTTTGCTAGAATTGGGGGGGAAATTTTGGGTTGATGGCATTATTGTAAATAATGTCATCTTACCCCTATACCCCTCATTTTGTACCTCATTGTTTACCAATATAACCCCACTCTATATTTTTGGACCGACATACCCTCACTCTATATTTTGTACCCCACCATTTACCAATATACCCCTCATTTTGTACCTCATTGTTTACCAATATACCCCCACTCTATATTTTTGGACCGACATACCCCTGACAAATTTTTTATTTGTCCAAGACTTTTTTTATTATCAAAATGTACCCCTCATTTTGTACTTCTACTGCTTACTCAATATATCCTCACTTTATATTTTTGGACCGACATACCCCACTCTCTATATTTTGTACCCCACCATTTACCAATATACCCTCATTTTGTACCCCCATTGTTTACCAATATACCCCACTATATATTTTTTGAACCGACATACCCTCGACAAATTTTTTATTTGTCCAACACTTTTTATTTATTATTATCTCTCTTAATTAATACACAATCCATTTACCAATATACCCCTCATTTTGTACCCCACTGTTTACCGATATACCCTCACTCTATATTTTTGGACCGACATACCCCACTCTATATTTTGTATCCCACCATTTACCAATATACCCTCATTTTGTACTCCATCATTTACCAATATACCCCACTATATATTTTGGACCGACATACCCCGACAAAATTTTTATTTGTCCAACACTTTTTTTATTATTATCTCTCTTAATTAATACACAATCGTTGACTTCCCACTTTTTTGGTGGGAAAATTTTGTTCCACCATTTACCAAGATACCCCTCATTTTGTACCTCATTGTTTACCAATATACCCCCACTCTATATTTTTGGACCGACATACCCCCACTCTATATTTTGTACCCCACCATTTACCAATATACCCTCATTTTGTACCTCACTTTGTTTACCAATATACCCCCACTCTATATTTTTGGACCGACATACCCCACGACAACACTTTTTTTATCCACTTTTGGTGGGAAAATTTTATTCCAACCATTTACCAATATACCCTCTCATTTGTACCCCACTTTGTTTACCAATATACCCACTCTATATTTTTGGACCAACATATCCCCACTCTATATTTTGTACCCAACCATTTACCAATATACCCCTCATTTTGTACCTCACTATTTACCAACATACCCCCACTCTATATTTTTGGACCGACATACCCCTGACAATTTTTTTTTTTTTTGTCCAACAATTTTTTTAATTATCAAAATGTACCCTCATTTTGTACTTCATCGTTTATCAATATACCCCACTCTCTATATTTTTGGATCGACATTGTTGCCTCATCCTACCAAGCGCTATCGTTGTCTCTTCGTCTTATATATATGTGTTGCGTATTTTTATACCCCCTTATAAAATATTGATGTTTTTTCAAACTACATCCAGAAAATGTTAATCACCTTCTCTCGCATGCATCGCTTGAAATCATATCCTAGTTTTAATTGAATCTTTAAATTTGTTAACAATTTATATTAAGTTTTTAAAGAGTCTCTAAACATAAGGACCATATTACAAGTGATTCAAAAGTTTTAAATGCACAAACCTTAATACAAGCTGTTAACAACTTCGAAAACTCAATTACTATTTTTTTTCTTTCTAGAACTTATCTAGAAATTTTCAAATAATTCACAAACAGATTAAACTTAGTTTCTGACAATAATATTTTGACTTTAATCTAACTTTCCCATATCCTATCAGGTGTTGTGTTTTGGGAAAGTGGCCATTGCCAAGCAAGAGCTTTCACTTTTTTCTGCCTTCATTATACAAAATGAAAACCAATTTAACATCTTTTTCTTCTTTTTTCGACAGAATTAAACACCTTGTACTCCATTCAATGAAATCATTGTTTATCTAAAATAAAACCTTTTTCTGTTCCTTCAAAACTAAAATAGAATAATCATAGAAAATAATGACGGGATTTTCCCAAAAATATATGTAATATAACTGAAAAAAGAAAAACAAATAGAAAAGGAAAATTTTATGAAAACATATTCTGCAAGCGCCCCAAATATCACAAAGAATATTACATTCCAAATTTAAAAAGAAAAAAATAATCATCTAAATGAGGAGAAACCTCAGTCACATTTGCCTTCAAGAGGAATCCCCAGAGTCTTCTATGTGGAGTGAAGAATCTGATTCTTCAGCCAATGATTCTAGCATGTTTATTACTTCAGATGTATCATCCAGATAATATTTAGCTTTGCTTGGCTTTTGGCCAACCGTGCAAGCAAATACAGAAGCATTGGAGGCAAGAATATTTCTTGAGATTGCACTCCTAACTATTTCAAACATGTCCTCGTCTGATCTGTCATCGCCAACACACAGCACAAAGTCAGCTTGATTGCCGCTTTCAGTCATTGACGAAAATATCCTCTCAGCAACTAAGCCTTTGCTCACATCCTGCAAGGCAAATGGTATGAGATTGATCATCCTTTTCCTAAAGGGTGTAGCACAATTAATAAACATATCATCAATTATAAAGTTCATGCCAAGATCATATGACAACAACAAACTGCTATGCTGGATATAAGAATTCAATATTGAGTTTAATCAGAGTTGGTCCAGAAAACTACTTCAGCATAAATTGTATCCAAAAAGGACCAACAGGAGACTTAAAAGATCCAAACACAAGAAGAACGTAAGAAAAATTCCAAGGCAAATTACTAAGTCATATATCTAAGACTAGGATAAAATAGGTCAGGTTCTTGGTCTAGTAGATGGAAAGTTCTCTTATTAATGCCCATAGTGGAACCACGGAATTATAAGAAAGCAACATTCTTTTTAAGTAACGCAAGAATTGCAGAAGAAGCGTTAATGGGCTCTCTGCAGCTCACCAAAACCCTCTGCTTACTAAGAAATAATCTACAAGGTAGACGATTCCTGCTTAGAAGCCAAATCTATGACATAGGTTGTCATGGTTTTATATTTTGCCCCAGAAAAATGTGAAAACATTTCCTATAGAAATCTTTGAAGATGAGAAACAAAAAGAAAAAAAGATTGCAGTTTGTACTTGCAAATAAAACATGAAATGAAATAGAAAACGGTGACTGGATTCGGATCCCACCCCAAGGTCTCGGGTTCGAATCTTGGGTGTGGCAAAAACTCTGTTGGGAGAGAAGAACCACACAAGCCGGCAAAACTGGGTACTTGTGGCCAGCCATGTTCCCCGATGTAGATTAGTCACCGGCAGAGCCGGTGGAACTGCACACCAATGACATGGTAACGACATGGTAACCAAAAAAATACTGAAACAGACCCTAAAGACCTGTTGCATACTTGGGTTTCCCGTTTCCAATTTCTGTTTTCAATTTAAGTTGCAAAACTATCACATTGTTTTCAAAAGTTGTGTGGACACAGTGAAAACAACTAATACACAAAACATTGAAAAATGAAAACAAAGTGACATTTTAATTAATACTGAGAACAAGAAATGAAAACCAATGCCCTAGCTCATGCTACCTAAGCTCTTTAAAGAGTATGAAAATTAGAAATTCAAACTCCGGAATGCATTCTTGAAAGAATATTTTCATATAAATCAATTGTAAAATGAAAAGCCCCTTCTCTTTGTAGAAAATCATTTAGAGAAACTATATTTACCTGAGGCTTCACTTCAACAATAAACTGGCCACTCTTCGCAGCAACAGGTTCATTGGCCAAAACACTTTCTAGATGATCTAACATTTCCTTAGCCTGAGCAGATCCAAAACCAAGGTCTGCATCCCGGTATTGCCAGACCA
Organism: Oxytropis ochrocephala; assembly: GCA_020916435.1. Taxonomy (NCBI): domain Eukaryota; kingdom Viridiplantae; phylum Streptophyta; class Magnoliopsida; order Fabales; family Fabaceae; genus Oxytropis; species Oxytropis ochrocephala. Next base: position 93,251,303 of record CM037094.1, read on the forward strand.
AAGCACTTTCCTTTCGTTCAATACTGGAACCATCAGTTGCCTCAGTATATAGTTTCATTACTGGTTCAGCAATCTGCATCCATCCAAAATCGGAGCTCTTGCCACAAATTTCCCATTCTCCACTCTGGGACCACCTGAAAAATGCTAAAAATTGTTAAAAAAAATGCCATGTCTTAAAAAGCAGAGAACACAACAAAATATACAGACAAAAAAGATCAAGAGAGCATTTAGAAATTATATGTTAGCAAAGTGCAGATGTTTCTAGATTCTTCATACATCGAGGACATAGTCAACATTTTCAGTAAAAAAATACCGTTTAATAGGAACTTCTCGTTGGTATGGCATGATTGCCAACACAGGTTTAAACTACATGGTGGGATGACTTTTTTTGTCACAAAAAAAAAAACTTCAATAACAGCATTTACAAAACCAGAGACAGAACGAATTTCAAATTACGGTATGTCATACACTATCAAATTTGATTTGAAAAACACTTTGAACCCACTTGATGTTAACTTTTTATATAATCCGGCAAAAAAGAAATGGCACTTTCCAACTCTGGCATAATTTCACAGTATGAAGGTGGCTAAAATATATGTATCATAGACTCGTGCAGTTTCATTAGACTCGTGCAACAGATAATTTCTAGAAACCATGTAAAACATTTAAAGGATGACATTTCGGAGAGAGAGAGAGATCAAACCTCAAGAAGTACCCATGCTCAGCAGCAATTCCAAGTTTTTTACAGGAATTAAACCATTCACTTAAGCTATTTCTCCCCCGTCCACTAACAATGAAAACTACATTTTTGGGATCTGCACATAGAGATTCCAAAAGAGAAATGACCTCCTTGCTTGGACTCTTATTAATGGAGTTCTGTGGCATCACAGTACCATCATAGTCCAACAAAATGGCCCTACTCCTTGCCCTTTTGTAAGCTGAAACCATTGCATCGATTGAGAGCTTTTTAAAGTTAGGGTCAAGTGCCACAACTCTAAATCCAAAGCTAAGACCTATTCCCCAACATCTTTTCCTAAGAAGGTCTGTGCAAGCTCTCTCCATGTCTTGCAAGAAACTACGGGACCAGTAAGCCACATCATGAGTGCTGACACGATAATGCTTCTCATGCCGCATCTGTTTCTCTCCATCACCCATTGAAATAGCCTCATTCATTGCCTCTGCAGTTGCTTCAACATTCCATGGATTAACACGGATAGCCCCACTAAGTGATGGAGAACACCCAATAAACTCTGATATTACTAGCATGCTCTTCTTTGGGTCATTCACATTAGAACGTGATTCAGATCCAGATATTCCCTGTCTACAAACGATATATTCGTAAGGAGTAAGGTTCATCCCATCCCTTACAGCCGTGACAATAACACACTCAGCAAGGCTGTAATAGGCAACTTTTTCAGTAATTGGAACCGACCTGTCAATAAAAACAACGGGTTCATAACCAGGTCGTCCAAACACTCTGTTGATCCTGCTGCAGCTTTCTTGTATTTCAGTGCGTACCTCCTCTAGATGTATCCCTTTACCTCTAGCAGGATTAGCTATCTGGACTAAAACAGCTCTTCCTTGCCATTTGGGGTGTTGTCTGAGCATCTGCTCCATAGCCAAAATCTTCAAATTTATGCCTTTAAAAATGTCCATATCGTCAACGCCAAGCAAAATGGTTTTTCCTTCAAACTGCTTTCTGAGCTCCCTTACCTTACACTCCTCATCCGCCATTCTCATAACTGATTCAATACGACCCATGTGAATCCCAACAGGCATGATCTTAATGCTGATAGTCCTTCCATAATACTCCAATCCCAGATAGCCCCTCTTCGACTGATACTCCAGACCCAACATACGACTGCAACAGGAAAGGAAATGACGAGCATAGTCAAAAGTATGGAATCCAATGATATCAGAGTTAAGTAATGCTTTCAGTATCTCTTCCCTGACAGGAAGAGTCCTATATATCTCTGAAGATGGAAAGGGGCTATGCAAGAAAAATCCCATTTTAACTCTGTTAAAACGCCTTCTTATAAAAGTTGGCAGCACCATCAAATGGTAATCATGAACCCAAATATAATCATCTTCCGGGTTTATTATTTCCACAACCTTCTGAAAAAAAAGCTTATTTGCCAGCACATAGGCTTCCCATAAGCTGCGATCAAAACGGTGGTTTTTATCTGTAGAAAATGGTAACATGTAATGAAAAAGTGGCCATAACTGCCTTTTGCAGAAGCCATCATAAAATTTTGCCAAAACATCAGGAGGTAGAAAAGTAGGGACACATTTGAATTTATCCAATAAATACTGTGACACATCATCCTGTTCGGCCGGATCAATGTCAATGCGCAGAGACCCAACATAAAGAACCTCCATATCGTCTGGAAATCCATCCTTAAGCTGTAAAAGCAAGGAATCCTCATTCCAACTAAAACTCCACCCTTTGTTGTCCTCCCTTCGCTTTGCTTTCAAAGGTAACTGGTTCGCCACAATGATTATTCGGTCAGTAGTAATAGTTGACGGATTATCAGAAGAAACACTAACTGCCTGATCATCATCCAGCTCTGTGATAAACCCAGGGACACTCATAACCCTTGGCATCCGCCTTCGTTCCTTAACCTCCCTCCCCCCCATTGCCGGAAAATTCCCAGAAGCCAAATCTAAAAGGTTTGTATATGATCTGGACATCATCTTTGCGTCCTTTTATAAATACACAATTCCACAATACTCGTTTACTCTGCAAAATTGACAAAAAGAACAGCAAACACAACATTCATCACTGAAGGAACAAAATCAACAAAACTCACAAATCACAACCGATAAACACACACACACACACACACACACACACACACACACACACACAAACACACACACACACACAACACACACACACACACACACAATCCCATACATCAGACACTTGAGAACAAGATTCATGAAGTGGTAATCAAACACACTAGTTTATGCTCCGATCCTTCTGAACGCAAACAATTTTCAGTTAACGCACATACATCACATGACATACACGGTAATTTTGTGTAAGAAATATTCCAATCTTACACAAATGCAAAATCCCCAAATTCCTGACCCCCAATACAGGTTATATCGCAATGAGGATATGTACAAACACACTTAATAAGAATGGGGAAATGGGTATCATACCAATAAAACTCGAACAATTCCACTTAGAATAAGATCGATGACGAAAAAACTCGATTAGAAAACAAATACAGATAAGCAACAAAAATAAACTACTTTTTTTTCCAACCAGAGATACAGAAAAGGGCATATGAAATTGAGAAAACGATGAATTGAAAACGGACCTTGTGCGATTGAAGCAACAGGAAGATAATCGTTATTGGTAACAGTAGCAGATTGTAGCTGAATTAATCAGTAAATATGCAAAATAACCCAAAAAAGGAAAAACTAGGGTTTCCTTATTTACAAGATCTCTCCCTCCCCTCTTTCTCTTCCACTTTCTTCTCCTTCTTATTCTTCTTCGCCTTCTCACACGAAAATGAAAATGAATTACCGATTAGGAAAGCGCTATTTGAATTATAAAATGAAGATTCATAGAAAAAATATAATATTTGACATGTTGATTATTAATCAATTGATATATAATCATGAGAAATGAGGTGAACGGAAAATATTTCAAAAAATAAATAAATAAAATTTAGTTGTCTCTCTCACTTTTTTTAATTTTTTAAAGCACAAGTTAATCGTGAGCGCTTATCTGCTGTGTTTCGTACGATGCCACCTAGTGTGTTGACGCGCATGCGTCACGGACCAATGGGAAGTCGCTGTCGCACGTATATGGTCAAAGGGGGAGACAAGACCGTAAATGTAATGATTGGTGCGTTTTGTAGTGACCAATAGGGTTGACAGTGAGGGATGAAGTGGGTAGGGGCGGGTAAGTTTATGGAAACTTTATGTGAAACTGGATAAGGTTTCGCCAGCCGAGTGAGCCGACCTAATTGCCAGCTGGCAACACCCGGCGAGAGCATTCACCACGCGCTCTGCACGTGCTGAGAACCTAACGCGTACTGGGGTAGTACGTTGGTGCGTCACTATGCTGTACCCACCACGCAGACAGGGGTAAAATGGGAAGTGCAAATTTGTAGGAAGTGAAAAATCACCGCAGAGGTTAAGGTGAGAAATAAGTGATCCAGTCTCGAACGTAATCATTATACAGGAGTAGGTCATCACATTATCCATTTCATCAAAAAAGAGAAATCATACTTTTGACAATAATTTTGGGCCATCACATCATATCATAGGGTCCCCCTCCCTTTTTTTTTCCTATCTTTCCTTTTAAGGTAATATGGAATACAAACATCACCTAAGATAATAAGAAAAAATTACTCAATCACAATCCAAAAAATAAATATATATCTTAACTAGTTTACTACTTCAATGTCTATCAATTATTTGTTGCAAACCATAATACTGATAAAAAAATTACAGAGAAATGAAGGTTTATATTTGACTTAATAATGAAAAATTATTTAATTTAAATCTAAATTTAAGTCATGTGAAACACGTACGGTTCGACCAAATGAACGATTTGCAAATCTGCATTACCATCTTAAATATATGTTATCTCCTTGAAATATATCTATTATCCATTTACCCTCTACAAAAATAAAACTCTAAAAAAAGATTTTGTATAAAAATAATTTGGTTAAGTTTGCATAAAAATGTTGTTTTTGCCCCCATAATAAAAGAGGTGTTAACCGATAAGTCAATCATTTTTTCAAGCTTTAACATAATCCAAAACATCAATTTGCACTTGAAAAACATGGTTATGATAAATGTGGCAATTTGTGGTTCAAGATCAATGTAATTTCCCAAACTTAAAGTTTTTCTTGCCATCAAGCAATCCAATTTAATCAAACCAAAGGTTGCACACCACAATTTTTTCCCCTCTTAATTAAAACTACATTCAACTTTCACAACACTTTGAACAATCTACCAAATTTGCAACAATCAATTCATGATCAATTCACTCATTCTTTAAATTCATGCTACCAAATGAAAGAAACCCAAAGTAACCCAAGTTTTTGATCCACTAGAGGCAACATACCAATCCTAACTTTTTTCTCTCTAGAATATGTGTTTCTCTCTCACTCAAGTGTTTTTGAAGGTATAATTTAGACTCAATTCATATCACTTGCAATTATCTACCATAGGCTTAACAAAATTCTAAGAAAAACAATCACACACAAATATCACACATTATGAAGGTTGTAGTGAGGCTTGGGTCAAGGTGGATAATTTTTGGAATCTAGGCTCTCTTGATTGGAATTGAGAAATGCATTCTTCACTATTGATCCCATCCTTACTCACCAAGCCTCTACAAAAGAATTGTCCACAAGAAAAAATTGTCATTGTTCAATCTATTTATTTTCGTTTGTTATTTTTCTTGTGTTATTTTCTTTTCCCTTTCCTTTTTTTTCTTTCTTTTTCTTGACATTTTTATTGTACTTGCCATTTTTTTCTTTTGTTTATGACCTACTTTTTGTATACCCACCCCAAACTTAGAGCAATTGATTGTCCTCAAGCAAACCAAAACTTAATTCATAGCCAAAGATCCATAATGATAACACATTCCTCAATTTCAAACAAGTGGGACACTTGATTTTTCAGTTAATGACGTGTAATAAGACTTGTAATTAACAAGGAAAAAAAAGGATCGAATGCTCAAATGTCAATATATAATGGTAGGCATTTTAAGGCTTTAGCTACCAAGAAAATGAAAGTCATCAATCATGTATGTGTGTGTAAATACAATGCAAAAACAATCAAGAACTAAGTCAAGTTTTAAAGAATCTTGAAAAGTGATGGAACACTCAAGAATAAAGATTTCGTTTACGCCCAACACTCTCAGGTTTGGTTTAGAAAGGAAGGATATGTTACACCCAGATTCATGAGATGTAGGTTACAACGATGTGCTTACATTAACAGAAGAAATCATCACAAAACTTTAGCTCATTGATTTGTTTACAAACCCAACCTGTTTTTGAGCAAAGGCAACAAAAAGAAACTGTGAACCCATCAAAACAGTGAACCCATTTCTGTCAAGGCATTCATTTCAAAGAAGATGATTCACGAAGAAGATGAAGTGGGTTTCTTCCTCATAAGTTTTTTTTAATTAAAAATAATAAAGAAATAAGGAATCATGAAAATGTGGCATGTCAAGTCAGCATTGTAACAAACACTATTTAACAAAGCTAAAGACAAAATGTAAAAAAGTAACGTGCAACGATTTTAAAAGTTAAAATACCTAGGGCCTGTTTGAATAAACAACTTAATCAAGCGCTTATGACAAATACGGCAGGGGAGGATCTTCATAGGGACCGGGGAGGGCCACGGCCCACCCTAAAAAACATGTAAAATTACTACATTACCCCAGCTATATACGAACTACTAAAAAAATATATACCTTGCGGGAACTATCAACAAGTTGTCGTCTGTCGCAACAGATAAATTTTGTTCTCTCATTAATGAGTCGCATCTTCAACTCCCTGTTGAGACATTTTTGTGTTTAGTCAAATATTTATTCAGCGCTAATTTATTATTTTTATTTTTTATGTTACAAAAACTGATTCGAATGGGAGTTGAATCCAAGCCAAAATACTACCCACATATATATATATATATATATATATATATATATATATATATATATATATATATATATATATATATATATATATATATATATAATGAATAGAGAATAAGTTTTATTAATACTAGATTTATTACAAATGCGATGCACGGTGATTAATGATTTTCTGAGATCAGATTTCAAAAAAACATCAACATTTTATAAGGGAGGTATAAAAATACGCAACACATATATATAAGACGAAGAGGCAACAACAGCCCTTGGTGGGATGAGGCAACAATGTCGGTCCAAAAATATAGAGTGGGGGTATATTAGTAAACTGTGGGGTACAAAATGAAGGGTACATTTTGATAATAAAAAAAAGTGTTGGACAAAAAAAAAATTTGTCAGGAGTATGTCGGTCCAAAAATATAGAGTGGGGGTATATTGGTAAATAGTGAGGTACAAAATGAGGGGTATATTGGTAAATGGTGGGGTACAAAATATAGAGTGGGGGTATGTCGGTCCAAAAATATAGAGTGGGGATATATTGGTAAACAGTGGGGTACAAATGAGGGGTATATTAGTAAATGGTTGGAATAAAATTTTCCCACCAAAAGTGGATAAAAAAAAGAGTGTTGGACAAAAAAAAATTGTCAGGGATATGTCGGTCCAAAAATATAGAGTGGGGGTATATTGGAGTGGGGTACAAAATGAGGGGTATATTGGTAAATGGTGGGAATAAAATTTTCCCACCAAATGTGGATAAAAAGAGTGTTGGACAAATAAAAAATTTGTCAAAGGTATGTCGGTCCAAATATAGAGTGGGAGTATATTGGTAAACAGTGAGGTACAAAATGAGGGGTATATTGGTAAATGGTGGGGTACAAAATATAGAGTGGAGGTATGTCGGTCCAAAAATATAGAGTGGGGGTATATTGGTAAACAGTTGGGTACAAAATGAGGGGTATATTGGTAAATGGTGGGAATAAAATTTTCCCACCAAAAGTGGGGAAGTCAACGATTGTTTATTAATTAAAAGAGATAATAATAAATAAAAAAGAGTGTTGGACAAATAAAAAATTTGTCAGGGGTATGTCGGTCCAAAAATATATAGTGGGGGTATATTGGTAAACAGTGGGGTACAAAATGAGGGGTATATTGGCAAATAGTGGGGTACAAAATATAGAGTGGGGGTATGTCGGTCCAAAAATATAGAGTGGGGGTATATTGGTAAACAGTGGGTACAAAATGAGGGGTATATTAGTAAATGGTGGAAAACAAATTTCCCACCAAAATCGTAAAAGATGCGATTGTGTATTAATATATACCGATTTTTAATTTATCGCATCTTTTGTATTAGAATTAAATATTATGAATAGATAAATGATAACTTTCAAAAAAATATATTTAGAATTTTAATATATGGATCAAATATTGTCAAAAAGCATTAGGATCAAATAAATTTAAAATTATCTTTTACAAACAGCTTCAATTGAGTATATGTAAAACCCAAATTACATTTTTAGTGTCTCAACTTCTCTTTATCGTGTCACTGGTGCGCAATATCCACCAGCTTTGCAAATAATTAATCTACGTCAGAAAACCTGATTGACAATGTGTACTCGTTACTCAATCAATTAATTCCATTTATAAATCATTTTAATTTATTTTTCTCTTTTTAAATTGTATTTGCGTTTCTGCGTCTCTGTTCATGTGTTTCTAAGTTTCATGTCTATTTCAATAGTGGCCCCCCCGGACTTTTTAGTCAAGATCCGCCACTGAAATACACTTATCATATAAGTGCTTATGCATAAATTGTTTATATAATAAAAGATGAAATAATGTTAAACTAATTTTTTATAAGCCATAAGCTGTTTTCATAAGCTATTCTATGGAGTTTATGGAAATTAGCTAAAAACAGCTTACTAACATGTCATAAGTTGTTTTCATAAGCGTTCCCAAATAGTTTCACAAGTACTTATGTTAGTAGATAAACACAAATAAGATCATCCAAACGGACCCCTATTCGTTACTCCCCCCGTTCCTAAACTTTGGTCCTTCTGGCCTCTTTTTTTTTTGTTCCAAAACTTTGGTCCTTTTGAGATATCAATGTACAATTTACCTAATTTTTCCAAGTTTACCCTTTATCTTTAATTAATCTCCAAATTAAAATTAATTGTCACTATTCACAATATGAACTCTTTTGGATTCCCAAGTCAGTGAGTATTAATGCTACAAAGAGTTACCTTAGTCATTAGTATTACAAATTTACGATTTCTTAATACTCTAAAAAGATCAAAGTTTAGGAACGGAGGGAGTAAAATGAAAACATAAGAAAGCTTATCGAAAACTAAAAATAACTTAAAAAACACCGGACGATATTTTACCAATCATTAAGGGTTTTGATCTTGGTACCCCCCTCCTTAAACCCTATACCCCCCTTTTGTACAAAACTTCCAAAATTACCCCTAACTAAAAAACAAAAATCAGAAAATCATCTCATAATTCATAATTCCGTAGTTGAAGAGTAAGATTCTCTCCTAAATTTTACGGAAACATCACCCAAAGGATAAATCCGTAGTTGAATTCCTACGGAAACATCATACGTAGATGAATCCGTAGTTGCTGCTGATGCAACTTAGAAGGATTTCTGGGAAAATTTACGGAATCATCTTCTTACGATGAATCCGTAGTTGATGCTTTTACGTATTTACGGAAATTTTTACTGATTCATCATGCGTTGATGTTTCCGTAGTATAAATTTTGACTACGGAATGATCGTTGATGGATGTATCCGTAGTCGATCTTCACTTTCTGTTCCTAGAGACTACGGATTTATCCTAGGGAGATAAATCCGTAGTCAAAATTTTTATGTTCTTGATTTTTTTTTATTTTTGCGATCAAAGCATGCACCCGTTTAGGTGGGAAGATTCCTCCATGGTCCAAAGGGTTTGATGCGTCGAGGAGGTACATTGGGCGTGTAGAGGAGGTGCGAGTGATGAAGGTCCTTCGAGCCACCGAGTGAGCGGACACAAAAAAACAGATAGCCGGACACGCTTCGACGACGCGAGACGTGTTCGTGGGCGTCTTCCGGCTCCTCCAGTGACGGCGATGCGGGAGTGCGACATGCATCATACGGTTATGTTAGAGATGTTTATGAGCCTCCTCCTCCTGCTTTTGATAGAGGTTATCATAGAGATGTTTACGACCATGCGCTGCTGCTAGAGGTGATTATGGAGATTACTATGAGGGGTGGACAAAGTGGGAATGATGATATTCCCGAGGATGATCCCCATGTAGAGGCCGATGATAGTATGGAGGCGGAGTTTGAGTTAGGTGAGGCTAGTTCGAGGTAGATTTAGATCAAGCGGGTTGAGTCCGATTATGACCTTGATGATGATGAGGATGAGGACCTGCTCACCTCGTGAGCGGAGTTTCAGGGAGCTAGACTTGGGTCCGAGGGATGGCTCTCTGCTGCGTAAGAGTCATGAGCACGTGACATCTAAGTCTGCGTATTGGAGTGGTACGTATATAGCTTATTTAATATGTCTTAAATGTTGTTATCTTTTATATGCATTTTTGTTAATATGTATTTATACATATATACGAGATCGCGGGAAGTTGAAGATTCTCGCGAATGGGGCCAAGTTACGAAGCTTGTCCCTGAGGTGCTTCATCCGGATGTTGCACGTTGGGTTGAGAAGGTGGTCTTACGGACCTTCATTTCACCCCATGAAGATAGTCAACCATGAGTTGCTATCTCGCATTTGTGGAGAGATGGCATCCGGAGACATCTTCGTTTCACCTACCATTTGGTGAAATGACTATTACTTTGGATGATGTGTCCAACCTTCTTCACTTGCCTGCCTATGGGTCATTTTTCTTGCTGTAATAAATTTATTAGTTTTTAAATTTGTTAAAAGTTGTTTAAAATTAGGGAAAAAACCATCTTTGTAGACCAAAAAAGAAATTATTTACGAGAGACTATAAAGTAATTACTGGTAATTACGGAAAAAATTAAGATATTAAAAAGTAGTAAACGTAATTTCATATTGGATAAGAACAGAAAACATAATACAACCTAGTTGTTCAAAGAACTACTACCTCTAATAGAAGGATATGAACCTAGTTGTTACGAAACATAATATTGGATATGAAAAACACAAATTGCAAAAATAAAAAGCGAAACGACAGAAAACATAATACAACCTAGTTGTTCAAAGAACTACTACCTCTAATACTACTGGATCTTCTCGTTTCAACGAACAATTCGAGATAAGGTTCAATGACACCTTGGAATTCTTCATGTTTCTCAAACATTTGACGAACGTCTTCGTCATTCTTGATAGGCTTAAGGCACTTCCGAATACGATTACGTGGGTTCCAGCTGCTGACGTAGGGGGAGTGACATTCGATTTTTTTAAGAAGTTGCTGAACACCATCTAGTTTCACATTTTTATCAGTTTTTCTTTCAATTCTGCGAATGTGATGTTGTTCTTAAGCATGAAAGTTTTAGTTCTTGATTCATGACTATGAATCAACAGACTAGAATGGTCGTCCCAGTACCTGTTAGTCATCTCATACTCAACTTTACAGGGGTGCGTAAGTATGGGTTGTTGTGGTGCGGGTGGTGGTGGTTGAAGAAGATGCATCACCTCTTCTGCAGTTCGTATTGTGTCCACGTACAACTCTAAGATCATGCCGCCCCATCTAACGTTAGCTAGATGTTCCATCATTGCGCGGACGCGTCGTCGTCATTTCGGATCTCCATGATCGAATCTTTGGGCGGTCCCATCATCTCTACAATTGAACTTTTTGAAACGTATACGCCCACGTCTTTACGCCACGCTCCTCCGGACGAATCTTCCTCTCTCGGCCTTTTCCTTCATTTGGGCGAAGGTGATGTCCTTACTCATCCTGCGAAGACATGGTTAGGACAACGAAACACAAAGACCATGTTCGTTGCGGTGGTGACAAATCCCATTGTGGTGAAGAAGGTCATTAGGAATTTGTCGTTTAGTCTTGGGTTGAGCACAATTGCCATTCCATTTCAAATGGGTCAAAGAAGGAGAGAAGGTTTTGGTGAAGAAGCACTGGGTTGGGAAGAAGCGATTAGGGTTTGGTGAAGAAGCTCGAGGATGTGAACCCTTTTATAATAGGCGTGGTGAAATGTCACCGTTGATTTCATTTTTAGATCACAAATCGTAGCCGCTTAAATTCTATCCGTGTGTGAGCCGTTGATTTATAATAGACGTGATCGTGTGTGTGAGCCGTTGATTTAGGGTGATCATAACCGCTGATTGTAGGGTTTAGTGTCGGCAAAATCTAGGCCGTTAAATTGTGTCGGCAAAATCTTGGCCGCTCAATAAAAAAATACCCACACTCTGTTCACACTCGCACAATGCAAAGATGCACACTCTGCCTGAATGCAAAGATGCACACTCTGCCAATGCATCACTGCGCACAATGCAAAGATGCACACTCGCACAATGCATCACTCACACAATGCAAAGATGCACACTCTCACAATGCATCACTCAACTTAATTAAATGTGACTTAATTAAATGCGACTCAACTTAATTAAATGTGACTCAACTTAATTAAATGTGACTTAATTAAATGCGACTCAACTTAATTAAATGTGACTTAACTTAATGGTTTTTTTTTGCCTAAATTTTGTATATGATGTTATTATTATTATTATTATTATTATTATTATTATTATATAAAGTCGATTATTTTATTTCTCTCGTGTCGATTTACGATTGATGATGCTATTGAGGCGGGGGTTCGGTTGTTGGGGATACCGCATGGACCTTGTGTTACTGAGTGTCAGAGAAACAGAGGAGGGTATCTTAGATTCAGTTTCTTGGAGGATGTATACAGGAGACACTTGGATGCAGGAAAATTTAAATTTGCTTCACGTGCTTATCTTTTGCTTATGGTAGGGTATACCATATTTTCCGACAAGAGTCACGGCAATACCCATACCCGTGAAGTGGGTGAAGCTTTTGAGAAGTATAAAGAGTGTGGTCGGTGGGCACGGGCACCACCGCATTAGGCGATTTGTACCAAAGACTCCATGTTGGATCTCATCATAAGGGTAAGCAGCTTGGAGGCTATGCGACTTTGTTACAGGTAAAAATCTTTGATTAACACATTATTTGAACACATGATTTTGTCATTAACACATTGTTTTAACACATGATTTTGTCATTAACACATTATTTTAACACATTATTTTGTCATTAACACATTTTTTAAAACATTATTGCGAGTTGGATCTATGAGTACTTTCCCACCTTTGTTCCTCGAAAGGACTTAGGTGCATCACATGGCCCACGCTCGGGAGGTGGATGAATAAAAAGATGACACATTGAAGTTAGCGGTTTTTAGGAGGAAGTTGGATACCCTTACGCGTGAGGATGTTAACTTCGCACTGGGACGACGACCACGAGCGATTCAGAGCGTTCGAGAAGATTACGTTGTTTGAGGATGTTTTCCTTGGGGCGAGATTCGGTTCGGTACCCACAGCCCCCACAGCTCCCATCTCCTTCTACATTAATAATGTCATCAATGTAGTCGTGCATATGAGGAGGAATCCACCCAATGAAATGCATGTCATGTTGTGCTCGCTCCTTTCTTTGATCGTTGTGAGGGTAATCGGGAAGGTTGTTTTGATGATCTTTGGGAGGAACATTTGATGACGGCTGGGAAGATTTTCTCGACCAACTCGTGGTGGCATTCTTCTCTCGCCTCGTCCACATGCTCAAAGAAGGAAGGATCTCGTTTCACATCATACGCTTTTCGCTTCTTTTTGGTGCACCTTTAGTCTTCACTTTCGAAGGAGGAGGAACCATAGATGTTGTGCTAGGAAAACCAAACGGCATAAGACCTTTCTTCAACGCAAATTTCTCACTAAGATCCATATCCTTAAAACGCCTCCATATTGCCTCCATGATGAAACTAATGTCACAATCAGCAGATACTTGCTTCTTGCGTTCTCATCAATACCTCCAAAGTAAGTTTCATCCAATGCTCATCAACAACCTCCAATGGGATAGGTTTTGCATGAAGGTGCATATAACCAAGTTCACAAGCACACGGCAATCCATGAGTAACTCTAATCGTGCAACCACATCGACCTTTATCTCGTCCCCACGTAACCCAAAGTTTTATCAAACTCGGTAGAAATATGGTTAAGTCGTTGGCCGACCGATACAAAACCGTAGATTCTTTGTAGAATGGAGTGTTGTGCTTGACATCCACACGATCAATACTCTTAGTGAATGATTCAACTATCTTATCGATCGCATGCATTTAACATACCATGCATTGACTCCCAACATCCGCACAAGTCCTCCACTAAAACCCAAAGCCCTCTTCAATGCCCAATGTGCACTTTCAACCCTAATATTAAACCAAAGCAAAAATAAACACAACATTTCTAAAAAAATACTCAAAAAAATATAGTGAACAACATTACGCACTCTATTTGTTGTGGTATTCCCAAAGTGTCTCCTCTTATTAATCCACACAACACAAATCGTCCTTGTGAGGAACCAACCATGTGTTGTTCACGTACTGAACAAACTGTGGTAGATCAACACATGATTGCTCGAACTCAAGTAGCCGCTGATAAAACTCTTCCTCATCTGTTGAGTCAGCTATACGCACCCAGAGATCCATTACCATCTCTTGCCTATCCTTCTTCACCATCAATTTACACTTAGCACTCACATTCTTGCTTATGTGATACCCGACAAAGCAAATTGTAACTTTCGGGAACACCATCTCTATGGCACTCATCTGTCCAAGATCTCTATCAGTGATAAACAGTTCAGGAAGAGCAATATCTACCACCATCATGTCTCTCAGTGTCTGCAATACCCATCTGAAATTGTCATACCGCTCATTTGACAAATAAGCAAAGCAAACCGAGAATGTCAACTCTGTTGAAGTCACTCCAACAATCTCCAAGAGAGGCAGTTTATACTTGTTGGTTTTGTAGGTGCTGTCCATAATCAATATCCTAGGGAATATCCTCAATAGGTTGATAGACTCGGGGATGTGCCCACATGATGTCACCAATAACATCGAGTTCTCAATTCTTTTAGTCCAACACACATAGTGTTCGAAATCTATCAACCTCATAAGCTCCTGGATCTCAGTTCTAGAACCTCTACAACTCGTCCTAAACATCCGGCGCTGCTTATACAACTGCGTGATAGTACTCAAGTTCCCCACAAATCTCTTCTTCAATGCACTTAGACTCTTCTCTGCTTTGACATTTAACAATGTATGCTCATCCAACATACTCTTCTCTTCCTTTGAGAATCGCCCAAATATTGGAAGTCCGATACATGATGGAGATGGCTTATGATTGTGTACACCACACCTAACCTCTACCTTCCAATCCTCAACTGGAGGATTCAGAGGTTTAGCTTTTAGCTTGAATGGACAATCACACTTCTTTGAAGATATCCTTCTACCTTTAGAGCAATCCACGTCTACTCCAGTGTGTTTCCCATGTTTCGCACAACCAAAAACAATCACATTTTTTCTCCCACTTTTGCCAATTGCTTTATCGGATCTGCGGATGATAACAACTATTCCGCTTGGCTTTCCGCCTCTCTAGCCCAACGTATGAGATCATCACGGGTATGAAAAAAATCTACAAATAATTTACAATTATCTGATTAGACTAAATTCTAAGTACTATTTAAAATAATTAATGATAAATGCCCACCTCATTTGTTGTAAATGCATCCGATAGATCAATGCAATTGGGAAGCGTCCCATCCGACATAGCCATATCTGTATATAATATTAACCATTGAAAACTTAATTAATTAACTAATTAAATAAAATTAAAAAAATAAAAAACTACGGATTTATCTATCCTAGATAAATCCGTGCGCATAAAAAACTTAACTCGGATTTATGTTAACCACATAAATCAGTAGTGTAAATTAACACTCGGATTTATGTAGTTAACATAAATCCGGAAAACAATTTTAAAAATTTCCTACTGATTCATCTACATTTGATCAATCCGGAAAAATTAAAAATACACTACTGATTTACCTTTTAGTGATGAATCCGGAAAAATGGCGAAATTTTAGACTAGATCTGATTTTTTGTCAAAATAAGAGGGGTATTTTGGTATAAAAGTGTATTATGGGGGTATGGAAGCCAATGAGGGGGGTATGAAAATTAAAAGCCAATCATTAAATATCATGATATCAACGAAGAAGTTAGTTCCTTGGGTGAAATATTGTGGGTCTACTTTTTTCATCGCGTTTCAAACAAATTCAGCCGTGCCTATAAAAAAAATTCAGCCGTTACAAATATCCAGAAAATTCCAATTTACCAACCTAACAAAAAAAAAAATTGCCTCTCTCTTGTAAGTGTTTTTTTTTTTGATAAGCTATTAAGCTCTCTCTTGTAAGTGTAAATGGAATAGTTTAAAAAGAAACGCACTATCAACAACAGTAACCCCAGCAAAGCAGAAAGAAAGATCCTCCTTCTATATATATAAAATAATATAATCATAATCATAATCATTCTCTCTTTTAGTGTTCTGAATTTGTAAGAGAAGGAGCAGAGCAGCATGGGTGGGTACAAAGCAGATGATGATTACGATTACTTGTTCAAGCTGGTTTTGATTGGTGAATCTGGTGTTGGTAAATCCAACTTGCTTTCCAGGTTCACAAAGAACGAATTCAACTTGGAATCAAAGTCCACCATAGGTGTTGAGTTTGCTACTAAAAGTTTGAATATTGATGGTAAAGTCATCAAAGCTCAGATTTGGGACACTGCTGGACAGGAAAGGTTATACTCTCTCTCTCTTCTTTTCCTAATTTTTGCTTTATTTATCTATCTGCAAAATCATGGGTACCTGAGATTTTTTATTTTTAATTTATTGATTTGAGATGTGATTGTTATTGTTTGCTAAAACCCTTGTTGCTATGGTTCTGGAAAGCTTGATTGTTTTTTTATTTTATTATAACTTGAATTTAAGCTGATACTTATAATACATGAATTGATTTTTGTACTTCAGCATTTTCTGTACACTCCACAATCGACATGATAATAATTCATTGTTTACCAAGGTCAAAACATGCCGAATTTAATTTTTGAGTACCTTAACTCTTTGCAATGGATGGTATCTAATGATCGTAAGTTTTATGCTTTCATTATCTCTCAATTTTTCTACAAATTTTCTGTTCCTTTACTCCTCTGGAATTGGAAATCTTAGTCATAGTTCAGTACTCTTTCTTTCTTATGTCAAATATTCATTTTGATTGGTTTCATGGCAAAATCAGACACTTTTCATTCTGGTACTGAAACTTTGACTCTGAAACAATATCAGATCTTTCCATTCAATTTACCAATCCCCACTGTCTCTCAAGTCAGCTAGTTATAAAATAAATAAATATATCGAATCAAGGAAATCAACATAAGAAAACTGTTTGTGCTGAGGTTGATTCCCCAGTAGGACAGTAGTCGTGAGTGGTAACAGAGATGAGTGGCTTCTTTGGGATGCTAATATGTAGTCGGAACTGTGACGTAGCTTTACCTCCCGAGGCGGGTGATATTTATATAGAGTTTAAGTGACTGTGTAACAGCCAAGTCAGATGGGGATATTCCCTTACAGTCTGTTAGGATGGTGAGAGGGAATCCTAAAGGAAGAGGGTTCTAGAATCCCTATTGTGAGAGGCATGACCCTTTTCCTCCTCTTGCTTCTGTTTTGTGGGCCGGTTGCGCTTTGGCATCAATCATGATGGAACCATTGTTGGTTTCTCATAGATCTTAAAATGTGGATCCGGATCGGTGATTCGCTTAGTGGTTGTTAATTTGAGGTCCAGGTTATTTAGCTGCAAAAGTTCTGATTGGGATTATGCTCTTGAGTACGATGGTCTGTTCTGTTGTCCCCAATATACTACAGATGCTGTTAAATCTTTAGGAAATCAATTTGGTGATGATAGTCCCTTCCCTTCTTCCTTGGGAACTTCTCAATCATGTTTCAACTTTCAAGCATTTGAAATTTTTGACACATCTAAACCTTTTCAAACATAAAATCAATAGATAAAATGTATCCACTAAACCTTTTAATGTCACCCTTTTCATTGAGAACATTGCAATGCATCTATATAACTAGAACCTTATTGTTAATTGTTATTGTTATTAGCAAAATTGGAAGAAAAAAGGCACAGTTGCGATCAGTATCACAATGTCACAGGGTCAGAAGAAGGGTGACTATAGTAATGCTAAAGGGTGACTATAAGTAAAGCTAAAGGGTGAAGTGATTAAGGAAATCCTTGGTTGGGGAAATTTCTCTCTATGAAGTATCAATTTATGGTAGGGAAGTACTGATACAGTTTTTGGATGGGTGTTTAAGGTCGTGAAGGGATTCACCTTACGCTGCGACTGTAGCATTTGTTTAATCTCAGGCAAATTTTATATCCCTTAACATGTTTCAAAAGAGAAATCAGAATACTTAGAAGTACATAGTTCTTTGAAAGTTTGTCTGGATTGGTATTATATTTTCATCCATTAAAAAGCCAAAACTACTATCTTGCTGGGAAAATGAAGGCTGCACATGTCTCGTTGATTCTATTGAGGAATCAATTCTATTGACTTTGTGGAAATAAAACTTGTTTTATTGCAAAGAAGTCAGCAGTTATTTATGTCGAATTTAGGCTGTTTGTTTTGATAGGCTTCTTTCCTTGGGGAAACTTCTATGATTCAACCAAGGTATTTCAGCGTCATTCACAGTTTTGCCTTGTGTTTTAGCTTTTTTCTGGTAATTGAATGCCTTTAATACATGCATATATGTGCAACCATCAATGACCGCAACATGCTTGTCATTGCTAGTGTAAATATCAAATGAAAATAATATATTATGATCTGATGATGTACTTCATATTGCCTTCTCAACTTCCAGCTGGCTCGAATGTGCTTCATATTGCCTTCTCAACTGCCAGCTGGCTCAAATGTGCATGTGCATCTTGCAAACATGATATTTACCATCGTTATATCAATATAACTTCCGCTGTACTTATGTTTATTACCTGTAGGACATTTGCTATAGAAATGGCTTGGTGTGTTTCCTATTCCTAGCAGATAGTTATCTATATGATCCACTTAGCAGATATATGGAGGACTGAGGGTAGGTGCTGCCTTGCAGCTTACTCTAGTGGCATCGACTCCCAATAATAATTGAAGGTTCCTAAATTGATTACCCCTTCATTACAGTGTATATGATATGATGTAAAGGGGGAAAACATGAAGTTTGTTGGTTCACATCTACAGTAGTGTTTGGCCCAACTTTTTTGGGCTGAAATCACTTTAAGCTAAAGCTATAAATACGAGTTTTAAAAGTAAAATAAAATTGAAGTTGTTTGATTGTTTTCAGTTGTTATTTTTTGCGAGTTCTGCTCTGATTCCATACAACCCATCGTCTCCTAACATTTACTTCTTCAGCCAGTATCCATCCAACAGGGATGCGACCCCTGGGCCTGAACCAAAACATTTACTCAGAAATAAAAGGCACAAACATTCTGATGCAAACGAGGAATTGAGGATAAAACCCCAAACATTCACTCCCACCCACTCACTCACTTTTGATTGACTTCACAAACGCCTATTACAAGCTCCTTTTGGATAAACAGTTGGAGAAGATGTTCAATGGTGGTTATCGTTGAGATTCCTGTTATTTCACCCGCATTAGTCGTCCAACCTTTAGATGTTCAGTCC
Source organism: Oxytropis ochrocephala (assembly GCA_020916435.1). NCBI lineage: Eukaryota > Viridiplantae > Streptophyta > Magnoliopsida > Fabales > Fabaceae > Oxytropis > Oxytropis ochrocephala. The sequence goes on from CM037094.1 coordinate 93,270,685, forward strand.
TAAGCGTGAGAGAGAGTGTTGAGAGTCTCACAAGTCACATCGACTAAAGATATGGCCCAAGCAATGCTTATGAGACTTAGACAATTCTTATCTTACAAACCGGTTTTGTGAGTGTCAGTTAGATTCTAAGCCTAAATTGTAAGAGTTCTGGTCATTCCGGTTTGTTCAAGTTGGCGGTTTGTTTGTTAAGAAAGTCCCTTGAGGGGAGTCATTTGCCGCCAGCATCCTGTATCTAGTGACATTCTCATCTATTCAATGATAATATTTCAAGGCAACAGATTTTTAGCCAAACTATATTATGCAGAGGTTATTCTGATTCGTGAAGGGCTGAAGGCATACTTTAATAGTCTACAAGAAAGAATGAAGGATCAGGAAAGAATAATAGTATATCAGAGTGATTATCTTTTTAGCAGTGTTTCGAAGCTCTGACAGTGGCATTCACTTGTCTGTACTATTACAAGTTGAGCTTAACTTTCTATCTTTCTTTCCTGCGTTCTTTCCTGAGTTTTTTCTTGAGTTCTTGAAATGATGCTAGGCATCAACTAGAAAAAGAAAATGGGACAGAGATTAGCATAAAAGAGAAATTAGTTGAAGCAAGCTTTTTTGGTGTATCAATAAATACAGTGTATGTTAAATTTTTCAACTTATAATTAGTTGCTTTTGGTGTATATTATTTTCTTTTCATCATTTTATGTTAATTAACTATAAATAGTTTGAAGCTGTCAGCTAGCTTAGCTGGTTAAGTCCTTTGCATTTGATTGCAAGGACTTGGGATCAGATCATGCCTTAACCATTCCTTCCTCATTGTGTAAGGGTGAAAAAAGTATATATAAATCTATACGGTACGGATTAAAATCTGTGTATATTTACAGATTAAAATCCATAGGGTTTTGTGGCTCAACTATCTACAGGAGCAAATAGAGTATATATAAATTTATTTTCATTACCAATTAATATATCTTGCTATAGGCTTTTGTGTAGGTGCTAAAATTTTGGATGCAATGTATTGAAGTATAAAGTAATGCCACACTGAATGGTTATAGAAGTGTCTTTATTCTAGTATCAGCTACTACATCCAGTCACTCAAATTATGTGTTCATTTATAGGTACCGTGCCATTACCAGTGCTTACTATCGAGGAGCTGTCGGTGCCTTACTTGTGTATGACGTAACGCGTAGTACTACATTTGAGACTGTTGGGAGGTGGTTAAAGGAGTTGAGGGATCACACAGACCCCAACATTGTGGTCATGCTTATTGGAAACAAGTCAGATCTTCGACACCTTGTTAGTGTCTCAACTGAAGATGGAAAAGCTTTTGCTGAGAAAGAGTCCCTCTACTTCATGGAGACTTCTGCTTTGGAAGCCATCAATGTTGAAAATGCATTCAGTGAGGTTCTTACTCAGATATACCGCATAGTGAGCAAGAGAGCTGTTGAGGCTGGTGACAATGCTAGTAGTTCTTCAGGTGTCCCTTCTAAAGGACAGACAATAAATGTGAAAGAAGATTCTTCAGTTTTGAAGAGATATGGATGCTGCTCAAATTAGATGCTTCATCTGTGCAAGGTGCTTTTGATAACGCCTGCGCGTCAATTTGTAAATGCTTACATATGATTGGTGATATTACTCTGTTGTAGAATAAGCTTAGTCTTATATATTGTTTGGAAAAATGCAGTAGTTATGTTTCTTCAAAAGGTCTTTCCAAAGACACATTTGAAACTAGTTTTTCTACTTGAATTACATAAGACATTACTATTTGCAGGACCTCAATATCTGTTATGCTACAAATATTGTGCAAATGGGTCTACTTTCATGTTTTCTAATTACATTTTTGAGGATAAACACGCTCATTACTAGTTGATTGCTTGCTTCCACGTTGAAATAGAGTGACGTGCATTTGTATGGATCCAAAACTGCCTGCAATGTGAAACATATCTTAATCCCTGTCTCAAAGCATACCATTTAATTATAAAATGTCACTGCAATTGTGCTTTGTCCTTTAAATATGGTCTCATCTCATCTATTATGGTATAATTAAATTCATTCACAATTCATAATAGATGAGTTCATTGTAAATATATTCTGTCCAAACCAGATTGTGTAGCCTTTCCAAACTCATATTTCTATCTTCATTTTTACTTTCTGGTAAATAAATGTAGATTTTTTGACAAACATGTGAAATTGCACCAGCTATAATATGTCAATTTAAGAAAAATAGTTGAAGAATGGAAGACATGAAGAGTATTTATGTAGAATAAAACAGACAGAATAATTAGAATATGAGTAGAATGTGCTCTTGCAACATTGCTGACCTCCAAATGTAAAGCTTACTGTTGTTACCAATTGATGTAACAACATAACAAACTTATAAGTAGCAAGTTTGTAACTGAAAAATTAAACTTAAACTAGCTGTTATCAAATTTTCCCAACGGCTCTATTTCTAAATAGCCGTTTGGAGGGTACTTTGGGTTTAATAGATTAAAATCCAACATGCTTTTCATCAGGCTTGGGACCCGACTATATAATATTTGGTGTTTTTTCAATTGATTTATTTTAGTAGCTGCTACGTCTGTTCTAGCTTAATTGTTTTCTGTCCATCTTATTATACTAATGGTTTGCGATTGGATCGTATACCAGTGGCAATAAATAGCTATGTCCTTTACAACTTCACTCCAACTGGGAAAGTGTAGAAACAACATATATAGCATATTTTGACATAGTTAAGAAATTATTTGGTTTTAGCTGATCAGTATTTAGTTACTTGGTATAATTAAATTGTATGTAGAACTGAAGCTTGCAACACCGTTCATAGTACATGAGTAAACATGATGTGATTCAGGGCAGGAGGTAAAAACATATTTTATTCAAATAGATAGTTCATTGTAAACATATTTCTTTTTAAAATAACGATATCAATGTTGTTAATTGTTTGCCCGAATGAATGAATTCTATCATCCATGAAAAGGTCATGCTAATGCAGCTTTCACCCAATTCAGGGCAGTTGAAAATATACAATCCTGGCCTACCCAAATATTGATCTCCGGTAGCAGCAGGAGGTGAAGGGAGCTCGGGCAAAATTTTCAAGTACTTGCAATGCTCCTTGAGACTTGGCAGTGTGACAAAACTGTTTCCCCCTAAATTTTTGCAATGTATACCTGCAAAAACCAATATCAAGTTTGCGCAAATAAGAGAAGCTAGCCAAGGAAGACCACAAAAAACTAGCTAACTCTTTGTGTGCTTTGGGAGTGGGATATAAGGAATGGAAAGACAATGTGGTCGATTTGAAACACTTCAAATGCACTAGGTTCTGAAACACTTTGGAACACCCAAAAAGATTAAGAGATTTTAGAGAGCTGCGACCAAATATGCTGCTGCTGGGTATGCTTCTTAGATTTTTGCAAGTTTAATCCGCTTTTCACCATTTGAGCAATTTTACAAAATTTTAATTTGACAAGTCTCAACCTCTAGGCTTATGATTCCTCTGTTCCTTGACTATGATCTCATAAGTATGCTAGGAGGATGAGTTGGGTCACTAAGGTTGTGTGATGACAACTATAGACCCTAGCATACTTATGATTCCACTGTGTTCCTTGAGACTTCTTACTGTATATGGAAGTGCAGTTGCTACAACTTATTCTAGAATTGCCAAAAAGTTGTGCTTCTAAGCTAATGAATTTCCACCATGCATCAATTGTAGATCATTTTTAAATACCCAACGATACCCGCAATTCTTCACCTCTACATGCAAACCATGGCCGTCCATAATGCGAGTTACCATTTTGATATCCCAGCGTGTTGTGTCCGTTAAGCTCCGAAAACCAAAGCATGACTCCCGGGGGAAATAGATTAGGCATATGTGATTTGATTTGACCGTAATGAGATCAATATCGATAATTACTGGAGTGCGTACATATCGCTCATCATCATTATTAGTGAAACCCAGCCCTACTGTAGATCTCCATGATGCATTTATCAATGTTGGACTTATATTATAGAATCCCACAGAAAATACGAAACAACAAGCAACACCAATGAAATTATTTTCATTGTCATGCATAATGGGAGATGGGTCCATGCTTATTGAATCACCATCGCACTGATTGCTGAACCATCTTGGTATTTCACTTCCTGGAATAACAGCACCAATATCAGTCAAACGAAAAGATACAATAGAGGAATGTTGGTTTGCCAGAATGAATTGTATCAACCATGAAAATGTCATGCTACTGCACTGCTCCTTTTCACCCAAGTTAGGACAGTTGAAAATATACAATCCTCCGCTCCTCCAATCTTGGCTCATATGATGATTTTGCTCAATAGTAATAGGAACAGGAGCTCAGGCAAAGATTCCAACTGCTTGCAATGCTCCAAGTTTAAATAAACAAGACTAGAAAGCTCTCTGAGACTAGGCAATGTGGCAAAATTGTTTCCCCCTAAATTTAATCTTTCTAACCAACGTAGACATCCAATAGTGTCAGGGATTTGACTCAGACAGCAAAAACTAATATTAAGTTCACGAAAATAAGAGAAGCTAGGCAAGAAAGCCAGCAAATCTTTGTGTTCTTTGGGATACAAGGAATGGAAAGGGAGCACCTTTGTCCACTTCAATTTCCATGGATTGATAAACACTTTGGGACAACCAGATAGATTTAGATCTTTAAGAGAGCTGAGACAAAATACACTGTTGGGTATGCTTCTTAGATTTTTGCAATCCTTCAAATTCAAGAAAACAAGCTTTTCCAGAACACCAATAGATGGATCCATCTGCACCAATTTTACACATCCTTCAAGATTTAGCCTCTCAAGATTTGGGACCTCTCCAAAAGCTGGCATCTTGACTAGATTTTCAGAGTGACTCAAATTCAGAGTTATCAAATTTGGTAGATACTGTAATGTGAAAGACCAAGAAAAATGGAGACATTATTTTCTTTTGTTTGTAAATTTGCATTCCAGAGTTGTGAGAAAGAAAATATTAAAAAGAGAGCTCACAATACCTTATTGCCTTCCCATACTTGTGTGATGCTGCTATGCTCCAAGTGAAGTTCAACAAGTTGATTGGGCTGAAAATTTGATGGCAAATATTTGAAAGGATATTCATGCCACTGAACATATCTTAATTCACTAGAAAGATAGTTGAGGCTGTCACGAAATATGAGACGCAATATTGATCACGCAGTTCGGCCAATCTTTGCCTACGTCTGCGACTACAGAGCAGCTGTAGTTCCGTTTTATTGATTGTATATTTCGTGTCTTGAGTACAAACCCTAAAGAGCTTAAATAAGCTATTCTATGTGACAACCTAATGGGCCTGGGCCGAATACATAAATAAATCTACTATTTACAAACTTCATTATTTCCTTATTCACACCCCCCCTCAAATTGATGCGGGTCATCAAGGAGCATCAATTTGCTAACAAGAAACTGATGGCGCGGACGAGGAACAGCTTTGGTCAAAATATCAGCAACTTGAAATTGAGTATTGATATGAGGGATGGATATAACATGATTATCATAGGCTTCACGAATAGCATGACAGTCAACTTCAATATGCTTAGTACGCTCATGAAAAACCGGATTTGCAACAATCTGAATGGCACTTGTATTGTCAAAGATGTAGAGATGTCGGTTCGGTTTGAGGAAATCCAAGTTCACCCAAAAGACCACGAAGCCAAAGTATTTCGAGCATCTCAGTAGACATAGCACGATACTGATTCGATTGAGGACTTAGAGACTCTTGCTTGCTTCTTACTTTTCCATGAGATCAACGAAGAACCAAGAAACATGCACCAACCAAGGATGTGAGCGGCGAGTGTCGGGACACCCACCCAATCAAGATCATCAGAGGGCAATCAACTTAAGAGAGTCCCACTAGGAAAGAATAAGCCCCGTTGAGAGGTACCTTGTAAGTAGCGAATTATACGACGAACCGCTGCCAAGTGAAGATGACGAGGAGAATGCATGAACTGACTTACTTGTTGAACAGCAAACGAAATGTCGGGTCGTGTAATGGTCAAGTAGTTAAGACTACCCACGAGTTGCCGATACAATAAAGGATCGGTCAAAAGTTCACCCTCGTCACGATGGTATTTAACATTAACTTCAAGAGGAGTATCCACAGGATTAGCGGATTGGAGGCGGCCATAGCAATAAGGTGCGTGGCATACTTATCTTTGATGGAGAAATATACCCTTAGAGGTAGAATGAACCTCGAGTCCAAGAAAATAATGTAAAAGACCAAGAGCCTGGAGAAGTAAGGTACGTGTCACATCCAACAAGTGACGATTCTTACGTTCTGCAACACCATTTTGTTGAGGGGTATTGGGACAAGATCGTTGAGACAATACACCTTTTTTGCCTGTAGAACTCCTGGAAACTCATGAGACATATACTCACCACCAGAATCGGACCGAAGAATTTTAATACTGGTTTGAAATTGATTTTCAACATACATCAAAAATTTCTTAAACATAGAAAACACTTGATTTAGATTTAAGAAAATAAATCCAAGTGAAACGACTATAATCATCGATAAAGGTGACAAAATATTTATAGTGAGCATGAGAAGCGGCATTGTGAGATTCCCAAACATCACTATGAATCATCTCAAAACAAGTAGAAGCACGATGAGCACCAGACGGAAGTGAAGTGTTTTACTTTTAGCTAATTTGCAAACAGAACATGAAATAGAGGCACTAGAATCCATAGGTTTAGTACCTAACAAGCCGGTCTTAAATAAGTGAGATAAAATGTTGAGAGTTTGGATGGCCTAATTTCCTATGCCAATCCTCACATACATTCAAAACACTAGTACAAGCAAGAGATAAATGATTTGGAATAAATTGGAGCGGGAACACTCTCCCAACTTTAGGCCCCTTCGCGATCACCTTCCCGACACCCGCCTCCCGCACAAGACAACCATCCCGAGTGAGATTAACATCACAACCTTCATCCACTAATTGACCAAAGAGACAATAAATTTGAGGCAAGCCAGTGCTACCAACACATTTCGAAAGGTAGAATTTATGTCACCAACATTAGTTATAGGAAGAGTACTACCATCAGCAATTTGAATTTTCTGATTACCAATATAAGAACGTAAATTGTGCAAGAGTTTAGAGGAACCCGTCATGTGGTTCGATGCACCAGAGTCAAGTAACCATGAGATGAAAGAAGACATACCAAAGAATGCCCAAGCGCGAAAAGAGCGAGATAGTACCGCTTGTTGAATTAAGTCAAGCTGTAGAGCGCCACCATCAGAGGCACCAGTGGTAGAAAAACCAGCGGCAGAGCTAGATGCACCAGTGGTGGAAGGACCAGCTGCAGAGCTAGTAGTGGCATGGAATGCCTGCACCGGACGCTTAGTCGGTCGTGGAGGACGAGTAGGACATGCAGAGATGATATGACCTGCTGCTTGCAGTAATTGCAAAATTTCTTAGGACAACTACGAGCAACATGTCCAAATTGTTTACAAGAGAAGCATTGAGTTTGTCGCAATATCACGGCCCGCCTCTATTTTGTGCAGCATATGCAACTGTCACAGGTTCAAAATGGACGGGATCATGAGACATGGTTCCTTGAGTATGAAGACGGTTGTTCTTCCCTGAGCAGTTCACCAACACAAATATCCAAGGAAGGAACAGGGTTCCTATTCAAAGAAAGCACCTCGAATTTCTCAAATTCCGGACGGTTTCATGAGAAATTGATCCCGCTTACTAGTATCGTAGACATCTTGGACAGCCGAAAAGTGACAATTTTGGGACAGCAGCATATATATATAGCAGAGTGTTCTCGTCCTGAAGTTCGAAAACCAGAGTAATAATCTTGGATTGACAAATTACCTTGTTTGTAATTGGCGATCTCCAACTCCAACTGGAAGCGCTTGGCCGTATTGTCTTGGTTGTAAATACGCTTCAAGTAATTCCACATTTCTTGAGCTGTTGAAAAAGATCGCAGATTATTGATCATCTGAGGATCAATAGTGCTAAGAATCCAAGACATAATTTGAGCATCTTTGACTTCCCACGCATCTAAGACAGTTTTATCTTCCGGCGCCTTAGAAATCCCATCAAGGTGACTCCATAATCCTTTTCCTTTGACATACATCTTGAATTGAAATTCCCAAGTAGCATAATTCTTGCCAGTGAAGCGAACACAAAAGTTATCCCTTTCTTTTTCGGAGGCCATTAAAACTGTAGCAGCTTATAATAATAATAATAATAATAGAAACAAACAGCACCTTATAATAATAATAGCAATGTCACTGTTGTCCAGAGCCGATAAAAATAATAAGAATAGAAACAACACCAGTACCTCAAAGTAGCCCACAAAAGAGAGAATTCATGAAGCAAACGTGTCCCAAAAACAACTCACGAAACAAACCCACAAGCAGAATTGAGCGATGAGAACAGCGCAGAGAGCCAATCAAGCACCACGATCACCGAGTCGGAACAACGACGTAGCACTGTGTAAGTATGGGTCACTGACCGAGAGCAGAAGAAACCACAAGGAAACCCACAAACCAGAAACTACCGAACAACAACGATCCAAAAACCCACGAATCCAAGAAGAGAACCGCAAAACAGAAGAACCAGGAATAACGAAGCACGATGTGGGGAAAACGTGAAAAACACCAAGAACGGAAGGATCTCGCAACCAAGAAACAAAATCACCAAGAGTGAGGTACGAGCAACACCTCGATTAAGAACAAAGTTGCGCACGCGAGAACCAGAATCTTGAACAAAAGTCACGACCAGATCAAGAACATCAAACAAGTGAGAAGGTTTTGATCGGAACTAGTCTGATACCATGTCACGAAATATGAGACGCAATATTGATCACGCAGTTCGGCCAATCTTTGCCTACGTCTACGACTACAGAGCAGCTGTAGTTCCGTTTTATTGATTGTATATTTCGTGTCTTGAGTACAAACCCTAAAGAGCTTAAATAAGCTATTCTATGTGACAACCTAATGGGCCTGGGCCGAATACATAAATAAATCTACTATTTACAAACTTCATTATTTCCTTATTCACAGAGGCTTCCTGAAAAATCCACTTTCGAAAATATGAGCAATCTAAGACGACTCATTTTTGACAATGCTTCAACCATCAATATCTCTGTTTCATCTTTCAAAACGATGGCCTCAACGTTCTTTTCCTAAAGTATTGAAACAACAAGAGTAAGCTAAATAACTTTCAATACATATAGTAGCTTTTGTAAAAGGGAAACGAGTTTTCTATTTTCAATCAACTACTTTACCATATTCTCCAACATAACATTGTAGAAATATTTTTGGTGCCACAACCTGCTCCATTTTCTTGGCTCTTTGCTTGAATTTTCTTGAACAATTTTTTTGCCCAGCTCTTCCAACAAACCATGCATTTCAATCTCACTTTTAAAAATTGACCTTTTGTATGATATGCTTATAAGTGATTTCTCAATGAGAACTCTTAATCCAATATCAGCATGAAATCCACAGCAATTCAGAGCTTTTTTCACATAGTTCATCTCGTGCCGGTTGAAAAAACAAGCAATATCAAGAAATATTTCTTTTTCTATGTCGTCTAGCACATCAAAACTTAATCGCAACACGTCCATGATATCTTTGCTTGGACTTTCTCTCAATCTAGCCAAAGCACTTTTCCACTCAGACTTATCTCGACCAAACAGAAATGAGCCCAATACTTTAATTGCTAGAGGTAATCCGTTAGCATAATATAGTATGTCATATGCCAACTTTTCATAGTTACTCATAATATTATCAAGTTTGAAAGCTTTCTGACAAAATAATTGTAGAGAGTTAGCTTCATTCAAGAGACAAACTTTGTATACTATATCTACTCCATACTCTTTCAAAATATGTTCATCTCTAGAAATTATAATCATTCTGCTCCCCGCACCTAACCATTCACGAAACACTGCTAATTTCTCTAGTTGGTAAAGTTGATCAACATTATCAAGAACCAGAAGGGCCCGTAGACGACGTAGCCTAGACTGTATTGCATTAGCTGCGGTATAAGAATTGCATATCTGAAGGTGTTCTTCACATAAAGTTTGATGCAAAATCTGTTGTTGTGCACTTATCGGACCATCATCTCTATAAATTTTGCTTACATCGTCAATCAAACAGCATGCGTCGAATTGATGAGAAATTCTGCCATATAAAGTAGTAGCAAGAGTTGTCTTCCCTATGCCTCCCATACCACAAATTCCTACAACCCGAACATCACTAACTGAGTCTAACAATAAAAGTTTTTCTAAGTCTTCTATAGGAGAATGAATCCCAACTAAATCACTTGGAAGACTTGAAAATTTGCGACTCAATTCATTTATTATCTCTTCAACAATCTTTTCAATCTCTGCATATTGTGGTCTGGAAGTTTTAATCACGTAAGGAAACCAAAACAAAAATTTAGCACATGTACAGAATAATAAAGCTCTTTTAGAAAACTCTAGTTTGAAAAGGAGTGAATTAAAATATATGTAGTATACGACAGAGAGCAATTGTGATTAGTTAAATCTTTTGTCAAAATTTGCATAAGCAAATGCCTCAATATATAACATATTTTCAAAGATGTTATACTTACTTATCACGCACATCCCAACCAGAGAGATTGGCCACTTGTGTGAGAGCTGCCCTCCATCTATGCACCATCTGTAAGTCTTGTTTGAATCTTTCTTCATGGGCAGCAAAGGCTTCAGCATAACTGCCACTTTGCTTTCGTACCTCAGATGGATCAACATCATAGAAAACAGGTAGAACGCGTTTTCCAGATACTTGAACACATTCAAGGATGTATTCCAGTTCTCTCAAACACCAAGTTGAGGAAGCATAGTTCTTTGAGAAGACCACAACGTAAATCTGAGAAGCGTTAATTGCACAAAGAAGCTCAGGTGCAATGGATTCCCCTTTCGGAAGCTTAGTGTCATCCCTGAACGAAACAACGCCTTTTCTTTGGAGGGAAGCAAAAAGATGACCCGTGAAATTGTAGCGAGTATCTGCTCCTCTATAGCTGACAAACACGTCATAGTAATAATTCCTTGGTAATGTCATAAGAGCTGAGGAGGAGCTGCTGCTTGGGATGATACTATTGCTGCAAGCCATCTCAATTATATGCAATAATGAATGAGTAATGTGTAACTATTACTGAGAATATGAGATCTTAGGCTCTCAAATGCAGAAGGATGAAGTAAATATAACAAAGTGTATGAAAGTGGAGTGGAATATAATATAAGCGGTGGGTAGTGAAGAAACATAAATAGTTCCAGCGTTGCTACTTGGCAGCTTTGCTCACATTGCTAGATCTTTTTGTTTATTATTGTTTTTCCAATCTGGTCATTGGTCAATGCAATGCAGGTAGAATTAAAATATTTAACTCAATAAAAAAATACAATAATACAATCAAGTTGTTGTTTATATAGTACGTAGTGTATTGATAATTTGCCACTGACCACGTCCAAAAAGAAGGAAGCTGTCAAATACCTATATAATGCAACCACCCCTCAACATGCACAATTAAAAATTCAAGATTTCATATGGACATTAAATTCTCATCACCTCCAATAGAAAATGATTATCTAAAATAATTGTGAACATACACAAATTTCTTTTATCTATTTTTAACAGATTGAAAGGAAAAGTTGAATAAAAACAAAATAAGAAGTAATTTCTTACTGAACTGAATCCTAAAAAAAACTTTAGAACGAGGTAACTTTTTGGCCTATGCTTTTCCCAAACCTCAAAAATTCCAGAAATACCCTCACGTGAAACACGCTCTCAAACACCCTCATGCTGCATTTTCACTTGGTTCGGCTGCAAGACCCCGAACTTAATTCTGATATTGTAATAAACCAAGAAAATAGAATGGAAGAAAGAATCAAAGAACCGGTTCGGCGGGCATGGCCCGAACTGGTTAACAACAAGACCAACACACATATCCGCCTCTCGAAAAATATGGCATTAGCAAAAACACATTTGCTTTCTGCTTCTGATGATCAGATGTAGGGAACATAGCACGCAAAACAGATAATTGTTAGAGGTCATGCTTAGCTTTTTTCCCATTAATAGGTAGTTTTATTAGCTTTTCACCGTTTGAGAAATTTAACAAAATTTTAATTTGAGAAGTCTCAACCTCTAGGCTCATGAGGTTTTGGTTTCGACAGGGTCTATAGTTGGCATAACAAGTATGTCTAAAGTGATAGTAGGAAGATTTCTGAAGGGGAACTTAAGTGTGTATGTGCTGTTATAGATACAAAGTTGTTCATTTTGTCTGTTACTTCAGGGGTTTGCTCTCTAGCTCTGGTTTTTGAAGCATAGAGCCCTAAAATATTATTTCGGAGTTTGGAACTCTTGCCTACCTAGCAACTCTCTGTATACTCATTTAGCTTCCAATTTAAAATTTGGAATTCCTTTGACTATTTATAGGATCTTTCTGGGTATTTTCCTTCCTTATAAGTGGGATCCAATTTTTCTTAGCACACGCTTGCAAAGCATTAGACTGCGATCACATACAGTTTAAGCAAAGTGTCTAAGTTTATAGCCCCTACTAGAACAGTGAGACTGACTATCAAGGGAAATGAAAAAAGATGGTGATACCATGCAAAAGCTTTTTACAGAAGGGGATTCATTTCAGTTGTTTATCTTTTCTCCCTCAAAGTGATTTTATTTTAGGGAGAATCCAAACAAAAATGTTTGTGTACTAAGAAACTTTTTATTGCTATTCTTTTCACTATCCAACATGTTTAATTAGAGTAGACATACGAACAAGGGATTCAATTGTGCTTCGTCGGGTGACATAAAATTTACCTTTATGTATGAAACAAAATTTAATATTGGACTATTTTAAGCTAAATGGGAAACTATGTCCTAGCCTTAAATATGCTACAAGGTTTTATATTGGGTTATTGACAGAGCCTGAAGTCTTATCATTATCTCCGCTTCTCTTCAGGCTTGGGACCAGCTATATATATATATATATATATATATATATATATATATATATATATATATAACATTTGATGTTGTTGCAATTGCTTTTTTAGTAGCTGCTATGTCCATTCTTGCTGATGTTTGCTAGATATATTGATGTATGTTTTTCTTTTTGGAATTTTGAATCGTCTATGGGCAAACACTTTTGGATTATACTGGCTTAGTCTTCTTCTGTCCATCTTATTATACTGGTTTGCGATTCTTTAGAAGGATCTTACACCATTGGCAATAAATAGCTATAACGTATCTACTATCTACCATTTGAGGTTGGTAAAACTCTTACTTTTATTCCAAAAGAGGTTGGAAAGATATTGTTGTCTACATATTGTCTTTTTTAACCTATGATCTTCATAATTTGGAAATTAATCTACTATAGCACTGCATACATAACTAGGTAAGCTTTTTGGTCATTACTTACTAAAAACTATGTCGATCTTTCATTTCAGTCAAATATAATCCCAATGTAGACGTACTTGTGTAAACGTGAAGCAAATCTCATGAACCTAAATAGTACAGAAAGATAAATTGACAAATTAAACTTCAAACCATGTACTATTCCATGGATAAAATTGTCGGTTTAGCATTTCTTTTCTCATCTAATTATGAAAAGGTGGAACTAACTCTTACAACATTTATCACCTCTAAATGCAAACTGATAGAAACAGAAAACAGAGTAGTACTTGAACACAAAAATGGCAAAATGGGAATTTATTGATTTGTATTATTGTACTCAATTCAAAGGATCTCTTTGAATTGAGGAAGTAATTACAAGAGGTAGATGAAATGAATAGAACAGTAACTCCTAAGCAGTCCTACTGCTCTACCCTTTCCATGACAATTCCCAATTCTTGCCTAAAGAGCTAATGCTCACGCCACAGGTGTTATAAGCATCAAAATCAATATTTTCTCTTTCCAATCATACGAAATCATCCCTCCCCCAATACAGAATTGCCACGTGGCAATTCTGTTACTCCTTTAGTGAGTGGTAGCAAGTGGTCCCCCATTCCTTGGTTTCCACTTTCTCCTCTCATATTTGTGTCTAAACATCCTATTTTGCCCTTCATTAACAATACCCGTATCAACACCCTCCCCTTCAAATTTCACCTTGTCCTCAAGGTGAAGATCAGGGAAGGCCTCAGACAGTTTCATCATCAACTCCCAAGAGTTTTCACAAGCTGGCAGCTGCTTCCATTTGACCAACACTTCACAATTCTGCACAGATGTACCTCTAACAGCTAGAATCTCCTCAGGATGCACCTGCAGCTCCATCTCTTCAGTAACAAAAGATGGCAGTGGCTGAACTACAGCATTGTCGGCTACACATGGCTTCAACAAGGATACATGAAACACATGATGCACTCTACTATCCTCCGGAAGCTTTATTAGAGAGTACACATAAGTAGTTTAGTTAATACTACTTACCTAGAAATTAGTTCTAGAAGTTACTATTTCTGTTCAGTTAGTTATTCTGCAATCAGTTAGTTATAACTGAGTTGCTCTAAAAGCTCTCTTGTATAAATACCTCTGTTGTAACAGATTTAACAATAATACAATTTCACAATTTCAGAAATCTCAAATTCTCTCTAGCATAGTTTCTATTATGGTATCATAAGCAAAATTTTTCCACCTTCGTGGTAACCGATCCAAGCTTCCGCAACAGAATCCATGGCGACACCGACACTGGAAAACGCCATACCGGCGCAGACGACGCCGACGCCGTCTCCAATCGCGGCGAATCTTCCTCTATCAACATTCTCCTACAAGATTACGGAGAAATTAGATGACAAAAACTATCTAGTATGGCTTCAACAAGTCGAGCCAGTCCTTCGCGCGCACAAGCTCCACCGCTTTTGCGTCGCGCCGGAGATTCCTCCGCTCTACTTGACTGAGACAGATCGTGCCTCTGGAATTGAAAATCCTGCATATCACGCTTGGGATCAACAAGATCGATTGCTCGTGGCGTGGATTCAAGCCTCTCTCTCGCCGTCAATTCTTCCTCGTGTTATTGGTTGCGCCGTCACACGTGGCAACTTTGGGAGAAAATTCACCAGGATTTTCACTCGAAACTCAAAGCGAAGGCGCGACAGTTGCGCACGGAGTTGCGCAATTCGAAGAAAGGTTCGAAATCAATCTCTCGAATTTACGCAAAGTATCAAATCGTCTCTCGATTCGTTGAACTCCATCGGTGAACCGGTGACTCGCAAGAACAATTAGGCGTGATACTTGAAGGACTACCTCCTGCGTTTGAGTCTTATTGTTACGCCGATCAATAAAAAAGTCCGAATGGTTTGAGTTTGATGAAATTCAAGCACTTCTTCTTGCTCGCGAACATCGCGCGTTGATAGCGAAAACTAGTTGAAGAAATCGCTACGCTTAATCTCACTCAAATGCGTCCTCTTCGCAGCTTCCTCTGCGCATGTGCATGTTCATCGCTCTTCGGTTCAAGTGAAAACTCGGTGCATCTCGTAATGCTTCTACTCGGCAATTCACAAGTGATACTTTGCTCGTGGTGGCTATGGAGGAGCGCGTGGTGGTCGTGGTGGGCGCGAGGACGCGTCGTGGTGGCAGAATCGGGTGGTGGCGAAGCAATGTTCAATGTCGCTTTTTTGCAAAATCGGTCGTGATGCCTCGTATCTTTGGGCACGGTATAATTCTTCCTTTGTTCCTCGCTTTCCTATGTTCGCTGCTAGTTCGGACAAGCTTTTGCTTATCCTGACCTCCACCATCCACTACACCCTACACTTGGCTGCATCAAAGACCACCACATTAACCACAAGCCTTTTTACACGTTTGGTGCATTACCTCAACCCTTTCCAACACCTTATACCGCCTCGCTCCATCACCACAAGTCCAACCACGCTATACTTCACTAATACTAGCCCCGTACCTCAACCAAACCGGTGTGGAGACACACCAGCCTCCTCGATGCATCTTTGGTCCCAACCTCCTCCACCTCCCGCAAAGACCCTCTCTCTTCGGAATAGAGCAAGTTTTCCTCGGCAATGGCCAAGGTTTGCCTGTCAAGTCCATTTACTCAGTTTCTTTTAAGTCTCCTCTACAACCTAATGTTGTGTTGCATCTTAAAAATGTCCTTTATGTTCCTTCACTTACTAAACAACTTCTTAGTATTGGCCAATTTTCTCACGATAATAATCAGATTTTTTATTCTTTCCCACTTATTGTGTTGCTAAATCTCAGGTCACACATAAAGCTTTACTTCAAGGTATTCGTGGTCGTGATGGTCTCTACACCTTTGATAATTTGCTGTCAGTCTCTAAGCCTCAAGACAAGTCTTCCTCTCCTGTTATTTTCTCAGTTTCATGTATTCCTCCTCCCTCCATTAACACTGTAAACTCACACACTTCCACCAATTTTACTCTTTGGCACAATAGACTAGGACATCCTAGCTATACTACTTTACACAATGTACTACAACAATGTAATGTTTCCATTCCATCAAGAAATAAAACTGATTTTTGTGTAGCATGTTGTATGGGCAAGTCTCATAGACTTCCTTCTTCTGTCTACTCTGCCCCTCTAGAGCTAGTATTCTGTGATTTGTGGGGTCCTGCTCCTATGGAGTCATCTATGGGCTATAAATACTATCTCTCTTTTATTGATGCTCATAGCAGGTATACTTGGATCTATTTCTTGAAAAATAAATCTGAAACCATCAACTTGTTCAAACAATTCAAAGCTATGGCTGAGTTACAATTACACACACCTATTAAAGCCATACAATCTGATTGGGGGGGAGAGTTTAGACCATTCAAACAACTCTTAGCTGACCTTGGCATAGTTCACCGTATTATTTGTCCACACACTCACCATCAAAATGGAGTAGTGGAGAGAAAACATAGACACATTGTTGAAATGGGTCTCTCTCTACTCTCCCAAGCCTCTTTACCCATTTCCTATTGGGATCATGCATTCCATACAGCTGTATATCTTATTAACCGATTACCTGCTGCTCACAGTCCCAAAATTCCTCTTCAAACACTATTTCACAAACTACCAGACTTCACCTTTCTTAAAACTTTTGGTTGTGCTTGTTATCCTTTACTTAGACCTTATAACAATCACAAGTTGCAATTCAGGTCCTCTGAGTGTTTATTTCTCGGTTATTCAGCCTCACATAAAGGTTATAAGTGCCTTCACTTGCCCTCTGGTCGTTTATTTGTGTCTAAAGATGTCTTATTTGATGAACACAAGTTTCCTTATCAGTATATGTCTACTGCAGTAGCTTCACATGCCTATGTTTCTCAGTCATCTTCCACTATACCTCTAGGTATTGTTTCCACACCAAGACTGGCTACTGTCTCACCAGTTGCAACACCACAATCTGCCACACCTGGTTCACCAGCCAATACTACTGTACCTCACCATACCTCTCCTGTCAACTCACTACCCACCTCACCTAGTCTTTCCCTGCCAGCTACAGCCTCAAGCACCATTAATGCTACCTCTGTTGTAACAGATTTAACAATAATACAATTTCACAATTTCAGAAATCTCAAATTCTCTCTAGCACAGTTTCTATTAAGCTTCAACTTATAAGCAACTTCCCCTATCTTTTCCAACACCTCATAAGGTCCATAATACCTGGGACTCAACTTCTGATTGATTCTCTTGGCCAATTTCTTCAACTTATAGGGCTGAATCTTCAAAAACACTTGATCTCCAACCTGATAAACTACATCTCTTCTATGTTTATCTGCTTGTTGTCTCATCCTATTCTGAGCTTGATTCAAGTGATCCCTCAAAGCATCAAGAACCTCATTTCTGTCTTGGATCATCATACTCACCTCTTCCATAGGAGTAGATTGCACATCTCCTCAAATCACAGGTGGAGGGTCCCTGCCATAAAGAGCCTTGAAGGGGGTCATTTTAGTAGACTCATGATAGTTGGTGTTGTACCAAAATTCAACCCAACTCATGATAGTTGGTGTTGTACCAAAATTCAGCCCAACACAACCATTTATTCCACTGCTTCGGTTTGTGACTAGTCATACACCTCAAATAATTCTCCAAACATCTATTCACCACCTCTGTTTGACCATCTGTTTGAGGATGGTAGGCTGAACTGAATTTAAGCTTAGTTCCTGCAAACTTAAAGAGTTCAGTCCAAAAAGAGCTCATAAAAACTCTATCTTTGTCTGATACTATGGACTCAGGATACCCATGAAGTTTCACTACTTCCCTCATAAACACTTTAGCTACATCCTTGGCATTGTATGGGTGAGACAAAGCAATGAAGTGGGCATATTTGGTGAACCTGTCAACCACCACCAATACAGTATCCATTCCACCTGCTTTTGGCAACCCTCCAACAAAATCCATCGAGATGTCAGTCCAAATCTGCTTTGGAATTGGTAAAGGTTGAAGTAGACCAGCTGGACTCAGTGTCTGGTACTTATTTCTTTTGCAAACCTCACATTTTTGCACGTACTCCTTGATATGTTTCCTCATCCCTTCCCAAAAGAATAGAGCAGCTATCCTTTTGAAAGTTCTGAAATAACCTGAGTGTCCTCCAACTGCTGAGTCATGGAATTCTCTCAAAATGGAAGCAATCTTGAGTGAATTCTGTGGAATTACCAATCTGCCCTTGTAGTACAGCCTTCCATTCAACAATTTGTAGCCTTGATGTTCACCTTGGTTCACCAACAGATTTTGTATGATGCCTTTCAACTTAGCATCATTCTCAATTTCTGTCTCAATTTCCTGCCAGTCAAAGAATTGTACTGTAGTAAGAGCTGCAAACTGCAATTTTCTGGACAAGGCATCTGCTGCCTTATTCTCTATGCTCGGTTTGTATTTGATTTCAAAATCAAATCCCAAAAGCTTGGAAATCCACTTGTGTTGTTCTTCTCCCATCAACCTTTGGTCTGCTAGAAACTTCAAGCTCTTTTGATCCGTGTGGACCACAAAGTGCCTTCCTAGCAAATAGTGCCTCCATTTTTGAATAGCCAATACTACGGCCATCAGCTCCTTCTCATAAACAGATTTACATAGAGCTCTATCTGAGAGAGTTTTGCTCATATAAGCCACAGGTTGACCCTCTTGCATCAACACTGCACCCAATCCCTTTCCTGAAGCATTAGTCTCTACTACAAAGGTTTTCTCAGTCAGGGCAGCTAGAACTGGCACCTGAGTCATGGCCAGTTTCAGTTGGTCAAAAGCTTGTTGAGCAGCCTCATTCCATTGAAATTTATTCTTCTTCAATTGCTGAGTGAGTGGCCAAGCTATCTTCCCATACCCTTCTACAAACTTTCTATAATACCCCCCGTGAGTCCAAGGAATCCTCTCAAGCCCTTGACATCCTTAGGGATCGGCCAGTCAACCATTGCTTGCACTTTACTAGGGTCTGCAGAGACTCCTAATTCAGAAATAATGTGCCCCAAATACTCTAAACTTCTCCTATCAAAAGAGCATTTCTTTTTGTTCACCACTAACTCATGCTTCCTTAGAGCTTGCATCACAGTTTTAACATGCTCTAAATGACTCTCTAAGCTCTTGCTATAGATTAAAATGTCATCAAAGAACACTAGAGCAAATTTTCTCAAGTATGGATTTAATACCTGATTCATGAGAGCTTGGAAAGTGGAAGGGGCATTGGTGAGCCCAAATGGCATCACCATGAACTCATAGTGTCCCTCATGAGTTCTAAAAGCATTTTTTGGCACATCTTCCTCTCTCATGCGTATTTGATGGTATCCAGACTTTAAATCAAGCTTGGAGAAGACTCCTACTCCCCCCAATTCATCAAGAAGTTCATCAATCACGGGTATGGGGAATTTATCTGGTACTGTCAGCTTATTTAAGGCACGGTAATCCACACAAAACCTCCATCCACCATCCTTCTTCTTTACCAAATTCACTGGGCTACTATACAGACTGTTACTTGGCCGTATGATCCCAACCAGCAACATCTCTTTCACAAACTTCTCAATTTCACTTTTTTGATAATAAGGATACCTATAAGGTCTGATATTAGGAATATTGGCACCTTCTTTCAAAATGATAGCATGATCACACGGCCAGTAGGTTGTTGGAATAAATCATCAAACTCTTTTAAAACCAATTCCAATTTTGGACTATGATCAAACTCAGTTTCTGTCCTTACCTCTTCATTGTCCTGGTAAGTCAACATATAGCCCTCCCCTTCATCATTGAGAGCCTTAACCATAGCCTTCCATGATGCTTGAGTCTTGCATAGAGAAGGATCACCTCTCACTACCTTCTTGCTCCCCTTCGGTCCCCAACTTAACTCCAAATTCTGAAGTTAGCTTTGACATCCCCCAAACTAGCCAATCAGTCCATTCCCAACACTAAATCTGTTCCACCAAGCTCCATAATGAAGAAATGTTGTACAATAGGGACTCCTTGCACCTCCACTTCTAAGAATTTGCACATTCCACTATTCTTCGCCTTCTCTCCTGTTCCTACCTCCACCTCAAATTCCTTTGTGTCTTTTACTTCCAAGTTGAGATTCACAATCTTCTTGGAAATGAAATTGGCTGAAGCACCACAGTCCACTAACACCAACACCTCCACTCCCCTTATCCTCCCAATCACCTTGAAGAATCTATTTGAAGTTAACCCTTCTTTACTCTTCAAGGACAATTGCAAGCCCTCTGCAGTCAATTCTACTGTCATCTCCTCCTCCCCTGCACTCTCCTCAGTCTCTTCACTCTGAGATTCCTCCATGAGAACAAATTGAAAGTGTTTCAATTTGCACACATGATCTCTCCCCCATGTCTCTCCACATTTAAAACACAACCCCTTACGACTTCTCTCTCTCAATTCAGCTTAAGTGAGTTTGTTTCCACTCATTATCTTCTTCTCAGTTCCTTCACTCTCCCCCTTACTGCTTGAGCCCTCCTTGTTACTATTCTCCTTACTGCCACCTTTTTCCCATCTTGTAAAACCTCTGTTATTCTTCACAGAGTGTTTCTCTCCAAATTTCTTCTCACTACTCATCATTCCTCCTTTCCTCAACGCATTATTCTTCTCCTCCAACAACAACGCTCTATCCATCAGTTCATCTAGAGTGCCTGCAGCATGCAATTTCAGCTCTGCTTGGATCTCTTCCTTCAATCCATTGATAAAAATCCCCTTGAGCATCACCCTTTCTTCCTTCTTCAATGGAGCATATTCTCTTTCAAATCTCTCCATGTACTTCATCACTGATCCAGTCTGTTTTATACTCAACAATGGCCCAAATGGATTTTGAACCAACCCGGGTTGAAATCTTCTTATCACAGCAGCTTTAAACTCCTCCCAACCCAAGTATGAACAACACTCTGTTCTTCCCACCATTGATACCAGTTAAGTGCTTTGTCTTCCAACGCAATCACTACAGCATCTAACTTCTCTTCTTCCTCCACCAAGTTCAGCTTGAAGTATCGCTCTGCACGAACGATCCATCCATAGGCGTCGTCACCTCGAAAGATTGGAATCTTCAGCTTCCTCCCACGAAATCGCGAGAGGAATCGTGACTACTACTTCGCGTTGTCACACTTTCATCGTCATCGTTATCAGTGTGCACTTCGCCATCCACTTCATCAACTGGGTCGGGTCGTTTCCTATGGTGTGAACGTCGTTTGCGAGGACGTCCAGATCGCGACTTGCTTCGTGAAACCAGAAGCGCTTTCATGCTGCTGCTCAGTTCAGCTAGTTGTTGCTCAATTCCATCAATTCTCTTTTCCATGGTGAGTCTCGTCCAAACCATACACTCACGTTTCAATGCTCTGAATACCACTTGATAGAAACAGAAAACAGAGTAGTACTTGAACACAAAAATGGCAAAATGGGAATCTATTGATTTGTATTATTGTACTCAATTCAAAGGATCTCTTTGAATTGAGGAAGTAATTACAAGAGGTAGATGAAATGAATAGAACAGTAACTCTTAAGCAGTCCTACTGCTCTACCCTTTCCATGACAATTCCCAATTCTTGCCTAAAGAGCTAATGCTCACACCACAGGTGCTATAAGCATCAGCATCAATATTTTCTCTTTCCAATCATACGAAATCATCCCTCCCCCAATACAGAATTGCCACGTGGCAATTCTGTTACTCCTTTAGTGAGTGGTAGCAAGTGGTCCCCCATTCCTTGGTTTCCACTTTCCCCTCTCATATTTGTGTCCAAACATCCTATTCTGCCCTTCATTAACAATACCTGTATCACAAACCTTATTGATTAATCAGATGAATGATTGTGTTGTGGGTGTACCTCATCTTCAATTGCCAAAAACTCGCGCTTTAGAGCTAATGAATCACCATTATGCATCATTGTTAAGTTTATATGTTCTAGATCATGTTTATCTACCCAACGATACCCACAATTCTTGACTTCCACGTGAGGACTGATGCTTCTCATAGCCATATAGAAATCTGCCATCTTGATATCATGAAGATCTGTAGGTCGCGTTTCATTCACCAAGCTTATAGTGTTAAAGAATGATTCCCGAGTGAAATAGATTAGCCACGTGTAATTTGATTTGACCTTAAAAAGATCTATATCGACAATTACTGGAATCCAGTATCGTTCCACCACACGACTGTGAGTACTTCTGAAATCTAGTGATGTGTGATGCCATTCATCTCTTGTCATAGTTGTTGAATCATAAGGTGCCACAGAAAATACTGCACAGCAAACAACACCAATGATATTATTGTCATTGTCATCAATAATGGGAGATGGATCCATCCTTATTGAGCCAGACTCACTTTGATTGTTGAACCAACTTGACATTTCACTTCCTGGAATAATAATTTCTGTGTTGTTATAGATGGCAGGGGACTCATTGTTTACCCGAATGAATCGCATCACCCATGAAAAGGTCGTGCTAATGTAGTGTTTCCCCTCACCCAATTCAGGGCAGTTGAAAATATACAATCCCGAGCTCCTCCAGTATTGATCTTCGGTAGCAGCAGGAGGTGAAGGGAGCTCAGGCAAAGATTTCAACTGTTTGCAATGCTCCAAGTTTAAATATACAAGTTTGGAAAGCTCCTTGAGGCTTGGCAATGTGACAAAATTGTTCCCTCCTAAATTTAATCTCTCCAACCAATGTATACATCCAATAACATCTGGGATTTGGCTTAGACTGCAAAAACCAATATCAAGTATATGCAAGTAAGAGAAGCTAGCCAAGCAAGAAGACAAAAAACTAGCTAACTCTTTGTGTGCTTTGGAAGTGGGATATAAGGAATGGAAAGGCTGTATGATCCATTTGAAAATGGAAGACGTTGATTGGGAATGAAATGCACTTTCACTTGTATCAACCCTTTTCAAATGCTTTGGATTCTGAAACAATTTAGAACACCCAAAAAGGTTTAGATCTTTTAGAGAGCTGAGACCAAATATGCTGTTGGGCAGGCTTCTTAGATTTTTGCAGTCTTTCAAATTCAGTAAAACAAGCTTTTGTAGAAGACCAATAGATGAATCCACCTTTGCAAGTTTTACACATCCTTCAAGATTTAGCTCTTCAAGATTTGGGACCTCTCCAAAATCTGGCATCTTGATTAGATTTTTCGAGTTCCTCAGATTCAGAATTCTCAAGTTGGGCAGATACTGTGATGTGATGAGAAAGATCAACGACATAGATATATTTTCTATTGTTTATAAATTTACATCCAAAAAAAGGGACAAAATTATTTTATTTTTCTTCTGTTTTGTTTGTTTCTAAGAAAGAGAAAAATTAAAAAGAGAATTTAAGTACCTTCTTGCCTTTCCATAGTTGTTTGATGTTGCTATCTTTCAAGATCAATTGACGGAGTTCATCGGGCTGAAATCTTGAAGGCAAGTACATAAAAGGATATTCGTACCACTCAACATATCTTAATTCATTTGAAAGGAAATTGGGACTTCCTAAAAATTCCACTTTCCAGAGGATAAGCAATTTAAGATGACTCATTTTTGACAAAGCTTTGGCCATCAATATTTTCCCGTGAAGATTCAAAACTATGGCTTCAACATTCTTTTCCTAAAGCATTGCAAAACAGGAATATAAACTCAAATTTCTTTCAATATATGTAGATGGAAAAAAGTTTTTTATTTTCAAACAAATACTTTACCATATTCTCCGACATAACGTTGTAGAAATTTTCGTGGAGCCATAACCTACTCCACTTCCTTGGCTCTTTTGTTGAATTTTCTTGAATAATTTTTTTGCCCAATTCTTGCAACAAAGGATGCATTCCAATCAATCCATCGACCGAAATAAGTGATTTATCAGTGAGAACTTTCAATCCAATATCAGGATGAAATCCACGACATTGGAGAACCTTTTTGACATATTTCTCATCATGTCTATAGAAAAAGCAAGCAATATCAAGAAATATTTCTTTTTCCATTTCCTCTAGCCCATCAAAACTTAATCGCAACACATCCATGATATCCTTGTTAGGACTTTCTCTTAGTCTAGCCAATGCACTTCTCCATTCAGAGATATCCCGGCCAAACAAAAATGATCCCAATACTTTAATTGCCAATGGTAGGCCATTAGCATACTTTAGTATGCCATCAGCCAACTCTTCAAATTTTCTTATAATATTATCATGTTTGAAAGCTTTTCGACTAAATAAATGACGAGAGTTCGACCCATTCAAGATTTGAACTTTGAAGACTACATCCACTCCATAATCTTTCAAGATATGCTCATCTCTAGAGATTATAATCATTCTACTCCCAGCACCTAACCATTCACGACTTACGACTAAATTCTCCAGTTGTTCAACTTGATCGACATTATCAAGAATTAAGAGTGCCCTTACACGGCGAAGCCTACTTTGTATCAAACTCGCTGCATGATAGAGATTACATATCTGAAGGTGTTCTTCACCTAGAGTTTGGTGTAGAATTTGCTTTTGTGCACCAATTGGACCATCATCTCTATAAATTTTGCTTACGTCATCAATAAAACAACATGCATCAAATTGATGAGAGATTCTGCTGTATAAAACAGTAGCAAGAGTTGTCTTGCCTATTCCACCCATCCCGCTTATTCCAACAGCTCGAACATTGTCAACCGAGTCTAAAAGCAAAAGCTTTTCTAGTGCTTCTATAGGAGAATGCATCCCAACTAAATCTTTTGGAAGACTTGAAAATTCGTGACCTAATATATTCATTATCTCTTCAACTATCTTTTCCATCTCCGCAGTTTGTGGCCTGGGAGTTTCATAAAGTTAACCAATAATATCAAATTGCGTAGTGAAACTAAAACAAAATGCACATGAAGAGGATACTATAAACAAAGTGAATTCAAATGTATGTAGTCTATATGGCCTAGAGGATTTATGATTGATTAATTAAATGTAAATATGAAAAGGTTAAAAAATTTCACAAGCAAAACCATTAACATATATATAGCAGAGAAGAAGATTACTTACTTATCGCGTACATCCCAGCCGGAGAGATGAGCCACTTGTGTGAGAGCTTCCCTCCATTTATGCACCATCTCTGAGTCTTGTTTGAAACTTGCTTTATGTGCAACAAAGGCTTCGGCATAACTCCCACTTTGTTTTCGCACCTCAGATGGATCAACATCATAGAATATAGGCAGAACACGTTTTCCTGATACTTGAACGCATTCAAGGATGTGTTCAAGTTCTCGCAAACACCAAGTAGAGGAAGCATAGTTCTTAGAGAAGACGACAATAAAAACATGAGAGGTTTGTATTGCACGAAGGAGCTCAGGTGCTATGGATTCACCTTTCTTAAGCTTAGTGTCATCCCTAAATGCAAAAATGCCTTTTCTTCGTAGGGCAGCAAAAAGATGATCGGTGAAATTGAGACGAGTGTCCTTACCTCTGAAGCTGACGAAGACGTCATAGAAGTGATTTTTTGCGGTAACAACTGAAGAAGAGGAACTGCTACTGCTGCTCTGGATGATACTTTTACTGCTTGAAGCCATCTGAACTAATTAAATAGATGATGAATGATCAAATTTGTAATTTAAGTGTAGATCAGAATCAAAGGACACAGGATCTGGAAGGAAGCACTAGCAGTCTTGTGGTTTTAGACTACTTGAAGAACCTTCTTTGAAGTTTCTTATCTTTTTCGTTTTCCATTCCTCAAGATTTCAAGGATCTGTAATATTATTATTATTATTATTATTATTATTATTATTATTACTACTAGTCAGGTGCCCGTCCCACGGACGGGGGGCAGCTAACATATTTTGATCGATAAAAATATTGATTGTTATATTTTCGAGATACACAAAACATATTCCACGAAACATAACGTAATATAACATAGAGTGATACCATACATAGCGTGATTCATGAATAAAAAGGAGGAACATTCATGTCTTTCCGAAGTACAGATACCACAAAAATATGACTTCTCAGTTGGCAAAAATATCAACGGAATATCGGTCTTGGATTGTGGAATAATCTTAGCAATCCTCCGTGGAAAATGCTGACATATTACAATATGACATATCAGTAAAATCATTAAATAACTCAACGTTGTAAATCAATAAAGATGTTTTGTTGTATTATAACTTTGGCATAAAAAATTTTTTAGTCATCATAAATGTCAGAAAATCAGGTTTAGTCCCTCGCATTCCAAATTTTTAAAATAGTCCTGTAATTAGTAAGCGTTACTACTTTAGTCCCTCTTTGTTACTTTACTCTTAACAAAGGAGGACTAAATCGAATTTTCTTGACATTTGCGAGACTAAAAGTACCTTTTAAATGGAATTGCAGGGACTAAAGTAGTAACAAAGCAGGACTAAAGTAGTAACGTTTACTAATTGCGAATTTGCTTTAAAAATTTTGAAATTGCAGGACTAAACCGGATTTTCTTGACATTTCTGAGGACTAAAAGTACCTTTTAGCCTATAACTTATAAACACTATACTACTCAATTGATATTATTCATACATACCATTCCACCGGATCTGTATTTGATATAGCCAGATATACGAAGCAGCCATGTTTTGTCCTCTTCTTCACCAATAAATTCCTCTGTATCTTCAGAATTGAATCCACTTAACTCCTCAGATTCTTCTGAACCATGAGAGGCAGATGAAGTGAAGTCTTCACTGTTTGTGTTTTCAACCACCAATGAGTCTGAACTGATTTCAATTATGTTATGGCTAGCAGGAGAAATTTTGAAAAAATAAATGTCATTCTCACATTCTCACATCATTATATGTTCCAACATTATTATTATTATTATTATTATTATTATTATTATTATTATTATTATTATTATTGTATAAATAAATATATTGCATCCTTGTGCAGACCAAAGTTTTTTAAAGCCGGTCAATGTAAGCATTATTAAAATACTACAACTTGTATTTTAAGATCAAATTGTCATTCTCTCGTTGCCCGTTGCTCCGTGTTTAATAGTTTTAGATTAACGAAAATAGTAAGTTTTAAATTATTTAATTATTGAGTAGAATATTAATTTAATAATTTAGTTTTTTGGAAAAAATAAATTTGAAACTTTTGTTAGAGGTAAGTTTTTTTTTTGACAATTGGTAGTGATTAAATTGATTAATTTTAATAAATTTTAAAAATAGTGAATTAAATTATTTTGTTAGTAAAAAAACGGTCAAAAAGTAACTATTTTTGGAAAAAAGCTGAAAAAAAGTTCAGAAAAAAAAACTCATGGAAAAAAATTCAATTTTAAAAAAAAAATTGGAAAAAAGATTGAAATTTTTTTTGGCACGAGTCAGCGTGTCAGCACGTTGTTGGTGCTTCTGTTGAAACTCCTGTTGGCGGTCTCGTTGCCTCTCTCGTTGTCACTCCCGTTGTCGCTTCCGTTGTCGATCTCATTATTGATCCCAATGCCAGTCTCCCGTTGCCACGTGTTTATTCCTTATTTTTCTAAATGATTTAATGTTAATTTAATTATATTCATTTAATTATAAAAAAAAATTATTTTGTAATTTTTGGTATTGGTTAAAGTTTTTTTTTTAAAAAAAATTCGTAGTAGTTAAATTGATTGATTTTGATAGTTTTAGATTATAGTAAATTTTAGTTTATTAAATTTTTGAGTATAATATTAAATTAATAATTTAATTTTTGAAAAAAAATAAATTTGAAACTTTTGTAAGAGGTAAGTATTTTATTGACAATTCCTAGTGGTTAAATTAATTATTTTTAATAGTTTGAGTAGATTATAAAAATAGTTCATTTTTTTTAATTAAATTAGCAAATGGAAGGAGGTGAGTCTTACTTTTGTCATTTAGTGGTGAAATTACATATTCATTCTAATGATGTAACTAATGAAAGGAGGGCAAAAAAGTAATATTGGTGGTGGGTTACTTGCCTCTTTTTATAGTAGATTTTTTATGGTTTGGTAAAGGAAAGAAGTTGCTAATACGTTTCGGAAGGAAATCAGGTTGAAGGAGAGCTTGTTGTGTTAAAAATTTAGAGCTAGATGGATTAGAGAGGAAGATTCTAACTCTAAATATTTTCACTCGCTTTTTGAAGTCTAAACAGAGAAGGAGCAATTTCTTACTTATGGATGAGAATGGGGTGTTGATTGAGTATGTGGAGGAGGTAAAGTTTAGAGTTAAAAGTCACTTCGAGAATTGTTTTGAGGAACCACTCCAAGATCGCCCAATTCTTGGAGGGTTAGAAATCAAACAAATTTCTAGTGATGCTAATGGTCTTTTGTTGATGCCTTTCACGGAAGAAGAGATTAAGGGAGCAGTTTGGGATTGTGATGGTGATAAGTGTCTAGGGCCGGATAAGTTCAATTTGGAGTTTATAAAAGATAGTTGGGGCTTATTGCGTGAGGATATAGTGGCTTTCTTTAATGAATTTCACGTGAATGCATCCCTCCCAAAGGCTTTTTCGGCTTCTTTTATTAGTTTAATCCCCATAAAAGTTTGACTAGAAGCATGCACAAAATCTTGGCAAATGTGTTGGCTAGCAGATTGAAGAACACACTCCCCAGTGTTATATCTAAATGTCAATCAGCTTTTTTGGGAGGTCGGAACATTTTAGATGGTGTATTGGTGGTGAATGAAATCGATGGCATGGCATAGCATAGCAAAACAAGGAAGATTGTTTGCTTTTCAAGGTTGGTTTTGAAAAGGCCTATGATTCTATTTCTTGGAAGTTCTTGGTATTCATGATGGAGAGGATGAGTTTTAGTTCGGAGTGGATTAAATTGATGAAGGTTTGTGTTTTTTTCTAGCTCTATGTCGGTCTTGGTCAACGGTAGTCCTACTAAAGATTTTCAAGGCAAGGCGATCCTCTTTCGCCATTCTTTTTCTTGATTGTTGCCGAGGGATTGTCATCTATGATGGCTAAGGCGGTGGATATAGGCTCTTTTGTTGATTATGAGGTTCATGATGACTCCATTTTCTATGTTGCAATTTGCCGATGATACTATTATGTTGGGGAAAGCTAATTGGGGAAACCTTTGGAGCATCAAATCAATTCTTAGAAGCTTTGAGCTTGCATCGGGGTTGAAGGTCAATTTTCACAAAAGCAAACTAATAGGGATTAATGTCTTGGAGGATTTCTTAAATTCAGCTTCTACTTTTCTTCATTATCATATGGAATCTATTCCCTTCAAGTTCTTGGGCATCCCCGTGGGAACAAACCCAAGACGTTGCTCAACTTGGAAACCGGTGATTGATAAACTTCGTAAGATATTATCTTTGTGGCAAGGGGCTATCTCTCGATGGGTGGCTGGATAACTCTTATTAACTCTGTGTTAAATAGTATTCGGCTGTACTATTTATCGTTTTATAACGGTGTTGATGACATTGATTAAGATACAACGATACTTTCTGCGGGGTATTAAAGAAGATGTCCGGGGATCGTGGCAGCAAAACAACTGGCGTTGGAACTTTAATGCTCTCTCGGTCACAAATCAGCAGCTTTGCTCCGTAGGCAATGCGTTGAAGGACGTGTTACGGGAGATGAGATTAAATCAGGGCGTCGCTGACTTTTGGAGCTGGATTTCAGACCCTTCGAAATTGTTTTCCGTCCGGTCTTGTTATAAAATTCTGGCTGCATCCGTTGCAGCAACTTCAGTGCCTAATGACAGTGGTTTCTCTAATTATAAAGCTATTTGGAATACCACCATTCCATTGAAAGTTTTGATTTTTGAGTGGAGATTGATTAATAACTCTTTACCGAAGTGTGAATTGTTGTTGAGGCATCATATCATTCATACGGAGGAGGGGTCTAATTCTGCTCTATGCATGATTTGCTGCTGCATGTCCTGCCATATATACCAGCACTTTAAGTTAAGCAATATAAAAATATATACCAAATTTTGAGATTGTTTCTTTCTATTCTCAATATAATTCAGTAGTTTTTGCCAAATATCCCTCCATTTCTTTTCAAATATTGGTTTCTATCACATGCCTCCAAGTCCAAGCTATAAAATATTGAAATAATTTGATACGGCAATGAAATTTGTCTTCCTAGTATCCGTGTTGCTACAACCCCTTTTAAATCAATTAATTATCAACAACAGACTACTTAGCCACAAAAGACACTAAAGAAAACAAGATTCAAGAGTTTAACAGTATTTTAACTAACGAAATAACTTAACATATTTTAAACAGCATCATCATTACTAGTGCCACGGTACCTATAAATAAACACATAATTTGAGTGACTTGATGTAGTAGCTGATACCCTACCGATTTTAATCTGTAAATATACACATATGAGAATGATAAAATTGCAGATTACAATTTTAACACACACAATATCAGTAGAGTAGATCAAATTTTAACCCAATAAAACATTGCTCTGATTTCTCTGCGCAATGACCCAACTCATCCTAAGAGTGAACGAAGAGAAGTTAGAGTGATGTCGCTGAATGTCACTCAATGTGGAACTCCAAGTGGGTTCATGAAGTCCTTCTTGCGGAATAAAAGATATAGTTCATGAAGAGCTATAATATGTCAATTTAAGAGATATAGTTGAAGAATAGAAGACATGAACAGACAAAGAACAATTACAATGAGAAGGAGAAAACTTGTGTCTGTGACATCAAGAAGGAAACAGAACTGAAGTTGGCTAAATTAGCAGACTTCAAACTCCCCAAGAATAAAATCTTTACATTTATCCCAAAAAAGGACTTCAAAGTCAACCATAGTGCAATATGGTTAGTTATTTTTTGATAGAATGTGCTCTTGTAACATTGCTGACCTCCAAATGTAAACCTTACTGTTGATGGAATGGAAGTGCTCAAGTGCAGTTGCAACAACTTATTCTAGAATTGCCAAAAAGTTGTGCTTCTGATCAGCTAATGAATTTCTACCATGTATCAAACGCAGATCCTTTTTAAATACCCGCAATTCTTCACGACATGCAAACCGTGGCCGTCCATAATGCGAGTTACCATTTTGATATCTCCGTTAAGCTAATAAAACCAAAGCATGACTCCCGGGGGATATAGATTAAGCATATCAATATCAATAATTACTGGAATGCGTGCGTACATAGTACCGCTCATCATCATTATTAGTGAAACCCAGCCCTATCCGGCCCCATGATGCATAATATCAATGTTTGACTTATATTATTATAGAATCCCACAGAATATACGTACAAAACATGCAGCAAGCAACACCGATGACTAGCAATAAGGCCAACATACACATATCAGACGCCTCTCGAAAATATGGCAATAGTAAAAACACATTTTCTTCCTGTTTCTCATGATCAGATTCAGATGTGGGGAACATAGCTCACAAAGCACATAATTAATGTTAAATCATGGTTAGCTTTTTTCCAATTAATAGGTAGTTTAATTAGCTTTTCACCATTTCAGCCAATTTACAAAATTTTAATTTGACAAGTCTCAACCTCTAGGCTTATGAGGTTTTGGCTTCAACAGGGTCTATAGTTGTCATCACAAGTATGCTAGAGTGAGAGTAGGAGGATTTCTCAAGGAGTATTTATGTGTGTATGTGTTGTTATAGATACAAAGCTGTTCATTTTTTTCTATTACTTCAGGGGTTTTCTCTCTAGCTATGGCTTGTGCAGCATAGAGCCCTAAAATATTATTTCATTTCCCTTTGCAAAGTCTGAAGTTAACTACTATGTCCTAAGCTCCCTCAAGTGCAGGGCCGGCCCCGGGCATAGGCCTCGGGTGCGACCGCCTAGAGCCCACGTTTGTAGGGGGTCCAAAAAAAATTATACTAAGCCTAAAACTTTTTATATTTTGCAGGTGCTATTGTTCTATATTTCTGTCTGGTTTCTACTGAATATTTGATTTATTTTAAGATGTTGCCTAAAAAACATTTATCTGGTAGTGAAAAGCGAAAAAAAATGAAAAGCTAATAAAATTACAACAATGAGCTCTTGATAAATTTGTTTTTAGAAAGGTAGATACCCAATAAAATTTGGAAAACAGTGATGAAGTTGATGATAATTCAAGTGTTCCTAATAATGTTCCAAATGCATCTAATACCGATAATCTTGATAGCATTGATGTGTGAAATGCACCTAATGGTGTTCCTAGCAAACAAGAAAAATCCTCATTTTGATATATATGATCTAAGAAATTGGGATAATCTTGATAACAATTCGAAGGATATTCTGGTTGAAAATGGGTCTACTAGAGAAATGAATCTTAACTTTCCCTTAGACAAATATTTTAGGCATTTTTCATATGAGTATTATTCAAGAAAATTAAGCAATGGTAAGATTAGTGATGGAAACGATTAGTTTATTGCAAATTTGTTGACAAAGTATATTGTTTTTATTACAAATTGTTTAAATCTTCTAGTAACTTGAGTTTGCTAGCAAATGAGGGCTTAAGTGATTGGAAGCGTATTAGCCAAAGACTCAAACAACATGAACCAATGTGTGCCATTGATATTCTTAAATTTGTCAAACTTGCAGATTGTTATCTGAATGTAGCAATTGCCTATAGAGTTTTACTGACGGTGTTCATGACCGTAGCATCGGCGGAAAGAAGTTTATTAAAACCTACTTGAGATCATCAATGTCACGAGAGAGATTGAATGATTTAGCAACTTTGTCAATTGAGAAGGATATGTTGGAGAACACTGATGTTAATGAGATTATGAATGATTTTGCATCTCAAAATGCTCGAAGAAACTGCTTCTTTTGACTTTCCGAGAAAAGAGAAGTTTTTTGATATTTTGTAAAATTATTATTATGTTATTAAAGTGTATATGTTAAATGAAATAAGTTATTTTTTGTCTTTTATTGAAATATTTTCAAATTAAAAAATACTTATGTAAGGGGGTCTTTTTCTCACAATTTACCTAGAGCCCGTAAAATGTCAGGAACGTGACTGCTCAAGTGTTGTTACTTGTTAATAAATTCTTGTGTGTTAGTGTTCTTGACTTAAGTGCTACCTACTAAGGACATTAGACTCGATAAAGCTCGCGCTAAAACCTGTTTAGATTTTTCCTGGTATACATTATTATCTCTTCTTTTAGTTGATTTTTGTTAGTACAACAACATAGTATAAATCTAATTGCATTTAGATCATAATTTGGTAGACATGATTTAATTTTGTTAATGGATTATGTGTAATATACTCATTTAGCTTTCAACCTGTAATTCCTTTGGCTATTTATAGAATCCTTCTGTGTATTTCCCTTCCTTACAAGTAGCATGGACTTGCATGTCAAAGGATGTATTCTAGAAAGATCAGAACCTAACAAAGGTATCCTATATTAGTACTAATTGATCGTACCTTAGACCAATGAAGTATTGTCGTCGTCCGCTGGATTGGCCGATCGTTGAGTGAGGGAAAGGACCGGTCTTGGCTTCACGCTGAGCACCTCGGGTGGTACCTGCAATGACACTCTGACGCTTAAGTCAGTGTAGGTCGCTCGGGCAGGGTAACACTAGGTATAGAGAACGTACCTGATGCCATATGCGAATGGCATATATATACTGTAGAGTCCCGACCGTTGTGCGAAAATTTCGGCCGGTTGGCGCAAAGTGCGCTCCAAGTAACCGGGCTTGGGCCGGTTATGCTGATATGGGCCGACGACCCAAATGCTATTGGAACCTGCTGGTTTTACTGATACACCTCGGAACACTAATGTAAACGGAGAAAAGTGGAGCTTTGCGAGTTTGAATCTACGTTTCTGGTGTGCACACAACAATTACTTTGGGAGTATAAGTACTAATGTAAAAAAGTATTGTTGGGTATCTTGGGATAAAGTTTGTAGACCTAAGAAGGAAGGTGGTTTGGGAGTTAAAAGTTTGGAAGCTTTCAATCTGGCTCTAATGAGCAAGTGGAAATGGAGATGCATCAACGATTATAATGCTAGTTGGAGGGAGCTTATATCTCACCGATATGGTGATTTGAGGTTTCTTTTTACGGGGGCTAGTTCTTCTCGAGGCGGCACTAAGGACTCCTTACGGGGGAGAGATTTATTACTCTTGGAGGATGGTTTGCCTTCGTGACAGGGAGTCTTTGCTTCCGGTCTTCGGTCTGTGTTGGGTAGAGGGAATTCGATCTCCTTCTGGTCGCATAAGTGGGATAGTGCTGATAATTTTCAGGACTTGTTTCCTAGTCTGTATCGGCTTGCTAAGTTTAAAAACGGTTGCATTAGAGAGCATGTGTATTGGGAAGATAATACTTGGCATTGGAATCTTGATTGGGGTCGTGTTTTGTCGGGGGAGGAGAGGGCTGGCTTTGTTTTGCTCTCGGACATTTTAACCTCTTTGCACCCTGTCGAGCCCGAAGAAGATAGGTGGCAGTGGAGGCTGGATAATTCTCATGTGTTTTCGGTTAAATCTTGCTATGCTCTTCTGTTGAATCTTATGTATCAAGATAGGTTGGATAGCGACACTCAAAGTGTCTTAGATGACATATGGCAGCTTTCGATTCCCACTAAGGTGGGGGTCTTCGGTTGGAGATTGTTGTTAGGAAAGCTCCCCAACCCGAGATGCTCTTATTTCTAAGGGTATCATAACGGACCCTCATGGGTCGTGTTGTCCTTTTTGTTTTGAGCATGATGAGACTATATTTCACCTTTTTTTTCATTTGCAGGTGCTCGAGATCAGTTTGGACTGCTTTTTATAATTGGACGGGAAGTGCTATCTCAGATCCTCTTGTTGGAGTGACACATTTTAGGGCTCATGGTATCAGGTTGGATTCCAAAAGGCTGGTAAACTGAAGTATTTTCTGTAGATGACAGTCACGTGGTGCCTTAGGATTCACCGTAATCATATTCTTTTTAAGGATCCCATCTTTAGTTCTGACGTAGTAGTTAATCATGTTAAAACAATATCTTGGAGTTGGTTCATTAGCATTGAAAGTCGGAACTCAGCCTTGAAAATTTCCGATTGGTGGTGAAATCTTATTCATTGTATGAACTCGGTGTAACTTATTTTTGCTTCATTTTTCCTGGAGTACTCTTTTCTTCTTGGGTCTTTTTCCCATAAGATTTTGGTCCTAGGAGATTTTAATGAGACTCCTTATAGATGTACCGATTGGAGTGCCCATTTGCATCTCCTTTTATAATAAAAATTTTGCTTATAAAAAAAATCGGAGAGAATTCATTCCCCTTACCAAGTGTCATTCAAGTCTTTCTTTGTGCCGTAAAGTTTTTACTTGTATTCCTGATTTTGCTAGAAATGCCTTTTTGGCATACTAAGTTGAGATTGTTTTCCCCCAAGGGTTTCCTTAAGCCAACCAAAAAAAAAGTGATTAGTCATGTAATGATCAAAAAGTCAAAACTTACCTTAATTTATGTAAAAATACAAATACAAATACCTTGGAGTGCCACTGAGTTGCTTTTTTTCATACCCCACCTTTACCCCTTATACTCCACATAATTAATTAAGGGTTGTTTTTTTCGTACCCCCACATTTACCCTTTATACCCCACATAATATGTAATCCCAAAAATACCCTTTTGAAATCTATTTTTTTTTAAAAAGGCCAATCGTATATATGTATTTTGGACATATATACGATGCTTATTATTAACACATCATATATATGTCCTAAAGACGTATATACAATTGGCTGCATATGATGCAATCGTATATACATCTTAGGGACAAATATACGATGTGTTAATAATATGCATCGTATATATGTCCAAAAAACATAGAAACGATGGGTTGTTATATTATTATTATTATTATTATTATTATTTTTATTTTTATTTTTTTTTTAAAAAAATTAACGGTTAGGATTTGACTTTCAAAGTTGATCAACGGTATAGTTTGCACCGACAAAATCAACGATTGATAATCTTTTACCTCAACTATAAATACCCACTCCCACCCTCACTATTTTCACACCAAAAATTCAACTTCCTTCTCTCACACAACACAAGTCAAGATGATGCAGGCTTCGCTAATGTCATACTACGAGCCTTCTTCCCTCACTCTCGTTCATTCTAATACGGGGTTTGCTGATCATCAGGGCATCATCTTGCAAGATGATGGTATAGGTTTCGATGGGAGAGATGTTTTATCGTGTAGGTTAAAACATTGCATATCATTTGCTGCTCTTAAACAGAAACTACTGCCGATGGTTCAACAAGAGAACGACGAGCATGAGATAATTCGTATCGTTTATCGGAAACCGGAATGGACTGATGGAGGTCTTTACTGGTCTGCCGTGGATGTCAACACCGAGGATGACCTCCGACAGATGATGTTCAATCATATTATGTTTAAATGGAAGAGTAACATTCATCTCGCGACGTCGAAACCGTAAGAATGTCCATTGAGATCCTTCGTCGATTAACTCCACCAACTCAGTAGTTTCTATTGTATTTTTTTTATCTGTCTATTTTTATTCTAGTTGTTTATGTTTTATCGCTTGTGTAAGTTTGTTTTATCGAATCAATGAAATCAAAAATTTATGGAAACTTGTAAAATATAACACATGAAAAAAAGTAATAATAAAGTGCAAACTTCAAAGTAACATGAGTACAAATACATCAAAGTAGTAATAAAAAATCCCTAACGTCCTCCTCCTCGTCCTCCTCCTCCACCTCGTCCTCGTCCGCGTCTAAGTGCTTGTGGAATCTCATCTGGTAGTGTCATCCCCACCAGCCTATAGAGTGTCTGATACGCCCGAGTGCCACTAGGGATCTCGCCATCACGAATCCCCTCTCTACAAGCGGTCACAATCTCCCTCATCCACTCAGGATCGTCGTATCGTAGCTCTGGGAAGGGTGTCCAGACTACTGGTGATGGTGGAGCCGGTAATAGTCTGGGGATAGATGCACTGACGTACCAGTCTAAGTACCTAGGTACAGTCTCATCCGTCAGCTGTGCAAAACCAATAGTGCGCAGAATGTCAGTCACACTAGCCATGAAGTTGGTGATCAGAAAGACACAATCGGTATGGTTAGGACGACCTCTGAGAGGGTCACGCGGGATGATCTGAACGTACCCAAACTGTCGCAGGCACCTATCAGGCATGTAAGGAACTCTGAAATCAGCCCAGCTAATGAAGCCCCCTGTATAGAGAGATCTGCTCAAAGGGTCTAACATCCCTGTGCTCCTCAAATGGCCGCCAGCAGACATCCTCTGGCCTCCTCTCATCAATCATCCTCCTGTAGTTGCTCAGCTTTAGGTGGTCTGTCTTCTTCTTCCTGAAGCGCCCAAGCAGTGGCTCCGCACTGGGTATATGACCAGGCAACCTCACTGCCATCTGAGGGAAGTACCACATAATCCAAGACTGAAATGCAAAAAAAAAAAAACAAATTTAATTAAAAACTATTTACCCAAACACAGTCTGAATTAATAAAAAAAAATTAAGTTTACATTCATACTTGGAATAGGATGGCATACCCTCCACACTGCTGCGTGACCCTCAAAGAGGCAGTGTTCAAGGAGTCATACATGGCAGCTAGTGCACCTGCACCCCATGCATAGCCTCCAAGAACCTCTGGACTCATATCAGCCAGGTAGAGCAACCACTTACCCTCCGCCCTGTCTCCAGTCTTCGTAGTGAAGATACTGTAGGTCAGAAGCAGAAGGAGATAAGCCCTAACAACAACTGTCATGTCACCACCCTCCTCCAGATTACGCTCAAAAATCTGGAGCAGCGAAGAGAAACTGTAATACAGACCTCCTTTAGTGTTGTTAGCAGCCTCAGTCCGTGGAGCACCAAGATAGGTCTCTGCAAGGTATGTGGTCTACTCCGAGCTCACAGTAATGGTAGGAGTTGTGGCATAGTTCCCCTGAATGGGAAGGTGCAACAACGTCATCCAGAGTTATCGTCATTTCACCAAATGGTAAGTGAAATGACGAAGTATCTGAGTGCCATCTCTCGATAAAAGCCGACAGCAACTCATGGTTTACTGTGGCGTGGCCAGTGTAGAGAAATCCTCGTGATAAAAATCTCCAGCGTCCCCGATCATCGAGATCGGCGGCGGGGATGGTACTCACCGCTCGGGTGGTGCCGGTGCGCGCGGCTGTCTAATATCTGATCTCCTCGCAGAAGCATGCAACCGGTTATGCCTCCTCGTCCTCGTGCTCAGAGCAGTAGATGACTCCCCTCTCTCTGTGATAGGAGATAACTCCCATCTCCCTCTGGGACAACTGTCCCTGTCACTGCGGTGCCTATCGGACACTGCACGCAAAGGAAAAAAACAATTAGTAAAAAAAAAAAAAAAAAAATTGCGCATCGTATATACATATGACTGGGGGTATATACAATGCTTACTTTTTAAGCGTCGTATATATGTGTTGTTGGACGTAAATACGAGTGACAATTCTGAAGCTAATCGTATATACGTTGGTTGAAACGTATATACGATGTGGAAATTTCAAAGCGTCGTATATATGTTCTGAAGGGCGTATATACGATTGGGCTGAAACAAGGCGCTCGTATATACGTTTTCGTGAGGTATATACAAGTGAATGGTGGTCAATCGTAGGTGTGACCAAAAGTGTGAAGAAATTGTGATTTTGTAAAAAAGCAGGGGTAGTTTGGTCTTTTCACTGGGTGTGTGGGGGTATGGGGGGAAAACGTGAGGTACAAAAAAAACTCATTAAGTAAATCAACAAGCTAAAGTGATTGGATTTTGGCCCAAGGGGTTTCAATGAGGCCCGTGTCATTGTTCGGGTTGGATTACAGTTAATATCTATATTAATTATTTATTCGGTTTCTATCCAACATCCAATCAACACACTCCATCCGTTACAGAATATACGCAAAAATTAGTCAATAAAAGTTAATGTATCTGATCTAAATTTTGAACCACATACATCAACTTTCGTTCACCAATTTTTGTCTATATTCCGTAGCATAGGAGTACCATTTTTTTATATATTTATTTTTTTAGAAGAATTAAATTTTATATTGATTTTGCCCATAAGATACGGTACCCAAGAATACTCAGAAAAAACAAATTCAAACTCTTAATTTCCAATATGTAATAAAACTAGTATGAAACCCGTGCGATGCACGGGCAACAATTTTCGTATTATACTACACTTAAATAATTTTGTGAAAATAATTAACATAATTAATAAATAAGAGTAGTCAACAAAAGTGTATCAAAATTTAGTGAAATGCGATAATAATATATCATATCATAGGTATATGATCACAGGTTGGCATTTTAAATAAGGTTATATATATTTTTAGTCGCTATAAACTTTCACAAATTTGTTTTTAGTCTCTATCAAATTTTTCAACGACATTTAGTCCCCACAATATCTTTCGTCTGCAGATTTAGTCCCTATAAAATGTTACTCATGTATATCCTTCAAATTTTTGAATATACACTCAACGTGTGTTATGATATAAGTCTATGAAAAAATAAGCTCAAAATTTAATTTCTAAGACCATATTTTCCTTATTTTGTTTGTTGAGTTGTTAGTGCTTTTGATTTTTGATTTTAGTCATTGAAAAAAATTTCACTTATGCTTTTGGTCACTACATTTTATTTTCACCTACTTTTGGTCACAACGGTTTATTTTTTATCAGTTTTAATCACTTATGACTTTTAATAGCGCTTTTTTGACCTTATGTAAGTGCTATTAAAAGTTATGCAGACTAAAACTGATTTAAAAATAAATGAGGACCAATAGTAGGTGAATTTTTTTGAGGGACTAAAGATATATTTAACCCTATTTATTTATATGGACACATTTAGTAATGTTTTGAAAATTGAACTGGTGATACCTCTAGGTCTTGGTTGAGTTGTATTAAAGCGCTCAAACTCGGATAAAGTCATGGTCGAACTGTTGAAATAATCGAAATGTACACAACATGGGGTCGTGATTTAATCAATTGAACCAATCGATCGTTTGAATTTTAAATCACTGACATTTAGTATTGATAATTAAAATTACAAATAGAATATATAATATCTTTAACTTCGTCCAGATTATATTCAATCACTCAATTTAAAAGATTCGTTATAGCAAATTACAAATTGTAATAATCGAGAGAGTTTTGTTTCCTAATTTTAGGTTATGTTTTTTCTTAGCTCCTACTTCTATCATGTACCATGAAAAACTGTACATAAAAGAAATTAAAAGATTTGGTTAAAGCAATTAACTTTCACATCATTTTTTGTCAAAAAAAGATCTTTCACATCATTTTATGATTGTCATGACGTTTAATACGATTTTAATATTTTAATTACGTGATTACGTATTTTTTTTTTGACGCAATATTGGTATTACTTTTTATGATAACTAAAACAATAAATAGGAAAAGGAGCAACAAATATTTATTTAGTATTCGCAGGCATGCTTCAATTTTAAATTATTCAATCTTGAAATGCATTGATTTTTTTCAATTAAATTTATTTATTTTTTTTAAAATCACTGGATAAATTGATTATTTGTGTTAGAACATTTGTATTTCAAAATTAAAATTGCAAATAAATTCGGTTACGAAAAACAAAGGAGGGAAAATTCAATTTCAAAAGTTTTTGTTTATAGAATTAAAGAGGGAAAATCAATTGGATTTAATACAATTTCGGTTATGATTTTAATTAGTGTTTAGAAAAGAGAAATTTGAATGATTTTGTAAATTTTTGATATTAATATTAATGACTTTAATTCTAAATATCTCATTTTGATTTCAAAGTTAAAGAGTCAACATTAACTGTATCACAGTATGTTAATTTTGGATAGGAGAAAAGTTAGGAATAGTACAATATGTACTGTTCAAACCAATGACCACTAATAGTTTGACACTTGGATTAGTAGTACTCACGTTAGGCGAACGTTACGAACTTTACTTCCGTTAACTCCATTGCAGTATCAAATTGCCTCTGTTGCAATGACACCTACATGGCGATAACTCTCACCAATTATTTTTTTTGTTAGATTGGGATTTGGGAATTATTAAATTTGGGAATTAAAGCACTAAAAGGGCCTTGTTAAAAACATATATCACAGATGAATACGAAGAAAAAATCTGTTTGGGAATTTTCAATAGAAAAATAAATTGTCCAACATAAAAAAAAATAGAAAAAGAAATTGTCCATGAAAAACATTAAGGCAAACTAATACAAAAATAGTTTGATTTGTAATTTGAGAGATAGAATTTGTAATTATTCTTTCTTTTATAATTGTATAACAATTGATTGAGAATAAATTGTATTTAAGAGGATGAATTAAAGGTGATTTGGTAATAATACTGATTTGAAAAATTGATGTTAGAAATTTCAAAATTGATGTTAATTGCGATTTAATGGTGGTGTTGACCATCTTAAAAACATATGACATGAGACCTCAATTAGGTACAAGTCATTTTAATTATAATGAGGTGGCTATTAATCTAACTTTATTAGGTGGGCCACGCGCCAGGTGATTGGCATATAAACAATTAAAGTGCTTGTTTCATTTTTATTTGTATATATAATAGATTAGATTCTACTGATATTTAATTTTCAATTTTCATGCTCACGCCACTGTGCTTTGCCAAGATTAGGGGATTGTTCACTTGCTTCTTGATAGGATCTCATTCTCAACGAGTTGGATATATATCTCTTTAGTCCACGTGTATCATACTTGGAGGTTAATAATTGCGCTGACTTTCGCGCTAAATATGGTATTCCTTCTTTGCTGTTTCGGAAGTTTTACCAAATTAAAGAGATTTGCATCAATTACACACGTCCACAGTAATTTAATAATTTTTCATAAAAACCCGACAAATTCACAAGAAAGTTTCCTGAAATTTCTCGAAATGCATATTCGAATAAAATGAGAATAAAACATAAGCAGAAAACCAGTGGGAATTAAGTAATATGACTCTCCATATAAATATAGAAAAAATACATAGACACTTTCTCTTCTTATCTCCAACCTTCTTCTCTTATCTTTCTAGAATCAAATTCCAATTCCAATGGATGCAGAACAAGTTTTGAGGTTGCTAGATTCCTTCTGGTTTGAAACAACAATTCTGACCAACAAAACCACTTCAAAGTTTCATGATCCAATCTCTCAAACAAAGGCTAATGAAGTACTTTCTCTAGATACAAAAGTACTTGATATCAGATTCTATAGTGACCAAAATTTGAGTTCCACAGGATGTTTTTACTGTGATTCTCCATCATCAAATTCCTTATCTAGGCTTAGGACAATCCCTTCTGAGAAAGAAATCAGACAATTCTCAATAGGTACTAGTAGTGGAAATCATGAAAAGGAAGAGAGAAAACAAAGGCACAATCATGGAAGAAGACTCAGCAAAAGCAAAACTAGAAGCTTGACAGAACTTGAGTTTAAGGAACTAAAAGGGTTTATGGATTTAGGTTTTGTTTTTTCTGAGGAAGATAAAGACTCAAAATTGGTTTCTTTAATACCTGGTTTACAAAGGCTGGGAAGAGGAGAAAATGATGATGAAGAAGAAAATCAGAATATTGATGAAATTGTGAGTTCTGATGAGCCTTACTTATCTGAAGCTTGGGGTGTTTTAGACCAAAGAAATCCATTACAGAATTGGAGGATACCAGAAAGAGTTAGTGAGATTGATATGAAACATAATCTTAAATTCTGGGCTCATACAGTTGCATCTAGTGTTAGATAACTATGACCAAAAAAGTTTTCTCTTTCTGGTGTATTTTCAGTAATTGTAAATGTTAGAGAAGGTTCTAACTAGAATAATAAATGTACATCTTTTTCAAGTGTTTTTCTTGTATAGGTTGATTTTGCCATTTTCATGATACTTTGTTTGTTTGTTTGTTTATATGAAGAATCTTTAATTATTGATTAGTTTATTCCAAATGCCGCTAAGTAACTGCAATAGTATAAAGACACTACTCATTAATTTGTCTTCTCCGTTTTCAATAATTGAGCAATACTCCCTCCGTTGCATGAAATAAGCAAAAGTTGGTCATGTCATGTATCTGGTTCAATATATCAGCTTCTGTTCCGTTGCAGAACATAAACAAAAGTTGGTCAATAAAATGTCATGTATCTGGTTCAAAATTTGGACTAGATACATCAGCTTCTATTAACCAACTTTTACTTATATTCCATAACGGAGAGAGAGAGTACATTACAATAGGTTTTTTTTTGGTCAATACAATACAGAAAGCTGAGCATTAGATTGGTGGGGCTATATCACCCAAATTACTTATAAGTGGATAACAAGAATGGTGGGGCTCAAGGGAGAGAGAGAGAGAGAGAGAGACATAAAGAAGAGAAAAAAGCAGACCACTACTAATTATTTTCATTCTTGTGGTGGTTGTCTCTTTTAGCATCGTGTTGTTTGGATCATACCACTTGCCATCTACTCATGGTTTTGAGCAACACTGGAACCCACAACATTTAAAAAAATGATGAAATTCAAACGCATTCCCTATCTAGCTTAATTTATTCATTATGTAGTTGGGTTTTTCTTTTGTGCAGTTACTTGTATATACTTGTAAATTATAGAATGAAACAAAGAATGGCTTTTAAAATTTCTCAGATTTTTAAAAACAGTATATATTATCCTGAGTCATTGGGATTTAAGAGTGAAATTCCAATTTTTGGATTTTTGTTATGCAAGATGTATACAAGTATTGCAAATCTTTGACCAAAGAATTTATCAGACGCCACGTCCTGCCCATAGCGACATTAATTGATCTTTCTAATCTAATTGCAGTTGACAACGGACAACTAACCAAATTAGTTTTTTATTCTCTGCAAAGCATGTATCTGGCAGAAGCTCCGTACATAAAATCTACCATGAACGTCATTGTTTGATAGTGCTGCCAGAAAACTGGGGCCTTAAGCATCTCATCTCATAATATATAGTTCTAATTTGTGCTATTAGCCTAGTTCTAATAGCTTAAGGTAATGTTTGGATGGATGGAGGGGAGGGGACACATATACTCTGCTGCGGCAGCATGGTACTCCGTCAGCGAAGATCGTTTGATCTAGAAAAATAAGTGTTCTCTCTCTAGATCAGACGGTCTTCATGCATAGCAACATGTTGCGGCAGAGGATCCAAATTCGAGAGGAGGTTTATTCTTCAATTCCAATTTGAGAAAGCTATAAACTATTTCTAAACATAAATGAAGTGCGATTAAAAA
This sequence comes from Oxytropis ochrocephala, assembly GCA_020916435.1. Classification (NCBI taxonomy): domain Eukaryota; kingdom Viridiplantae; phylum Streptophyta; class Magnoliopsida; order Fabales; family Fabaceae; genus Oxytropis; species Oxytropis ochrocephala. The sequence continues at coordinate 93,315,118 of CM037094.1, forward strand.
TGTTATATTATTATGTATCATGTTAAGCCCCCTCCAAAACTCTCCCAAACACACCCTAAATAATCACTATTAACGAATAAGTTAAGCTAATTCGCCCATACATTTGGACTGAGTCACGTGCAATTAAAAATATCTTCATTCTTATGCTATGATATTTTATCAAAGAATATTCTACTACCATGATTCAAGACATGCTTATGATAGATTATTTAATTGGAAGATAGTACTTGGATTACTCAACCATCCATATCCTTTAAACATTTTGCATGAAATAAATCAGCTGTACCCAGTACACTTCAATTCACATATCTCTGGTTTTCACTGAATCATTAGCATTAACCTTTTGGCTGATAAATTCTCTATTTCGTGTAAATTTATATATCTTCAAATAAATAATCGAGTGATAAAATCAACCTTTCAATCCGAGTAGTAATATTTTACATCTCGCTGCATGGCTTCTTTCAAATTTGTTATGCTGACTGAACTTAGCCATTCAAATTGAAACAGCTGAAAATGCTTCAATTTTGTAGATATACCAGAACATAATAAAACAAGAAATAATAAACACCCAGAATAAAGCACATTGAACTAGCTTTCTTTTATTTATCCCTGTATATACTATAAATCATCTATGTTATATTTACCCAAATTACAATTGTGGATTGTTAATGAGAAATAGACTTATGAGATTCAATGACAGGCTATTGATGAATTAATTACATGGATGTTATAGCTATAGAAAGTATAGAGTAAATACTGGTCACTTGTCTTTGGTGGAAGCTGCCTCTGGAAGTTTAAATTTGGGAGGCTTATCAGCACGCTTCCTTGAGTATTCCCTCCATTTTCTAGCAGCAGCTGCTGCTCTTTTTGCTCTTTCATTTACTTCCTCCTCTGCATAATTATCATCATTTTGAAAACCATAAGTGAGACATGCAATATAATATAACCTTCATATAAAAGTAGCTACATAGAAGTAGAAATTACAAAGATAAATACTTTGCTATAAGAATTGCTGAAATAAAGTTCTGAAACAACACAATTGACAAATGAAAAATCTTAGATTGATTTTTCTAATGATTAAAACTGTACAACTTTTTTGTTGTTGTGTTTTCACACCCCCATACCTGAACGTTGGTAGTCTCTTGGTTTACCCCAGAGATTGTCCCAGTATGAATCTGGTTTATCTGCAGAACCTTTCTGCTTCATCATTCTCAACCTTGCTTGTTCCTGAAAGACACTCATGTTTGATCACATGCAATTATACTGTTAAACTACTGAACAATCACAAAATTTTCAACTAAAGAAAGAGACAGTGAAGCTGGGGTAAAGTTTCAATCATACAAATTACAAAGATTCACATTATTCAAGACATCCCTCAGTAACGTAAAATTCAGACATCCCTCTGTACTATTAAGCAAATATCTCATTATCTTAAACGATAGAGCATCCAATTTTTCTTCAAAGAATAAGAGTTCTAGACATAAATCTTTCGGTTGAATGAACTATTGATTTTCGTTTATGCTTGGAATAACAAGCCACAGTGGCATGTAATTAACTGAATCATATTCATCAAATCAAAGACCAATCTGAAATCTAAATTATTTGAGATGGGAAGCTACAGACTATCATTGAACTCTGTAATTAAGAATAAACTATCATTTGGTTTAAGAAAGATTGGGTTTTCATCAGTTGGTTCTTGAAATTTGAATCATATCACCCGAAAGATGGAAGCCAAGGTGATACCATGTTAATTCTTCTGTTACTGACACGATGAAACTTTCTATCTTTCAGGAACTAGATTGAGGTGACCAATTTTTCAAGAATAAATAGATGTTAACCCAATCATTTACGAACTGAAGTGCCGGTTTACTCTAATTTAGTGGGAAAAACCGTGATAATTAATTCCAACAAGATTAACTGCATGCAAATAAGTTATTCTTCTATTATTAAGCAAAAAAGAAAACAATGAATGTGTATGAGTTCTTACCAGGACACTTCCCTGCCTCTTTTCCCAACGAGAACTTGCCTGTCATTATTATAGTATGGTTGGATCATGTTAGAGGAAAAACACAAAAATAACACAGATAAATGACCTATTAATCTCTAAGTTATTACCATTCTGAAAACATCACTTGATGCTGATCCCATTCCTGAAAGCATAAGAGCAACCTGCTTGAATTTAAGATGCTCAGTAGTTACATTAATGGTATACAACAAACTTAACTAGATCATAAGCATTTAGATGTCCAGAATAAGACGTGACAGAATTATCTGATAGAGATCATAAGGAAAAAGATGGAAGAAATAGTTTTGGTCAAAAAAAAAAGATGGAAGAAATAGACTTTATGTCTTTGGTCTTACATTGACTCTTTCTACACGGCGCATTTCATCTTCAAGTAATGACAATTGTGCAGCTGATGTCCAATGAATACAATCAACAGGGCTAAAATACAAAATCAATGTAAAATTAATTTCAGAAATCTCAATTAGCTTAGTTGCTTCACAAACAATGCCGTTTTCATACTAAAGGTCCTAGAAATGAAGTGCCTATGATATCAATGAGAACATAACTACATAAAATATCATGAAGTTAAGAAAGAAGTAATCCTATATAATTAAAATAGATCAACATGCCTTAGGCAGGTGTAATATGGTCCATTACTAACTAGTTTTCTGGTTTCTAGATAATTGATACATAATCACCTTTTCTCTCATCTCAACAAATTTTTTAGATCATGCCATGAAGATTAGCATAGAAAAGGGGGGGAAGGATAACCGTAACAGCTGCAGAAGTATCTGCTAATTCAGGAGGGTTCTGAACTTGGAAGATCACTTGAGTTAACCCTTAGCTAATTTGAGATATTTAACTTGATAAAGTTCAATTGATTATAGTTGTCAATAACACACCAAAGATAATCAATTAACAAATATATTTCTACAATGCAGCCCGTAGCTCAAAAACATTTTTTTTTGGGGAAATGTGGGGCCAAAGACTATTCTAAGAACACTTTAGCCCTAATAATAAATAATAAAATGGGATAAGGGAAATAAGGGATTTTATAAAACAAAAGTGGCACGTGATGCAATATCATCACCACAAAAATATATCAGGGATACAGAATGGCGGCTAATGTGAAATCGAAACCTATTCGTAGAAGCAAAACAAAAAATGAGTGATTAGATAGATGCTCATAAACATACCAACTTTCAATAGCCTGTTGAATTAATTCAGTATTCCCGCACTGGCTGTAAACTCTGGCTCTTCCAAAATCTTCTTCAATTCCAAATACATTACAGGCCACATTGGCACAATTTTTGCAGCCTGTTTCAGGGATTTTAAGTATAATTACATAAAATGCCTTGCAATTATTCTAGATAAACCAGCAGAGCTTTTAAGATAGATCACTGGCATCTAACAAAGGCAACAAAGCATTGTGTAGGTCTAATAAATGAAACATATATCATTTAAGCACATAGCAATGCAGATATTAGGTGTCGGTGTTTTTCTCTTTTGCACGATTTGACTGATTCATCATAGATCCAAAGCTATTTTTCAAAAGAAAGTATCATAAGTTTGTTAGGTCACTATTACAGCTGACCACTAAGCAGGAAATATGGATAGAAAATGAATCACCACATGAATTAAGGAAAGACAATTAATTACTAATAAGCAATGCTAAATGTGCTAAAAATATGTTAAACACTTAGGTGTAACATTTCCTAGTTAGTAGGTCCCCACTGCTATTGGCAATTTCAGCTATATGAAGCAGTCGTCGGCTCCCAGTTTTGAACTCGGGTGTGTCAGTGTGATAGTGTATGTGGTGTTTATTAGCCAATTCGTCTAAGCTGACAAAAAAACCTAGTTAGATGCTATATGTAAATTCCTTTGTAAACTCTCGCTGAGTTTGGTGCGGCGTGCTTAACAAAAAGCATACAAAGCAACATTTTAATTTGTGAGAGTGATTTGAAAGTACCTATGCAGCTGAATTCATCAACAAAAACATGATCCTTTGGGGCAGAATCATCCAGGAAAGGATTAATTGATGTCAAAGAATACCCATGAATATCATCATAAACCATGCGCTGAACAGGATCACTGAGCACCTGCACATCAATTGTTAGAAAACTAACCACAATTTTCTCAAAGCATAAAATTGAAGATATCCAAAACAGAACCCACCTCATAGACTTCATTGATGAAGGTGCAGAAATTTGTGGTCTCAGGATCATTACCACTCAAATCCGGGTGGCAAGCTTTCATACAATTATGATAGGCCTTCTTAATCTGCTCTGGTGTGGCATCTGGCAGCTGATAAAAAGCATCAAACTCACAATCATCAAACATGTAATATATATCTCAGCATCCTCTAGATATAGAAAAGTGAATAACCCCACCTAATTTATCATTTTACAAAGAATTCCATCTGTTCATTTTATATTACTTTTAATATTAGGTAAATCTACCAACCAGCAAAACCAGTTTACTTAAACATTCGATTTTAACAACTTAGAACTAAAAATAAAATAAAATAAAATTAGGGTTTGATGCATTACCAGACCCAAAACTGAATAATAGTTATCTGCTGCAACAGTATCACTAGTTGAAAATGATTCCTCAGCAGCAGCAACTTTTACCCTGCCAGAGCCTCTACGTTTGCTACTGTTTGTTACAGAAGTCCATGGAGTTGCAGTCTTAGGAAGCATCCGCCATGAGCTTCTGCGACATAAATTGAGTGACGATGAATTATGGATTTTGAGAGCTTCTGTGTATACTGGATACAGTAATTGAGCCATTCAAAAGATAGATTCCGAAGAAAGGGTGTGAAGTTGAAAGAGAAATTAAATTACATAAAAATACCAAAATAGAAGGGTTGATATATTTTCATGAATGGAAAATGGTATAATTGTGGAGGAAGAAAATTTGGCAGAGGAAGGTATCCAGGTGGTGATGGATGGTGACGTGTCAGTGTGACAAGCAAAGATGTCCACAGAATCTGGACCAACCTTCTACGATGAATCTAGAGAGTGAAGAAAGCGAGGCGAATTGGGATATTCTTACACATGGCACGTGTCATCTCCTGCATACATGCTGCATTGCTATGCTGATTAGTGTCTCAAGTTTTTTCAGTTTTACACGGACTTTTTGGAATGAATATTGTCTTTTTCTAGGATGGTGTAACTTACACGAGACTGAAAAACTGAGTGTCAATTATGAGGCATGAAGGTATTCGATTATTATGTTCTATATCAGATCTTATAATAGTCCACCCATAGTATCTTTCCTCTATCCTTTGCAACCATTTCATCTTTCTCTTTGACAATGTTGGAAACTAATCAAAGCTAAATGTGTGTGTCAGCTAATCCACACCCAGCATTTTAAATTGATATAGGCTGCATGGGTTTGGGCTTAAAAAGCCCTAATGATGAGTGGGCTAAAACAATAGGTCATTATTGGGGCTTCAGAGGTTGTTCTTGATGTGTAGAAAATCTAAATCTATTTAATAGTTTCATTTAGAGGTGTTGGATTAGGCAGCTCAGGCGAGCCATAAGTTCATTGAGCCATGTATTATGTGGCTCAATCAGCCTAAAAACTTTGGGCTAGGCCGAGCTAGGTCAAGCCTTACTTTCTAACAAGTAAAATAGCTAAGTTTTTTTTTTTACAAAAAAACATAAAAATTGGGGGCATGCCTAGTAGGCCAACTAGGCTGGTCGAAATTGGCCTAATTAGTTTCGGGTCAACATTTTAAGAATTTAGCCTAACTCAAAATGCGGGTTAATCAAGTTGACCTAATAAGCTGGACCAAATTTAACAGGTCTCTTGAGTCTCTTGCCCCTTTAGCTCCTCACCCTTTCGTGTCTCGTGGCTTGTAAAAATAAGGGATTTGAGAACTCATGGTCAATTGGCCATCAAATACAGTGAAAGTTCTGGACTTTCTATTTTTGGCCCTATGTTTTCTTTGTGATTCTCCTGTTTTCATGTCTTTGAGGCCATCTTCTTTGCTCAACCATGGTGGCTGACTATGGTTATGGTCAGTTGTGCTGCAAGTGCTCATCTGGATACATGGATGACAGTGTTGAGTATGGAGGGGCATTATGGTCTTTTCACAAGAGGGTTGGTTGTTGTTTTGGTAGGGCTATCATTACAGGCCCTAGTTGCATTTAGGCTTTTTAAGACCTAATCTGATATTCATGATCTCCTTTGTGATGTTTTTAATATATTTTAGGAAGCTATGTAATCCGATTTGGTGCCATTAGTGGCTTATGTTGCACTTTTGAACCAAAAAAAAACTCCCTTTTATGAATTATATTTTATATTTTAATTGAGTTTTTATTTTGAAATTATTATTATTATGTATGATCGGGTGGATTGGGGGTATTTAAAATGTGTGCTTGAGAAGATGGGCTTTGATCGGCGGTGGATAAGGTGGATGATGATGTGCGTAGAAACAGTACAATATCCAGTGCTCATGAATGGAGAAAGAGCTGGCTCAGTCTCACTAGGGAGAAGACTTAGGGAGGGTGACCCACTGTCACCTTACCTTTTTATATTGTGTGCTGAGGGTCTTACAGTGTTACTGAAAAAGCGTGAGGGGAGAGGCGAGATCCACGGTGTTAAAGTTTGTCGTGGGGCTCCGATACTAACACATTTGCTCTTCGCAGATGATTGTTTCCTTTTTTGCAGGGCAGATGTGACTGAGGCTACCAACTTAAAGAACATCCTAGCTACTTATGAGAAGGCGTCAGGATAGACAATTAACCTCCAGAAGTCAGAAATCTACTTCAGCAGAAACACTCAGGATGACATCAGAGCTCAGGTGGTTCAGATTCTGGGGGTCACAGAATGCTTGGGAACGGGCAAATATTTTGGTTTGCCTTCTATGATTGGCCGGAGTAAGAAGCAGGTGTTTGGTTACTTGCGGGATAGAGTGTGGAGCCGAGTCAGACAATGGTCAGGGAGACATGTCTCAAAAGCAGGTAGATAGGTCCTGGTCAAATCGATAACGCAGGTCATTCCGGCTTACTGCATGAGTACATTTCTGATACCTAAATCTTTAGGTGAGGAGATGGAGCGGATGATTAATTCTTTCTGGTGGGGTTCGAATAGAGGAGCACAGAGGGGAATTAGTTGGTTGAGTTGGTAGAGATTGGCAATGAGGAAAGAGTATGGTGATTTGGGTTTTAGACACTTCCATGGATTCAATTTGGCTATGCTAGGGAAGCAAGGTTGGCGTTTGTGCACCAACCTGGATGCTTTAGTAACCCGCTTCTTCAAAGCTATATACTTCCCGAATGGGGACTTTTTGGGGGCTCGCTTGGGCCATAATCCCAGCTATGTATGGCGTAGCATCCACACTTCACAGGTGTTAGTCAAATTTGGAGCTAGATGGAAAATTGGTGATGGAACCTCGGTCAATATATGGTGCCAACCATGGATTAAGGGAGGACTGACCTCTTCGGTTACTTCTAGCGTGGTGGAAGTTTGGGAAGATTTGAGGGTTGCTAGTTTGTTTGATGCAAGGGGAGGGGTGTGGAATAATGCTTTGCTGGACCAATTGTTCAATGAGGAGGATAGGAGGCGTATCAAGGGGATGGTGCTCCATGGGCGTGAGAGGGAGGATCGGTTGGTGTGGAATAAGAGCAGAGATGGTCTCTATTCGGTCCGTTCAGCCTACTACGTGTATATGAATAAGCTAAAGGATAATTTAGCATATCGTGTCCCAGGGGAGTGGAATTCGATATGGAAGCTTAAGGTTCCCCAAAAGGTGAAAATTCATTTGCGGAGGTGTGCGAGGGGGGTGCTTCCTAGTTGGACGAATTTGCGGAGACGCCGTGCAAATTGTCCCGCTGAGTGTCCTTGGTGTGAGCAGCATGAGGAATCCGATTGGCATTGCTTTTTTGGGTGCTCGCAAGCAGAGGCGGTGTGGAAGCAGACGGGATTGTGGCAGGCCATTCATCATTTTCTTACCGTTGCTACTGAAGATTTTACGACTACAATATTTAGTATCTTATCTTCGGTTTCGGATGTCGTAAGGAAAGGTGTGGCCATGATAATTTCGTGTCTATGGAAGCGTCGGAACGAGAAGATATGGCAGAATATTACCCAACCTATTCGGTTTGCAATTTCGGGTGCGATGGAATTTTTATTTCAATGGCAACAAGCGTAGTGACCGGCTTTAGCGCCTGGCCAGCAGCGTTTACAGCAACATCAGTTCCAGCAGCAGCAGCAACATCAGCGCCAGCAGCATCAGCAACAACAACATCAGCAGCATCAGCTCCAACAGCAACAGCAGCAACGACAACATCAGCGCCAGCAGCATCGGCAATAGCAACATCAGCAGCATTTTTCTGTAACTGCAACAGCAGCAATGCTTACCAGTAACAGCAGCAGCCTTTTTAGGCAGCAGCTACTGCACAGCAATACCGCTACAACAACAGCAGCAGTAGCGCAGGACAGCATTGTTTCAAATGGTAATTAGTGGGTTCGGCCAGCAGTTGGGAGCGTGAAATGCAATGTCGATGCGGCTATGTTTGATGACAATAGGTTTGGAATTGGTCTTTGCATTCAGGATAGCAAGGGACTCTTTGTCAGAGCAAAGATGGAATGGTTTTATGGTTCCCCACCACCTCAAGAGGCAGAGGCTTTGGGCTTATTGGCTGCAGTCAAATGGCTTCAAGAACTACAAATCCAGAGAGTCACCATTGAACTGGATTGTAAATCAGTGGTTGATGGTATCCGAGGAGTGTGTCGTTCTATAACCGAATTTGGCTCTATTTTAAACTCATGTAGAAACCTCTTATCTATGTCACAAAGCTATACGGTTAGCTTCATCCGGAGACAAGCTAACCTTGTTGCCCATTCCTTAGCTCGGGCATCAAGGGATTTTGCTAGTGTCCAAATTTTTGATTGTAGTCAAGAACATATATTTTTTGTTTATTAATGAATTATAAGTTTTCCTTTGTCAAAAAAAAATATATTTGTTAATCGAAAATCTTTCAAAAATAATATAGCAAAAATTTCACCAAACCAAATCAAGCATAACCAGTATACACCCCAAATAGGCTATAGCTAATTATCATTATGTGCTTCAAATCAAAAGTTCAGAAACCTATATAAAATGCACACAACTCTTCTGGATCACAACTTACGTACGTGCAAGTGCATACACTAATTTAAATATTTTAGATATACTAGTATATATGTGCTAACAAAGTACTTAAGTAACAGGATAAGAGGGACCAGTAGCAATTCCACATAAACCTTTCTTAGAACGAATATCTCTCTTAATCCTCATGTACCCTTTTTCACCCCATTCAGTACCCCATGAATTTTTCACCAACCAATACTTAGTACCATCATGAGATTTACCATAACCAACCACAGTAACAGTATGATCTGTATCAGTTCCACATTTATCAGTAAAAATTCCACCAGAGTAAAATTGAAAACCAGATCCTCCTCCATCAACATAAACAGACACTGGTTGATTTGCCACTGCTTTTAGTAGTTTTTTTTCATTATTACGAGGAACTTTCTCATACCCTTTAATCTTTGCTACTTGCTTCTTAATCTTACATGTCCTATCAGCTTCTTTGTAAGGGTAGTATGCTTCACTTGCTATTCCTCCTTTCTTCACTATGAATTCATAGGCATCTTCTGCATAACCACCACTACATCCCTCACTTTTACCTTTAACACAATCTATTAATTCTTGCTCTGACAGAGACACTAATTCACCTTTAGTTATTTTGTGGATACCTTCTATTGCTGCCACAGCTGAAAATGCCCAACAACTTCCTATTTACATTGGATGATATATCAGCAACAAAAATTAATAGTAACTGAAGAATATATATATATATATATATATATATATATATATATATATATATATCAGCAACAAAAATTAATAGTAACTGAAGAATATATATATATATATATATATATATATATATATATATGTGTGTGTGTGTGTGTGTGTGTGTGTGTGTGTGTGTGTGTGTGTGTGACAAAAATTAATTAACATTAAAGCATCTATATATATATATATATATATATATATATATATATATATATATATATATATATATATATATAAGTATGAAAAATCTATGGTTAATTATTATTTATTATACGTACTACATGTGCCTTGGTCCTTGATGGGAGTAACTGCACCTCTTTTCCGCCAATCCATGGTAGCAGGAACAGAAGTTACATTGTGATACCTAAAAGATGTTTCTGTTATTGTAACTGTCTCAAGCTCATGTAATAGCTTCTTCTTACCATTAAAAGAAGCCTTAAATTGTTCATTAGTTAAGTCTGCAAAATGGTTAATGCTAAGGTTGAAAGGTTTGTCCCCAGCAGCATTGAAAGATTCAATGAACTCTACATTCTTCTTGAATATTTGGAATCTCTTTTCTTTCTCAGCAGCATCTTTATAAGACTTTCCAAATTGTGACATCCATTTCTCATGTTTGTCAGATGAGCAGGGTTCAAGGACCCTGCTTCGTGACATTATTAGCTGTGGCATATTCCATATGGTTAAAATGAAGAGGAATAAAGGTATAATAAAACGGTTTTGGGAAGTCATTTTGTAACCAAGAGTACAATGATTAATTATAGAGTAGCTTTTGTTGAAGTGTGTATCGTGTCACACACTACACACTCGAAGAAAATTAGGTTTGTTTGCAACAAAAGTGTGGTTTCATTAAGCTATATATAGTGGTGATTGGTGAACAGGAATCTTGAGTAGTGCAACAAATAGTAGCTCCCACTTACCACAACCGGAACTGGGAATCGATTCTTAAACCAAGTGCGCCAAGCATTATTTGAGTCAATTGTTCAACGTGCTGCTCTTTTTGATTTTCCAATTCATTTGATTGATTTAGACTCCATATGAACACTACGTAATCATTATCCTTTCAAAAAATATTGAATTTGTTTACACTAATTTTTCTAGTTTAATTTGTAATTAATGAAAATAAAACAACAAGAGAAAAATGTGGAAGGAAGTTCTTTCTTCCAAGAACAGACGGGCCATATATTCCTCATCCTACTTTCTCCAGCCGATTTCTGACTCGTCTGCATCTGTTTGGTGGAAAGATATCTATATTATATATAACCATGAATCTGACACCTGCGTCAGATCCACCTAATCACGTCGCCAATAAATATCGCCAAAGACCAATTAAATCCACCTCAAAGTGTTATTTCAAATATATCAAAAAAAGCAGGTTCTAGGATCGAACCCATTCCCCACACTATCACCTCCTAACGCCGACTTTGAAATTTCTACAATTTCACGTTCTTAAAAGCGTATTACATAATGTTTATCCTATTATTTCTTTTATTGCAAAACTTTTTACCTACTTTTTATATCTATTTATTATTTATTTTGATACATGTATATTTGTTATTATATATTACATTTATATATTATATTTATTTACCATCTAATATTTTGTATCACATTCCATAAATTTTATTCTATATATTTACTAACTAGAATATTATTAAATATGAGTATTTTTTTAACAAACGAATGTTCAGTTGCGAATTTATTAATAAAAAAAAAAAAAAGAGAGAAAAGCGAAGGGGACTAGACCAAAATCTTTGCCAATAGACAAGATCAATATTAAATATGAGTAATTTTATCCATTTCAACCTTTTTTAATTCTCATCTTATAAATAATGTTATATATTAAAAATGTTTGTCACATATTTTTGTATTCACTTTGATGCACATACAATTAGAATCAATATACAACTTTGATCGATCGGTATATTTGTAGTTTATAACGTTTGTGCTTAATATTATTCTATTCACTACTGCCGCACTTAAAAAAGTAGTAGAGAATAAACAAGATGACAGAGAACATTGATCCTACGGTTGTCAACGCCAATCAACTTAGTCAAAAGCAAGTTACATGTCCTTATGCAAAGGTATATTTGCTATATATTTGTAAGTTACTATTTACTAATACTACTTTAGACCGTATAATATTTATAAGTAATTCTCATTGTAATAACATCTCAATATGAAAATACCCTCAAATTATATACATCATGTTGTCACTACTAAAGTATTATTTGATTAGTACTTATGTAGTTTTTAAAGTATTTTTATTTATGGGTTGTCACTACTAAAGTATTATTTGATTTCACGGGATCTCAAAATTATAATATATATATATATATATATATATATATATATATATATATATATATATATATATATATATATAAATTTAATTTCCTACTATTATACAAATATTTAAAATAGTTGAAGTAATTATCTTCTCGTGTCTTTTTTGGTATAAACCGGGTATCCTCTCATGCATGATTGCGAGAGACTAATCCTCAGCGGGTAGGACCACAATTGGCGGCAAAGCTCTCCTCAAGAGATTTAACACCGCATGCCCAAGGCTAGATTCGATCCCGGGACCTTGGTTAAGTTGGAATAGACCTTTACCATCTCATCCAAGTGCTCTTGGGTATTATCTTCACGATGTCTAAACAAATGAATTTCGACTGTCTTTGGCAAAAGAGTCAAAAGAAATGTTATCATTCAAAACAAATGAAGGAAAACATATTTTAAATAGTATGACACGTCACTAATTACATCATCAATGATTTTATTCCACATCATCAAGTTAATTCATTTGAAATATATACCACAAATGCCAAAGCGAAATCGAACCCATCCTCTTGAATTCAATGCAATTCTTAACCAAGTCGACTACCTAACTCTGTTGTTTCATAAGCGTAACACATTATTGTTAAACCATTCTTCATTGTTATTTTAAATAAAAATAAAAATCTTGGTACATTATTTTATATCTCTATGATATATAACCATGGATCTTCCATCTCACCATCCACATAGTATGACACATCACTAATTCATCATCAAGTTAACTCGCTGAAATATATACCAAAAATGTCAAAGTTATCATCAATAGACAGATTATGTATTACTATTTAGAGTTTTAGATATTAATCTTAAAGATTTTTATATAAACATTGCATCTACGAATAAGACTAGATTTTTCATATTCTAATAATCCCCTGAAGTGTTAGTTTGATATTTCCCGCTTATAGTTTCTTTATAGGAATATACAAAATACTATAAGGGTTCTTTCGCAATATATGTACATATATTAAATCAAAATTAACATTTAAATAGTCAAATAGTATATAAAATATTCACTATATATAAAAAAATAAATAAATGTATAAACATATATATTATATATCATAATGAATTGATAAAAGTCGGTGTACACAAAGAAATCGATGTGTCATATAACACACGAAAAATACAATCGCATTTTTTTTAAATGTGCCAAAAATAATTTAAAATTTTATGGCAAAATGAGATGTATACCCGTATTGCTTATAACAATAAAATCGAATTCCCACAGTGCTCACACGCTAGAGAAAACAAATTATGAATGATATATTACAAAATAGATGTTCCTTTCGCCATTAGTAATAGTAATGTGCTTTTCTATATACTCATTCAGAATACATTAGATGATAATAATATTTTCATCGGTTTCAATTTTCGTTTGAGTACTTTGTTTGAATACTTTTATATTAATCTTCCTTCATTTAATTATTAGAGAACATTATAAGACAAGAAACAAAATCCTTTTCTGGACAAAACCCCACATCCCAATTGAAATTGTAATATATAATTTTATTATATATATATATATATATATAAAAATCTAAATTTAATTTCCTACTATTATATAAATATTTAAAATACTTGAAGTAATTACCTTACTGTGTCTAAACAAATGAATTTCGACCCGTGCTGGCATGGGTAAATTATACTAGTTTATTGTATAGACAGATGGGAGAACGGGGAGGGAGGGGAGGAGGGACTGAATCTTTGATAACTCTGGGATGAATGTGGAGAGGTGGTAATTCTGTCCATTTTTGGCATGATGTTTTGTTGGGTGATTTGCTTCTTTGTCGTAGGTTTCCTAGGCTTTTTTCAGTGGCGGCGGATCCATACGCTGTTGGGTCTTGTGGTAGATGATGTGATGGAATTTGGGTTTGAGTCACTAATTGGAGGCGACAAATGTTCGCCTGGGAGGAGATCCTCCTTGGGGAGCTCTATCTGTCTCTTGCCTCTTTCTCTCCTTATGCGGCTTCAGATGCCTGGGCATGGTCCCCGCATAGTTCTGGACTTTTCTTAGTTTCCTCTACTTATCACCTCTTCACGTAGTGGTGTCTCGAGACTCTCTGACCACATGCTTGGGATTCTGAACAAGGTTTGGAAGAGTCTTACTCTTTCCAAGGTAGTTGTCTTTTCTTGGTCGTTTCTATAGGATAAAGTACTGATCCGTTCAACTTGTTTACTAGAGGAGTCATTACAGATATTGGAGCAACGATGTGTATTTTCTGTCGGACCGCATATGAGTCATCCCGTCATCTCTTCTGCTCCTGTGTTTTTGCTTCTGTGATCTGGTACGCTATTGTTAACTGGTCAGGTTTTGATTTTTGATGTCGCGGGATTTTCCATCATTGTTTCTCCAGTTTATCCATGTGGGGGTCCAGCGAGATGCAAGCGTGGTTTGAGTCTCATTTAGCATATTTTTCTCCGGATTATTTTAGATTTGAGTAACAATTGTATTTTCTCTAGAGGCGTACCTGACTTTAGATGATGTATTGATCAGATATTATCCATTTCCCGGCGATGGTTCCAGGCTCGGGTTTTTTCTCCTTTTTGTTTATTCTACAAGTGGTTCGTATCTCCTGTCTACTATATTTCTAGAAGGTAGTTTGTTTTTTGTTTCCTTTTTCCTATGCTTTGGAGTTGATTTTTCCATATATATATCGGTTGAGTATCCTTTATACTCGGCTATTCATGCCTTTAAAAAAAGAGAAGAAAGTAAACATGCACTAACTTTTCCTATATTTCAAGAATTTCAAGAAATAAAAATAAATAATTCTTGATAGGAATTAAACACAACGTTATAACGTTTTTGGAGATGAAAAAAATTAACCTGATTATAAATTGAACAAAACATAAAAGGTCGTTACATATAGTTTGCTTTATTAGTGTAAAAGAAAAGAATACACAACTACAATGATCATATGGTGGTTTTTCCATATCATTAGAAGCAATTAAACCTTTTTTTAATGGAATAAATTTGGCCTTAAAATTAATACTCTATTCGTTCCTAAACTTTGGTCATTTTAGAGTGTTTCACATATATTAAGAAATCATAAATTTGGTCATTTTAGAGTGTTTCACATATATTAGGAACGGATGGAGTATTGAATTAAACTCCTAATAGAACATGCATAATTACCCGAATCATTGGGTGGGAGAAGAATAATAAGAGTAAGAAATTGGAGGTTAGGCGTGCATGTGCTTAGTTTATCCTTATCGGTTAACTTCTTAATTGAAGTCCAATCACACTATAATAACTTATTAATTGGGAGAATACGTATTAATCGAGTCATTTAACCATTTGAACTTCAATTCGATTAAGGATCTCTGGTACTTCAAATGATTAGTTTTCAAAGTCGTTGAAGAGATCGCAATTTAAAAAAATGACTCTTTTTTTGCGAAACGCATCTGCATTATTTGAAAATGGAATCTTTGATTTTTGACTTAATTAACTTTTCCAAAATATATTCAACAAACATGGAAAAGCGGCTTTTTATAAATTGGGTGACCAAGTCTAAAGCAATACCATTGCGTCAAAAAAAAAGTCTAAAGCAATACTAGAATTTCATATAACCAATTATGATT